>NW_004624756.1:18757948-18773944 GCF_000247695.1 Heterocephalus glaber
CTCTGCAAAATCTGTGGTAATGTCTCCTAGATCTTAATATTGTAATTAAAAAATGTATAACTGATATTGTGTAACAGGAAGAAAAGGTCTAAAAGAGCAGGGGAATTGGGAGGGTTAGGGCAAGGTAAAAAAGGGAAAGGAAAAAATATGAGAAGAGGAAAAAAAATGGAACCAAGGTCTTTGCAAATAGGGAAGGGTGGAGGGGGTGAAGGGAAGGCAAGGGAAAGGGAAAAAAAATAAGAACCAAGATGCTCATGTAATGGTACAAGATCCCAATGGTGAATGTAACTGTATTTTATACCGAAAATGTACCAGTAAACTCAATGGGGGAAAAAGAATTGTTCCAATGTTTTATATGAATATCATGTGCTGGTTTTAAGGTATGTGATTAAAATAACTCCAAGGTTAAAAGGAAAGGAAGGGAAAATACTATTTATTCTTTCTGCTAAGTCCTTTGTGGTACACATTTCATATAGCACTCTGTGAGGCAGACATTGTTGGCCTGTTTTACAGATCAGCAAGCTGAGGCAGAGAATTAAGTAGCCAGCATGTGGTGGAGCTGAGACTCAACCTCTGCTTGTTGCTCAATGGTAACCATGTTCCAAATTTTAAAAAAGTATTTATTTCAGTTTTAATTTTTTGTGAGTACATATGTGCATCACACGATGGTCATGTTCCCTGCGTGGACGGCCCGTGCACCTAGCACACCCAAATTCTTTTTCATCCCTTTTCCCTCCTTCCCTCCACTCCTTCTCCATCTCTTGGTCCTCTTCTCATTTGGAAAAGGTCCAGCTCTCTACTTCCTATTTCCTACCTTTTATGTTGCTCTTTATTTATGTTTTGGGTTTCTCATATGAGAGCAACCACATGATATTTAAGACTATGTCTTCCACTTCACATTATGGTCTCAAGGTGTATCCATTTTCCTACAAATGGCTCATGTTTAACCTTCCTTTTAGCAGAGGAATACTCCATTGCATGTAAATACCACATTTTAATTATCCATTCATCTGTTGATAAGCATATAGGCTGCTTCCAAGGTTTAGCTATTATGAGTTGTACTGCTATAAACATAGTTATGTACGTATCACTGTAATATGATATCTTGAACTCTTTTGGGAAGATACCTAGAGGGGGAATAGCTGGGTCAAATGGAATTTCTAGTTTTAGTTTTTTGAGGTCTCGCCATACTGATTTCCATAGTGGTTGCGCTAGCTTTCTTGGCAACCATGTTCCCAAGTTGTGATGACCAGAAGCAAAAAGAAAGAAAGTGGGAAAGGAAGGAGAGATGGAAAGGAAGAGAGAAAGGAATTGAGAACAAAAGAAACACATGGGTTAGATGTGAACTTTAGGACTGTAAGGCTGCAAGTTACCGAAAGATGTTTCCAAAGACAGCGGAGGGTTTAGTCTCTTGGGGATTTCGTGAACTCAATTCTCAGTTACTCCCCTGCTTAGGATGTTCCTGACCTGAAAGGCTTTCCATAGCATTTCTGTGATTTGTGGTCACATTAACCTAGCCTCATTGTCACCTGCCTTTGTGAAACAGTGACAGCGGGACAGTGTGAGGAAGGGACAGAGTAGTGAGCTGTCAGTGTAGTGCTCCAGCAGAGGGCCAGAGACCTGGCTGGGCAGCTGCTCCTGGGCGCTCTGCTCAGAATGTCCCTCCTGAGCAACAGGGCCTGGAGTGCAAGGCCGGAAGGCGGCAGATGGCTTCTTCCAAGCCACAAGGACAGTGGCTTTGTAGGGCTCACGCTCCACAGACAGCAAGCACAGACTCATGCCTCATTTCCACCAAATTCTGGGGCTTGTTCTCGGCTGCTCCTTGGGAAGACCTAATGGAGTGATAGCGTGATGACACCAGCTGACTGGCAATCTGTGTGCTATGCATTATGCAGTAATTATTTTACTTGGAGCCCATCCCAAATGACAAGCAGGCCCAGGTTTTGTTGCTACCTCTTCTGATAGCCAAGGAAGCAGAGGTAATGTACCCCTCGGTCGTCTGTACCCAAGTCCATGCTTGTCCCCACCATGGTGCGGTGGTTGTCTAGTGATGGAGGCCCATACCCGTGAGCATCAAACACAGTTTCTTCATCACCACCTGTAATAGCTCATAGTTGTGGTCTCTTAATGTTACAACAAGTGGGAATGAAACTACCTGCTTCATGGGTTAATATGTAGGTTTGGTAAAATTACCTGCCTGAAAATGTTGGGCAGATCGCAGGTACATATTATGGGTGGCATTGTGTTCTCCTGCTGGCTCCCAGGTTCCTTCTGTCCTAGTAGAGGAGACAGATAAGTCAGCAGGTTAGTACAGTAGAAAGTGATGCATGTTATGCTGTGGTCAAAGCAAGGGCAGGAGCTTTGCGAGTTCCAAGAAGGGCTTTTAACCCAGACTGGACATCAGAGAAGGGCAGCTTCCTGGAAGAAGTAATACTCCCAAAATCATAGAATAGTATGTTTTTTGTGGGAAAGCAAAGATGTTATGGACCAGGGGAATTTAAGACATTTTAAAAATAATGGAACAAGTCTATTCCAAGTAAATATGAAAACTGACAGGGGAACCTGCAAGATTAGAAGGGAAGCTGATGTGTTTCACTCAACAGTTTTGCCTCCAGAATAACTTTTAGCTGGAAAGTTTTCTTAGTAAATTTGGGGGTGGTTGGGGTAAGTTGGGGCTGGGACAGGGTGGGGTGATAATGAGATCAAGGGACATCAATCTACAGGAAGACATATCTTCTTAGGGTAGAAATTACGTTTACTTAGCTCTCTTTCTTCAACATGTGCCATGTGGCAGGAGATTTTGAAGCTTGGCCTGGGCTGCTGGGTGAGCTTTTACAGGGCGGGACTGCTTTGGAACCCTCGGCCCGGGGGAGAGTGGGAATGAACTCCAGCACGTGCCGTTTGCCCCAGCTGTGTGTTGTGATATATCTCTTTTCTTTGCTCAAGATGCCATCTGCTTGCCAAATTATAGGCCACCAGCTCCTGTTATAATACACACAAAGATGCCATCTATGTCGGTGGGGATTCTGAGCACGGTCTTTGAGTCTGGCTGAGTGAAAAGCATTGTTTCATGGAAATAAAGGCTGTGATACAGGTTGGAAGGCTGCCCAGGGCTTCCTGTTATACAGTGAGAGCCTGCTGTAGAGCACCTCTAATGCCTCTCCCATCCCATTTGCTAAATCACTACCTCCTAGCTTACTTGCTTACTTAAACCTTATATGGCTTTTGGCTCATGTACCTAAGGTCAAGGCCATATTTGTTTTTGTTTTTGTTTATGGAAACTAGAAAGTCAGGGACACAATAAAGCTCTGAGTGATTGACTAATCAGTGTTAGTTGTAAATATATCTGTGTTGCTAGGATAATGTTCTCTAATTTCATTCTTGTCATATCCTTGAATGTCTAATGCTTTGTACATTACCCAGGCTTTGGAGTCTTGTCTTCTCTAGATTTCCCTACAAATTTGCTTTGGTGGTGAGGTAGATGAACCGGCCATATGGGGCAGGGGTTGAGTTTCAGCCCCAAATGTGCTCAGACCATAGTCCCAGGGCTCATAGTCAGGAGGAGAGGGAAGAACAATTCTATTTGTAATGAGAACAATGCTTCCTGTCTGTGAGCAGAAGGAAAATAACACTTTAGGGACATTGCGGGTACCACAGGGAGGTCTAGGTGGATGTCCAGATGGTGATGGTGGTGGGGTACAGAAGGAGCTGGGGTGGAGTGCTCGAGAAGAAAATGGGATCCTCATTCGGGCATGGCTCCAAGAGAGGGAGAGAAGTCTTGTTTGGCAGGGAAAATTGGATTTCTGATGTGCTAGTAGTGGGTTCATGTGAAGACTCTTGAGCAATAACAACATAAACACCTGGACTTATAACCTCATGGGCATGTAACTGAATCCCTTCAGCTCTCTTTACTTCCTACCTTGGTTATTTCTGGAAGCCTTGTGCCAGCTGGAGTCCCCAAGATTTTGAAGGCAGAACCTCACTGGCACTGTGTGTGTTGGAGCAGCATGGTGCCCATGCCTAGGCCCATCTTACCTTCCCTTCCCTTTGTGCTGTGTTCCCCCTAGTTTCATGGAATAAGCTTTCTCTGTCCTACCTCTGGGCCTTGTGTCACCTTGCCACTGGGGCCCGTCCCAGTGCTGCAGGTGCCCTAGTGTCTCTCCAGATCCCTTGTGAAATCAGCTCTGGCTTTAGCTTGTCTCTCCTCGTGGTTGTGTCACAAATCCCAGGGGATGGGAACTGGGACCCCAGGCTGCCCATTCTGCCTCTGCTCAGAAGCTTACCCACAGTAGGATGCTCACATCATCACTTCCATGCTGAAAATATTTAGAGAGGACAGTACAGTGCCTTTTGCTAAAGTTTATGAGATGGGAGATTAGGGCATGGCAAAATGGCTGGGGAAGTGAGCCTGACCTGTCAAACACAGAGTTTCAGGAATGCATTTGCAGAACAGTTCCCAGAGTCCTGCATCTGGAACCAATCACAGAGTGCTATCTTCAGCTCTTCTTGAGAACCTGAGAAAAGTTTTGATTGGACACCCTAGACCTGACGTCAGCCTTAGGCGTGAGGGATATATAAAAGACAGTGGCCATTTTCCTCACAGCCACTGTACTTTGTCACTCAAAGTGGTCTGTTCTCATCCTGCAGAGTATACTTCTGGCCCACACTTGCTCTGCAGAGCATGTTTTTTTCCCTACCTTTAATAAATGTAGAACCTCATTGTCTTTTGTATTTGTTTGTTTATTTCTTTGTTCAGGATAAGAACCTAGACACAGAGCCCAGCAACAGACTCAATTTTTTTCAAAAGTTGTCCTTAATTTAATAACATTTTTTTTTTTTTAAAGATTCTTCCCTAGGCTTGAAGGGTTATCTGGGAACCCTTCTGGCCTCTCTGAGACCAAGAAAGCTGTGGCTGAACTCTCATGGTGGCTTGCTCCTAATTCCAAGATTCTGGAAGCCAGAACACAGCTGTGGAATACTGACATCCAAATACACACAGCATTAAATACTAAATCCAGGGCCAGAAAAAAACAAAAACTGAACAACTTCAGACAGACACCCCTGAAAAATTATAGCCAGGGGAGAAGGCAAGAGTGGTAACTGCCTTTCTCTTAGAAATGACTCTGCCATGATATTTGGCACCCAGGGTGGAGAGTCCTTACTCAGAGCTGCAGAGGTTGCCCGGGTTGAACTTGATGCTGAATAGCCAAGTAGGGAGTTTTGGAATTAACCTGCCTCTGGATTCCTTACATTTAATCCCCAAAAGTGAAGTGGGAAGAGGAAGAAATAGGAGAGAGGAAGTCAAGTTACAAAGACCATTGTTCTGGCTCCTATAAAAGTTGTGGCTCATGGAGATTATATTTTACTTGGTACCACAGCAGCCTCTGAAAGGTGAATGTGAGACAAAAGCACAAGAGTACAGAGGGTTAGATGGCCACACCCTGGCTCTCCTGGCCCCACATGGAAGCCTCTGTGCGCGCCATGTCTACCATCCATTTCTCAGCCTGTCTGCTTATCACCTTCAAAATGGCTGGTTCTGGCTCTTGTGTCCCTAATGCTCCGGTCTCTGCTCCCTCCATACAGCTTTTGTTCTGGGTTTTGATGCTGCCTCCATGTTCTGACACCCTTCCTAAGAAAATCTCAAGATGTCTCCTCCCTTCATCCATCCCATCCTCAGGGAATCCTCCATGGAACCCTCACCCACTGGATCAGCCCCGCACTGTCCACACTCTTCTGTGGATTCAGACTTCATGAGTCAAACAGGAGGAGCTGTGGGCTAAGTCTGTGAGAGGAGTGCCTTGGACCAGGGAGGGGCACGATAGCAGTGGCTCAGGCAGGTAAAAATCGGGCCCTTGGCAGGGGCCGAGCCTTAGAGTGACTGTAGGAGACATTGGGCCCTTGCAGGTCTCAATAAATGCTTGTGGCTTCATTTAGTATCACGAGTCACAGCTAAGTGTGAATAGAAAGTCTACACTTGGGGGAATCTCCCTTTATTATACACTCTGGCCCAAATTAAGTTTCCCTGCCTGGTGGTGGCAGAAATGCAGCATGCTCCTGTTCTTGGTAATGAAATACCAACTCTGATGGCCCGGGAGCCACGGCTGGGACTGGGGCCTCCGATGTCCCATTGTTCAATGTCCAGCTCCCTCTCCCCCATGACCCAAACCGCACACGGTTCCTGCTTCGAAGCCAAGCTGCTTAGTTCTCCTCTTTTGTGCCTTACCATGCCCCTCCATCATAAGAGATTTTTCTTCCCTTCTTTGCCTAAAAGATAAGCTGAATTTGAACAGCAATTATGTTATATATTAGCATTTTAGTATTCTGTGTATTATACTTACTATAGTGCTCAGCAAGAAGTAGGTACTGAATAAATAGTTTTGGATGGGACAATGGAAAAAGCTAGATTTTCTGGACCATCTATCCAAGTGGGGTTAAAAGTGAGCAAGTAAGCACAGGTTTTTGTTGAACAGCATAGCGGAGTTCCTCCAAGAAACCTAGTAATTCAGTACCATTCCTTAAACGTCATAATCTTTTTCTTCCTTTTCAACTCTCATCAATAAATTAATACAAGCTTTTGTTAACCTACTTTTGTTCTTAGCTGGTTTGCTGCTTAACTTAACAAATTCTGCAACCTCACAACTAAAGTCACAATGTATTCTTTTATGACAGCATCACTAACCAAACAGCTGGGACAATGTCAGATAGAAAGAGTGGATTTGGAGTCAGACAGATTTCAGTGGCCTGAGTATTTTCTGTCTTTCTATCCCTTGGTTGGGTTTCAGAGGAATCCAGACAAATACCAGCTGGAAGAATAAATTATTGTTTTCAGCTAAAGGAATATTGATGTTGGATCCTCCCTCAGAGATACTGGACGAAAGAATATGTTTTCACACACATCTGTTATGTCATTCAACTTTCAATTGTTTTAATAAAATACCTGAGATAATCAGCTTAAAAGTAGAAAGGGTGTAGTTTGGCTCACGATTCTGGAGGGTCTGGTCCAGGATGGATGGATTCCAAGATGGGGAAGCACATTATGGTGGGAGCAGGTCTGGGGGAGCAAAACCATTTCTCTCCTCATTCTGGAAACAAAAGAGAAAGAAGAAGGGGCCTGGGCCCCACAATCAATGTGGAGGACACAGCCCTCAGGGAACAAGTTCCCATTGAGACTATTAAGCCCCACCTCGTATAGTTTCTGTTGCATCCCATTCGTAGCACCTGGGTGACCAAACCTTTAACTCAGGCCTCTTTGGGGAACAGTTATCACAACCATAGTATATGTTAAAGAAAAGCTGGGTCAGAGGGGAAGAAAAAAGTTAAGCCTGTATCTGAAAGGAACTGAGGGCTTCAGTTTGAAACTGCGCAGTGAGGCAAAATACAAAGTAGAGGTGAAACAACTCTCTCAACTCCTCTAGCTAGGATCCATGTTTCCCTGATAAAGTGATTGGGATATTAGGCCTAGGTGCTCATTTTACTGACTGAGAAAAATCCAACCAATTCAATCTAAAATCCATCTGCTGAGACAATCAGCTCTTCCTCCCTAACAAGTCCGGGTTGGAATCAGGATGTGGCCTTTCCATTTTCTCACTAGCTATTTTTTTTTTTCCTGAAGGCAGAGGTAATCATTAAATTTGTAGACGTTACTTTTAGTTCTTCACATCTTGTAAGCTTGTCTGTATTTGCAAGAAACAGATTTAATTTAAAAAATACGCACATTTTTCTTTCAAGGGACCTTTTGTTCTGATTATAACATTTCTGTTTGAGGGAAAAATGTTTACCTTCAATATTTTTCAGAGTTTATGGTCAAGGAACTATAACTATAACTCAAGGAACATGCCTCCATCCTAAGGCTAATAAAATCAGCTATACTATACTTAGAAGAAATCAAAGAGCCAAGGAACCATGTCAAACCTCCCCAAAATGTGGATTTGTGGGTGAGGGGTGGAATCTAGAACTGCTGGGCACGATGATGCACAATGAGTAAAGATCTGGCCCTAGTCAGGCACAGTGGGAGACGGTGCATCCTTTGGGAGGTGGGGCCTCATGGGGGGAAGTTAGGTTATGGGTAACCTTGAAGGGGATTGTGGGACTCTGGTCTTTGTGTGTCCCTCATTTTTGCTTCCCAGCCCCCCTGAGGTGAACAGCCTCCTCCACCATGTTTTGTCAAAAGCCAAAGCAAAGAGACCAATGACCCTAGGATGGAACCTCTGAACCAAATGAAATAAAATAAACCTATTCCTTTGTTAAATTGATTGTCTCAGGTATATTGTTACAGTGACAGAAAGCTAACACAACAGGTGAGCTTTCATTAATTCTCAGAGCATCGGTACAAGACAGGTATTATTATAGTTAAACTTAAAAGTGAGAAAATTGAGGCTTAGGTAATATACATTAATTGCTCAGGGAGCAGTGAGCGCCTGAGGGAAAATCATAACTTAAAGGCCAGGCTGAATTTAGCATCTTTTTCCTTCTTCCCTGCTCATCCTTTTCTAACTCTCCCAGTTTCCACTTAGGGATGTGTGTGGGTCCACTGGGGCTAACTCTGATCCATTTGCAGGGGTAGGACATGTGACTTGGGTTAAGTCAATTGGGGCAGGGCCAAAGTGATTGGTCAACAGTAGTCATGTGACCCAAGCCATTCCAGTCAAAATGAATGGCAAGACTTTGAGATAAAAGCGTCTCAAGTTTGATCCCTGGTACCAAAAAAAAAGTGTGCCTTTTAAGTAGCTGGTATACTCATCAAAAGATGACTGGATAAAGAAAATGTGGTATCTACACATAATGAAATACTATTCAGCTATAAAGAGAGATAAATTTGAGACATTTGTAGGAAAGTGATGCATCTGGAAAATGTTGAATGAACCCAGTCACACAAGTTTAAATACCATATGGTATCTCTCATTTGAGTGAGACAAGGTTCAAAAAAGAGAATAATAAAGGATGGCTAGAAGAAGACAAGGGATAGATCTCCTGAAAATGAGAAGGGGTCCAGGAGACTGAGGAGGAAGGGAGAGGGTGAGGGGAAGGGGAAACAAGCAGAATTAAATGCCATGCACAGGAATTAATAACCTCAATTAATGGAAATACTGTATATCAGAAACATGAGCTAAGAATAATAACAGCAACAAGAATGAAAATGGAGGAAGATCGAGGGGTGGAGGGAGGGGTTAGTGGGAAAGGGACTAAACAGGGAAACAGGCTGTGTTATGGACATGCACCCACTCCCCAAGATGAAGGTGGACACCATGGACTGCAAACCTGGACTAAGGAAAGAACTTGGAGAAAGTGTATATTTTCCTCTGTGTCTTGGACAGTGTGAGTGTGAGGGCTCCCACTGCCGAGGTGATTCGCTGTTCTGGGAAAGGCTGTTGAGGGTGAAGCACATATTCAGGGAGGCCCAGGCTGGAAGAACTGCAGAGAAACGAGGGGAACCCTAGCTGATACCTGAGCTGCCTTGTGGCTCAGCAGTCACGTGGCCACCCACATCCCAGTACATCCAGGCTGGCCTGAGGTGACGTCTCTGTCACTGTAAGGGGTGCGGCCGCTCTATCCCAGAGGGCTCTTCGTCATTCTGCTCCGACCCTTGCCAACCAGTTTCCCGTGGGTGCCAGAACATCCTTCAGAAACACAGGGGAAAGGATCTACACAGGGAGGCTGGCATTCCCTCAAAACGCAGAGAAACCCTGGCAGGCAACGAGCTGATTGGAACCGGCTGATCACTCTTCAGAGTGTTCTTAGGTTCTGGGGCACAGAATCATCCTCAACCGCACTGGCTTTTCTGGTTTTCCTTCCTGAAAGTCTGCTGTGTACAGGTTTTCGCAGTGTCTAATGGTGATTTTTGAAACAGTAGCGAACTCTGTTTATAAGAAGACAAATAAATCTGGGTTCTTTGATGGACTGGCGGGGCCCTCTCCATTCCTGTACCTCTACTCACCCCAGACGAGGCTTAGGATGTCTGCTCCCCTTTATGCCCCGACTCGGCACTGCCAAATCCATGCCAGGCCTGACTGTGTCCGTCAGGGTGTTAAACGCTGATAATGACTGGCCTTTTCTGCTGCCAGGGCTGATCGTGTTTTAACAGAAGACTCCTACACGCTGAAAAACGTTCTCAGCTTGCAGGAGTGAGACACATGGCGAAGATAAAAGCCCCAGACAGGACGTTAAGAAAAAATATCTTTGGGAACAGAGAAAGTATTTTTCTTTTTCTCTTACATCGCGTCCTTAGTGAAACTCTTTTGTATGCGTGTATTCTTTTGGCCATGCCAAGGGCCAGAATCAGATATGGAAATTCTGTGTTTTTTTGGGAAATTCTGATTTCACCTGAACTTTTAGTATCGGCATCTCCCCCTCCCCACACACTCAAGTTCAGGTTTAAGAGAAGGGCAGGGGGAAGGGAACAGTTGAGTTCCAAGCGCTGGGAAGGCCGGAGCAGCTGTGGTGAGGGGGGCTGGGGTGTGTGACCCTGTGACACACACAGTCTCCTCAAGGCCTCTCCTAGGTGCAGGAGAAGGAGCGGGCAAGTCTTGAGCTGGAGGGCATGGCGAAGGGTTGGATACTTGCTCTTCATGCACCTAATGGTGCCATCCCCGATGTGCTCCCGGATCTGGCAGGGCCATAGGTACCTTTGCTCCCAAGGGCTGTGGGCCTCGGTGGGGACATGGCTATCGTTTTGTTTTTCTATGACCCAGAAAACCTCCGATGCTGGTTCTGAGGTGGCAGGCCTTTGTGCCCAGCTATTCCAGGGGTTTAACGGTACCCAGGCAGGAATCGTCAGCAGCTAATGTTTCTGAACTGTCTTTCCTCCTGTGGTCTTTCATGTAGCAGCACTTTTCTGGATATAACAATGGCAGAGCCTGAAGTTGACCCACTCACTGCTCTGCAGGCCCTCTACACGTGCAGGAGGGCCAGGGACACTGGAAAGACAGGGGCAGGGCCGAGGCTGGGGAGGGACGCAGAGCCCTCCGTGCCATCTCCAGTGGGTGGAGAGGCAGAGAGGACTCCTGAGGTGAGGGCCCGGGCCACAGGATGGCACTTGGTCCCTTACAGAGGCACTGAAGAAGGTGTTTCTGCATGGGAGTGAATGTGTGCACTGCGGACTGTGGCTGCTTAGTATCTCAAGGCCTTGCAGCTCCATGGAGGCAGGGGCGGTGTCTGCTGCATCCTAAGAGGACAGTTCCGGGCCTGTTCAGTGTTCCTTCACAGTTCCTCAACTGAACACAGGAACGTGGGCTGTCAGGTGCTAAAGTCAGGCTCGGGGGATGCTACGGTTTGGACACTGGATGTCCCCTGAGTGCCATGTGCTAAGGGCTGGCACTTTTGGGAAGTGATGAGACCTTTAAGAAGTGGGGCCCGGGGGAGGTCTTCAGGGGCTGGGGGACCCGGGCCGCTGCTCTCCAAGCTCCTCACTCCTGGCTTTGCTCACCACACCCAGCCGTGCTGAGCTGCCTCACCCCCAGCTAAAGCAATGGGACTGACTGACCAAGCATGGAGTCTCCAAAACCGAGAGCCCAGATGAATCTTTTCTCTTTATAAATCCATCATTTCGGGTGTGTGTGTGTGTGTGTGTGTGTGTGTTACAGTGACGTAAAAGTGCATAGCTTGGAAGATGAGGTGGGTGAGGGTTTGCACAGCGAGATGATGAGGGCATGTTGGCCTGCTGCTCCAAGGGCACAGTGTGTGGAGCTTCGCAGCACTGAGTCCAGACCGCGTCACCCTCCTGGCTTTCCTAGACCTGCTTATGCCGCTCCAGAGGCCAGAGCTCACGTCTGGAGCACTGTTTGTTTGTTTGTTTCAGTACTGAGGATTGAACTCAGGACCTTGCTTGCAAGGCAGGAGAGGCACCACCCAGCTAAACCCCTGGCCCTCTGGAGCACTGTTGGTGGGAGTGCAGACTGGTGCCATCACTGAGGAAATCAGTGTGGAGATTTCTCAAAAAACTAAAACTAGAGGTTCCATTTGACCCAGCTATTCCCCTTCTTGGTATCTTCCCAAATGAAAGAATAAAAGAATCATACCACAGCGATATATGTGCACCCATGTTTACAGCAGCACAGTTTGTGATAGCTAAAGCTTGGGAACAGCCCAAGTGCCCATCAACTGATGAGCAGATAAAGAAGATGTGGTTTTTTATACAATGGAGTACTACTCTGCCATAAGAAGGGCAAGCTGCAGATATTTATAGCCAAACAGATGGACCTGGAGACCATACTCATAAGTGAAATAAATCGGTCATACATGTTTCAATACCACATTGTTTCTCTAGTGTGAGAAACTGAAAGTGGAAATAAGGACTGAAATATATAGTGGATGTTGGAAAATGGGAAGAAAATGTTCAAATGGGAAGGAGAACAGGGAGGAGGGAGGGAGAAAGGAAGGAGGGGACAAGAAAAAAGTGAAAATAGAAGAAAAAATGGAAACAAAGCTTTTGTACATAGGAAGGGGAGGGGACTTGAGGGGAGAATGGGATAGAATAAAATAAAATTTATTAGAAAAAGGAGATGACTTTTAATTACAATGTTATATTGAGATTCTTTGAGAAAGCCATGAAGCCAGTGTGGGCTGCATTCTTTATTTTGGGGGCCTGAGGGGAAACACTCCTAAGGACCTGAAGAAGAGAAAGCCGAGGAGGGGCGGCTCCTTAGGGAAGGAGGGCGACTCTTCAGTGAAGCAGGGACACCTGAGGCTGCTCAGGGATGACTGAGGGGCTCCTGAGAGGCAGATGACTTTGGGGGCTTCGAGCCGTCCACAGCGTCTGGCACCTCTGACCTGGAGTTGAAATTCGCAGCTGGACTTGTTGGGAGGCCTCTTCGCAGAGCTCCTCGCTGTCACCAGCTGGCTCTTCTTCCAAAGTAGGGTGCACCTGTGGACTCTGGCATGCCCATGAGTCTGAGCTTGCTGCACTTCTGCTGCAGCCCAAGGTCAGGAGCAAATGACAGTGGCATTGGCACAAGCCACAGTGGCACGTTTTTCATTATACAGTTCCAGCAAAATCTGGTATTCTCCCTGCAAAAGACACAGGTGGAGTGTTGGCATGAGACCCACAGTGCAGTCAAGCATTGGACAAATACAGCCAGCCTGGCATACCTGAGGGCTTAACATCCACAGAGGCAGCCAACCTCAGATCAAAAATCTCCCCAAAGTGCACCTGTCCTAAACATGTAGAGACTCTGTCTTGTTGTCATTGCCTAACCAATGTGGTATCACAAGGATTGACATAGCACCTACTCATATTAGGTATTAGATGTCATCTAAAGAAGATTTAAAGTATACAGGAGGTACTGGCCATTAGAGAAATGCAAATTAAAACAACACTGAAATTCCATCTTACCCCAGAAAGAATGGCCATCATCAAAAAATCAAATAATAACAAATGCTGGAGAAGCTGTAGGGGAAAAGGAACCTTCTGTGTCATCATTGGGAATACAAACTAATACCACCACTATGGAAATTAGTATGGAGAATCCTCCAAAAACTAAATTAGAAATTCCATTTGACCCAGCTATTCCTCCTCTAGGTATCTTCCCTAAAGAGTTAAAGACATCATATTACAGTGATATGTGCATAACCATGTTTATAGCTGCATAACTCATAATAACCAAATATTGAAAGCAGCCTATATGCCCATCAACAGATGAATGGGTAAAGGAAATGTGTTATTTACACACAGTGGAGTACTACTGTACTGTAAAGAAAGATAAAGTTGAGTCCTTTGTGGGACAATGGATGCACCTTGAGACCATAAAGTTAAGTGAAATAAACCAGACACACATGCTTAAATATCACATGGTTTCTCTTATATAAGAAACTCAAAGTATAAATTAGAGCAAAATCAAAGGTAGATGATAGGAAATAGGGAGATGGATGTTTTCAAATGGGAAGAGGACTAAGAAATGGAGGGAGAAGGGAGAGAAAGGAGATGAAAAAAGAATTGAAATGTGTTATGTACACGTATCAACTCCCCATAAGAAATGTAAACATTATGTACCACAAATGTACTAATGAAAAACAACGTGTACAAAAGGATGTGTACAGATTCCATACTGCACCATTTTATATAAGGGACATGGGCATCAGTGGAATTTAGTGTTTGAAAGGCCCTGGAACAAATTCCCTGTGTATACTGAGGTCTGCTGTGTTTATTGAGCATCACTGGGGATGAAGTAGAGCATCCAACGCCTAGCCTGCGAGGCTTGGAGAGATGCAAAATCCACGAGATAAACTATGTGGTTGAGGTGTGCACGGGACCATTGCTGGTTGCAGTTTTAAGTAAGGTTGTCAAGGAGACCTGCTCGGAAGATGACATTTAGACAAACAGCTGAAGGAGGTGCAGGTGGGCACCACACTGCCATGGGCCTGATGTCAATCTGGAGGCTACCAGGGCTGCAGGGAAAGGAGGAGGGAGGGGAAGGCAGTCTGGATGTCCACAGGAGGCTGACTTCTAGGGTTTCCTATGACTTTTGAGGCCGAAGATTCCAGCCTGAAAGGGACTGGAGAGGCATTTCCCCAGAGGAGGGTCTGATCTTTTTTTTTTTTTTTTTTGGTACCGGGGATTGAACTCGGGTCCTTGCACTTGCGCAGCAGGTGGCGAAACCACTGAGCTAAATCCCCGGCCCAGTCTTTAATAGGATCTCGCTGGCTGCCATGCTGGAAAGAGGTCATGGGCAGAGAGGATACAGCTGCAAGCCCAGGGAGGAGGTGATCGATCAGTCATCCAGGTGAGAGTTGGACGACTTGGTGGAGACAGGAGAAAGGCTTGGGTTCTGGATAGACTTTGAAAGAAGAGCCTCTGGGATTTGGTGAGGGTCCCCACATGGATGATAGAAGGGAAGAGATGGAGTAAAGGCAGCTCAAGTACCCGGCTTGTGCAACTGGAAGGATGAAGTGTCATTTGCTGGGATGGAGAAGACCCCTGGAGGAACGAAACCCAACAGCATAGAGCCAAAATGCTCTATCGGAAAAAGTAGCGCCACCTTTCAGGCTCCTATCTGGCAACAGCACCCCGGAGAGGGCCCCCTTACATCTGCACTTGGCATATAGTCACTGAGAGGACACCACGCCAGCCACGCCTGGTGAGGAATTGGAAAATTCTGCCTTGCTCTCTGCCGAAGCAAGCTTCCCCAACCCTGCCATGCACAGGCGGTTGTGTCTGTGGACTCGTTGGTCTCAAGAAGAAAAGGCTCAGGGTGGTGCAGGGTGGTGCTCAGGGGCAGTGGAAAACAGAGCAGAGGGACTGAGATAGAAGTATGCACAAGAAATGCCTGGCACATCTTTGAACTGCCTGTCACCCGGAGGAGGAAGGGAATTTAATCTGTACAAAGCCAGAGGGAAGGAATAAATCAGGCCACTGGATAGGAGTTGTAGCAGAAGCTGTTCTCACTAGCAGAGAACAACTTTCTAACAATTGACAAAGGCTCAGAAGGGAGCTGATGCCCCAGCACTGGAAACTGCATCCCACAGAGGCAGGCTGGGCTCTGGACAGTGCCGTGGGTGTGAGGATTGACTAGAGCAGTGATGGCGAACCTTTTAGAGATTGAGAACCCAAACTGCGACCCCAAACCCACTTATTTATCAAAAATGCCAACACTGCAATTAAGCCTGAATACTGAGAACTTAGAAAAAACAAATCCAGTGCTCAGCTGCTGGGGCGACTTGGCTCGTATGCTGACAGAGAGGGCTCCGCCTAACCGCCGTGGCACATGTGGCAGAGGTTCACCACCACTTGATTAGGGCAAACATAGGCATCATTCACCTTGAGGATTCTGCACTTCTGTAGGTCAACTATCAGCCAACTATAGTGTTAAAATTCACGTTGGGAATTCTACCAAGGCAGTGTAAAGGTTAGAGAACTAATAATGAGTAATGGTCAGCTCAGATTTACCCTGATTGCATTTCATCGCCATCATCAGCACCACCATCATCATCACTAATCATCACCATCATCATCACTGTCAGAACCATCATCACCATCACCATTATCACCATCACCATCACCATCAT
>NW_004624756.1:18774974-18824596 GCF_000247695.1 Heterocephalus glaber
TTTGTCATTGGTTGATTTCTTGATAGCAGCCATTCTTTCTGGAGTGAGGTGGAATCTCAGCATTGTTTTCATCTGCATCTCTTGAATGACCAGTGATACTGAACATTTTTTCATGTATTTATTTGCTATTTCTACTTCTTTGCCTGAGAAATGTCTGTTCATTTCAGATGGCCATTTTTGAATTGGGTCTTTATATTTGGGGGGTCTGATTTTTTTAGTTCTTTATATATTCTATATAGTAGATCTTTGTCTGAGGAACAGCTGTTAAATTTTTTTCCCCACATTATAGGTTGTCTTTTAGCTCTGTTGGTGGTTTCTCTTGCAGTGCAGAAGCTTTTTAATAAATGATATCCCAGTTGTTGATTCTTTGTGCTAGTTCCCACGCTACTGAGGATTTGTACATAAAGTCTTTTCCTATGCCAATGTTTTTGAGAGTTCTACCTAACTTATCTTCCAGCAAGTTTAGTGTTTCTATTGTAATATTTAGATCTTTAATCCACTTCAATTTTAGTTTAATGCATGGTGACAGATAGGGGTCTAGTTTTAATCTTTGGCAAGTTGAAATCCAGTTTTTCCAACACCATTTATTAAAGAGGCTATTTTTCCTCCAGTGAGGATGGTTGGTTGGCTCCTTTGTCAAAGATGAGGTAGCTGAGTACGTCTGGAGTTGTTTCTGGATCTTCTAATCTATTTCACTGATCCTTGGATCTGTTTCTTTGCCAGTACCATGCTGTTTTTATCACAGTAGCTTTGTAGTACAGTTGCAAGTTGGGAATTGTGATACCCACTGCCATGACTCTATTGCCTAGAATTTCTTTTGCTACTCTAGGTCTCCTCTGGTTCCAGATGAATTTTTGGATTGTTTTCTCTAATTCTGTGAAATATGCTGTTGGGATTTCAATCGGGATTGCATTGAATCTGTGTAGCAGTTTTGGAAGTATGGCCATTTTCACATCATTTTTCTTTTAACTCTATGTGCATGTATGAAATTGTTGAAAATGAAATGAACTTTTCATTATTGTTTTGTGAGCCTAAGAGGAGATGTAGACTAGAAGAAAAGGGTTCTGCACAATGGATTATGAGATAGATATACATGTTCTGGTGTAAGAGCTAAGAGTATTTAGGCAACTCTGTTGATCTTGATCCTCCTACCTCTCCTTTTATTTCTGTCCTCCTTCTTCAAGAATTGTACTGTATAATACATTAATTCAGGAACAAGATAAAACAAAAAACC
Organism: Heterocephalus glaber; assembly: GCF_000247695.1. The sequence goes on from NW_004624756.1 coordinate 18,776,209, forward strand.
AAAACTTTACCTTAAAAATTTCAAATCCAGGATTATTGACTGGGCCAGCATAGTAAACCTGCTCTGAAAAAACATAGAAAATGTGGATATCATTATTCAGTCATCTGAAACAAAATGCTTTGCTCATATTATCTGTGGTTGCACAGATGGGAACAACACGGGGTGGGGGTAAAATAAGAGCAGCCACTGATATAAGTGTTTCAGTTTCCAGCTCTCCACCTGCTCTTCATTCATTCATTCCTTCATTCATTCATGCAGCAGACATTTATTGAACACCTACCATGTGACAAGCATTGAGGATCTTGTGATGGAAAAAAGTCTTTTTTCCCACATGTTGCTTATAGTCTAACGAGGAGGCTGACAATACAGAAAGAACTATACAATATGTAGATTGTAAAAAGGGCAAAAAGAAAACCTGTAACGTGAGAGAGGCAGGTAATGTGGGGTGGAGACATCAGGCAGGAGCTGGGATGCACAGGGTTAAATTCGGAGACCACCCCTTAACTGTTTGACCTTGAAAGTCACTCTCTCCTGTACTCAGTTTCCTTGTTTTTAAGATGAGTATGATAAAATGAACAACAGTGCCCACCTCATGGGGTCCTGAGGAATTAAAACAGTTAATGTAAAACACGAATAATGACACCTGGGAAGTCCTGGATAAATGTTTGCTCCAACTAGGAACTGGGAGATGCCATTTTTGATAGGCTGATGGGTCAGTGTTCAGGAAAGACGTTTCTATGGAGATGTTTATGCTGAGTCTTGACTTGGGGTGCAGGTCAGTGGTACAGCATTTGTCTAACATGTGTGCGGCCCTGGTTTCTTTCCTAGAATGAACAAGGGAAGGAAGGAAAGAAGGAAGGAAGGAAGGAAAGAAGGAAAGTGCTCATCAAGAGTTAAACCTGGAAGGAGGAGAATAAGTCAACCACCTGGGACTGGGAAAAGAGAATTTTAGGGCAACAGAGTATGGACAGAGGCCCTGGTATGAAAAACAGTATCGGAAATCAGAAGGGCATAGGGCAGGTGGGTTTGCTGAAGTGCAGAGAACAAGAAAGACCATGTTGAAAAAAACATGGAAAGACTGAAGGGAGACAGACATTTCAGGAACTTGAGGATGTGGTAGAAAGTTCAGTGGGAAAGGCATTGAAAAGTCAAGGGAAAATACCTAGTTTGTGTTTTGCAGGAACATTGGGTAGTAGGCAGAATGGTGAGGAGAGGTGGAAGGAGAAGCTCTTCAGTGGGCATGGCGAGTGATGGATTGGTGAAGGTGGTGGTGGAGATAGAGGTGGAGAAACGCTACTGGGATCATGGGGGTGCTATATTCATCAGCAGACGAGTTCAGTACTTCATGTGCTGTTAGGAAGTGCAGCCTTATAGTCAGCTGACCGTGGACTGAGTCTACTTAAAACACGATCCTCCTGTAAGTTGTGGATGTCAGGTACTGTGTCCAGTAATGGGAAATTGACTAATACAGTGGTATTGTCAATCAGTAAGATGGACTCACTGATGATTTGGATATGGAAGGTGAGGGTCAAGGAGAGCTTTAACTTGAGCATCTGGGTAGATGGGAGTGACATTTATTGAGATGAGGGAAGCTGGGGAGGAAGAAGTATGTGTGTGTGTGGTGACCAAAGAGCTCTATTTCTGAGAGATGTTTAATAGATGTTTAATAATGGGCCTTTAAAATCTGATGGATATAGAAATCTGCAGGTGTAGGGAAGAGGTAGGGATGGAGCTATGCCTTTTGTAGTCATTAGCATGTAAATTATGATAAAGGCATGGGACAAGATGAAGCCCCCATAGGGAAACAGAATCAATGGACAGTTGTTATGATTTAGATCTAAAACGTCTCCCCAAAGTCTGAAGTGTTTGGTAGGTGATTGAATCAGGGGGTGACTGGGTCAAGGGTCAGAAGCACCCATGAAGCTCTCCAGCACGCAGAGGTTTAGTGGAGAAATCATCCATGCAGACTAGGAGACAGCTGGTGAGGCGGAGGTCATTGGGGGAGTGTAGGTTTCTGCGTCTTTTTCAAACAGGAGGGGATGATCAAGAGCATTGAATGCCACCACTGCAAGTTTGCTACCACATGTGCAGAGGCACGCAGTGGTTTTGGCAGCATGGAAACCATTTCCTGATCTTGGCAAGAAAAATTGGTGAGGTGAGAATAAATGCCCAAAGGAAGTGGGTTAAAGAATGATATGGAGGTAAGAAAGAGTTTCGTTGCAGAGGGGAGCAGCAAAAAACGAATGCTAACTGGAGAGGGTGTGGAGTAAAGAGTGGTTTGTTATTTTATTCAGCATGGAAGCCAGAGCTCAACACTTAGGTGAAGGGAATGATCTTCAGGAAGGAAAAATACAGAAATGCTAGAGAGTGAGTAAGTAAAGTGAAAAGTTTAAGAGGGCAGGAAACAGAGCAAACTCTTCTCCATTCAAAGGGGCTTTAGGTCTGGGGGACCACTGAAGGATATTAGGGACACAGGGATAATTCCTCCTTGAAAATGCCTCTGTAATACAATCTGAGGTCTGAAGTTTTAATAGGAGACCTGTTCTTAGTATAGATTTTGGCTTTTGTTAAAAGCCCATGTCCTTAACATACTTATCTTTCTGTCCCTTGGTCAACTTCTAGTACCTTGCAAGTATGACTTGCATACTTGGTGGGTGCCACGCATTTAACCTCATTGCACTAAAAGTCTGAATTCATTTTTCAAAGGAAGTCTCCATGACTGTGTATCTCTTAATGATAGAGTCAGTTCTGAGAAGTGTATCTTTTTGTAGTTTCATTGCTGTGGAAACATCCCAGGCTGTCCTGAGATGGCTATGATGTCACCAGGCAATCAGATCTTATGGGACCACATCATATATATGGTCTGTCATCGACTGAAATGTCATTATTTGGCACATGAAGATATTTTAGGTTCAGGATAAGCAAGAGTTGTATTGGAAAGTGCTGCTTTGCATCATGTGGTGTTGGAAACCGAAACATCAAAGCTCCAAATCCTGTCATTACAGATCTTCCAGTGCAGCTGGGGAAGATGCAGTACAGTGTTAATTGTAGCAAGAATCTGCTGAGCATGGGGTGGAGCTAAGTGCAGAGAGTTCAGAGGGGCTTCCTGCTGGGATTTGTCTGCAATTCTGGTGTTCGCGTGATCTGAGGGCACACCATTCAGAGTGCCCCAAATTATCTTTTCCCCAGTGGGCACTCTCTGGCTGAAGCTGGGCGGTCAGAACAGAGAGACAAAGAGACCCCTGACCAATCTGTTCTGACAAAAGATCATTTCATTTCATTTCACCAGTCTCTGGGCCTGTCTCCTTCCCGGTAGGCAGTCCAGCTTTCTTACCAACTCTGTGACCCCCTAGATATACTTTCAAGAAGTTCCCATTGCTTTGTTAGATTGGGTGGATTTCTGTGGCCTGCATCCCAGGATGTGACGGCTCTGGGTATGAACTAATCAGGGTCACTCCTGCAGCCACCAGGGCTTGGGACACGGCAGGGCTTCAGAGCAGAGTCCAGAATGAGAACTGGGTGTGCCCATCCCTGTCTGTTTGGGTGGATTCCCTTGGGCCCACTTGATGCCCACTTTATGCTTCTACGTATTGCTCTTTGCTGGCACAGTGTGAACAACTTGACCTGGGAACCAGACAGATGAGTTCAAGACTCAGCTTCCCTACTCACTAGCTGAGTGATAGTGCTTAACCATCCTGCAACGCAGACCTTGCATCTGTAGAGTTCTACACACAGTAGCCAAGATCTAGGTGCCTTCAGCTGATGAATGGATAAAGGAAATACGGGATATATATGGAGTATTTTCAGCCATAAATAAGAATGAAATTCTGTCATTTGCAGTAAAATAGATGGAACTGGAGAACATCATGTTAAATGAAGTAAGGCAAATGCAGAAAGGCAAGTATCAAGTGTTTATTCTCATCTGTGGAAATAAACAATTGGAAGTAGAAGAGGGAGTTTTAAGGGAGGGGAAGGGAACTAGCAGGAAGTGGGGAGAGGAGAGAGCAGGAGAGGGTAGGATGGAGGGACGTGATCAAAGTACATAAGCTGTGTGTATGGAAGTGTCACAGTGAGACTCATTAATTTGTGCAATTAATCTGCATTAATGATTATGATAGAATATAAATAGAAATGGTTCTCAGTGGTGCGTGAAGAGACTACAGACTTTGCATGTCACCAGCAGAATGGGGACCCCAGGAAGGGTGGAAACGCTTGTATAGTTGGATGGTTGTTCACCGGAAAGTCACTTGGCAGCTCCTGAAACCCAGGATGAGACTGGGTTTGGGGCCCTGGGTTTTGGACTGGGCTTTGGAACTGCTAAGTTCTTGACCTCTGGTTTGAAAAACGGACGAGTATGCTCTCAACAGAACACCGAGAAGTGAAGTGATACCCATCGTCCTGCCGTGCTCATTCCAAGCCCCAAGATTGCCCATTTGTGCGCTTCCTCATTAACAGGTCCTTTCCCAAAGCCAGAGATTTTCATCACGTGAGGGCCCTGCTCTTTGCAGCTTCAACACGTGTGTTTCGGGGCCCAAAGAGCTCCTGAGAATAACTACACGTCAGTGAAGGGACTCATTATTTTTTTAAGTTGATGAAGCAACACCTAAAATTAAACCTTTGCTCCTTCTTTTCTCAGATCCTCTCCAATTATGAGGTTCCTTAATTAACATTCTCACACTCCAGTGCTATAAAAAGATCCTCAGTATATTTGCATCCTTTTCTTCCTCGTCTTCATTTGAATAGTTTTTGTTTGTTTCTGATGTGCAATGCATTAAAGAAATTCACCTCCCTGGTTCTGAACACATGAGTGCATTTCTGAAAACAGGTTTTATTTTTTTAAAGAGAGAAAATGATTTTTATTTTATTGTATAGTTTTGTAGTGCTGGGAATTGGCCTTGTACATGCTGGGCATGCTCTCTACCACTGAGCTACACCTCCAGCCCTGGAAATTGATTTTTAAATTGTGGAAGTAAAAGGCCCCAAAGGGTTTTGGATGAGACTGAGTGGAGGTGAAGGTGCTAGTGTTGCTCCCTGTTTCTGTTCTGTGTAAACAGCACAGATGCTGGCGTGGAGGGGCTGGCTGATGGCATGAGCACCTCCAGACAGGTTCCCTCCACTTTCTGCCCTTGCTAGAGAATTTCTTCCCATCTTCCGAGTTTGTTACAAAGCTAGCATCAACATTTAAGCATCCTTAGGGTCCTTGACAATGTAAAAATACTCAGAGTACTTGATGCCAGGTCCATTAGTGTATCCAGAACAAAATTTTATTTAAAAAGATAATTTCTTTTTTCTTTGGTGCTAGGGATGGAACCCAGGGCCTTGCGCATGCTAAGCACAGGCTCTATTGCTGAGCTACAGCCCCAGCCCTCATTTCTTTCTTGACTTAGTATTCTGAGCTCCTTTCCTACTTGCTGGGCCCAGTAGGGTAGGGCACTTATTTAACTAACAATGATCTTGCCTGGGGGACTTAGAGAGGTGTGTGAGGCTGCAGACTGATCCCCGGGAGTACTAAAGGCTGCAGCAGGGATTCCTTGGCTGGTGGGCAGTGTGGGAGGAAGCTCCAGGCTCAGCTCAAGTCCAACTGTAATTTTTAAATCACTTTATTTAGTGTCCTGGTTTGGCAGCCTCTGCAGCTCCCAGGCCTTTTGTTTGGTTTTCAAGGCCAGGAATCAAACCCAGGCTCCTGCACATTCTGGATAATTTTATTGCAAACCTGAGGAGGCTCTGAGTGTTTTTTGGAGTCTGAGCAATGCGCACCTGGCTGCATTATCTCAGAAGGATGCTGCAGGGCCTCCCTGTAAGGCTGCACAGAAGGTCCCTGACTGAGGGGAGCAGAAATCCAGCCTTGCCATCTGGAACCAGGCTGAGTCCTATTGGATGTTTTTGGTGTTGTGTGTCACTGTCCTTCAGCCTACAGAGACCCTCCAGCCATGATGGAAGTCAGGGGAGGGGCCCTGAAGTCACCCTGGGTCAAGGGCCTGCCACTATGGCATAGGATTCTGCTCCATTGCTGATATGAGGAACAACCGGGAAGTGTTGGGTGTTAACTTCTGGAGGAAGTGCTGGGCCACGGAGCCCCCTGACCTTGAGTAGAGCAGGTAGGAGTTACCAGATGTGCTGGGATGGAGCCCTGTCTCCCTATTCTGGGGATCTACTCCTGGGTACAGCACTTGCTGGTTTTCCACTCTGTACCGAGTCCTCTCCTTCCTCTCACTGCTGCTTCTGGGCCCGGTGTCCCCACACCCCACCCACCTCCAAGTCATTCTTTCCTTTGGAGAGGATCCCAAATGAAGAACATTTCCTGGCAGAAAGTACCTCCTGTAGTTGAACATGGTCTGGCCCCACCAAAACTCATCTTGGGGCGTGGTCCCCAGCGTCATGGTGCTGAGGGGTGGTAGCAGGACAGTGAAGAGCTATCTGGGTCATGAGAGATCTGCCCTCATGAAGGGATTAAAGCCATCTCATGGGAATGAGTTCTTGCTCTCAGGTCTGGTCGCTTATCACAAGAGCAGGTTGCTGTGAAGCAGGGTGGGAGCCTTTGTCTCCTCCTCTTTGTTCTTGCGCCTCTGTGCCTTTCCTCTTTCTGCCGTATATGCAGCAACATGAGTCACTCAGCAGATGCAGGTGTGCAGTCTTGGACTTAGCTTTCAGAACTGTGAGCCAACCTAAATCTCTTTCCTTTATAAATTAAGCAGTCTCAAGTATTCTATCATAGCAATAAAAAACAGACCAAGGCAGGGCCCCTTTTCTTAATGTGTACCAAGGCTGTGTATGAGCTAGTGGTGGTCCAAGAAAACTGGTTGCCAACCCATTTGGATCTGCTTCTGTGGCTGAGATCACCTGGGGTAGAAACTCTATTGGAATGCCTGGTGCCTGCCCCTGGCTTTTGTACCAAGGATGCGGTAGAAGAGTGTCCATGCTCTGGGTTGTCTCTGTGAATTATCTGAACCTCACACTTTGGGAGAAGACTGGCGCTGAATCAGAGGAACAAGGAGGTGAAGACCACAGCTGTGCATGGGAGGAATGAACAGGGGCAGGTGAAGAAGAAGGTTAAGGAAAGAGGGATTATTGGAAGGGAGAGGGGCACAATCAGTTTTTCTGTGTATTTTCTTTATTGTTTTGGATAGAATTTTACTGCCATTGAATTGTGGACCAGCATGTATAGCCCACAATAACTAAACTGAACTGTAACTGGATTTGAAAATTGGGGTTCCTTGGCAGCAAGGGAGAGAGAATTTGAGTTGTTCTCTTCTCCTCCTACCAACCTATTTCTGCAGACAATCGTTGAATATAACACTAAAATATAGCTTTTAAATTGGTGTGCTGATTGGATCCACAGACATGGAAATGGGGAAGATGATAATGGGAGGAAAGAAAAGAAGAAATTGACTTGATCTGCAGAATCCTGGGGCAGCGCTAAGAAAGAACAACGTGGTTGGGAATGCTAAGTAGGCATTGCAGAGGGCTGCATTTCTCAGGCTGGGGGCCAGGGTCTCTGCATGGCAGACCTCTTGGCATGTTTCGTTTGCTAAAATGCAAATACCAGTGAACCTGGGGTCAGCTTGGGGTGATGTCGGGCAGCTGTGAGTTGTCCTCCTTCATTAAGTTCCTAAATGATTATTAGATGAAAGTGTGTGAGTCACTGAGTTTGATTTATGAAATTTCACAACAGGCTAAGGACTTGTAAAGAAGCTTGTGTTATCTTAGAAAATTAAAATTGCTTCTGGTCCTCGGTTATCATTAGTCCTAATATGCTAGGCTCAACTAGCAGAATGAATCAACTGATGTCAAAGGCCTGTTTCAATATGTTATTGGTTCATTTATAAATGCACTTGAATTTGAGTATGGAGAAAAAGCACTTAGAGCTATAGGACGCCTTAGCAGCCAATGTATTCCTTTTCATTTTGTTTAGTAAGAAGGAGTTCTTTTGTGCTTGATCTTTGCTGGTATCCTCTCTAGCGTGGCCATTATTTCTAGGTCTGTATTTTGCAGTTCAAGAGGAATTGTCTGCTAATTCAATAAGTAAACCATTGATTTTGATGATTCTCCATGAATTTGCAACAGCCATGGCTGCCCAGGTATCACAAGCAGGAAATCCACAGTTGCTTGAAGTCTGCAGACAAGGAATAAAACATGAAGACAAGAAAGGGATGAATGAAGGAGATGGTGACTTCAAATTTCCAATTCCATGAGAAATGCAAATGAGTATCTCTCTCTAGAAGTGCAAGAAGGCCAGGGAGACTCTTCATTCTGACCACCAGGGAATATGCAGGCTTGGACCAAAGTCATTCCTGCTACCTTGGAGGAAAAACTTCTAAGCTTCAAAGCCTCCACTGCCTCTCCAGGCACCTTGTTAAGATGCAGACTTCCACTCGGAGATTGATGATCACTTAAAGGGCTCAGGACTCTTGCTTGAGAAATTTGCCATTGGCTGCAAAAGTAGCCACATTGATTGCTAATTGAAGCTTACCCTGCTGAATTCCATTCTTAGGGCTTTACCTATATTTCCTCATTTTATCCTTATGATAATCCCATGAGATTGCCCTCATTGTATATATGAGGAAACTGAAGCTCAGAGAGCTTAAGTAACTTGCCCAAGACCACATAAGTGCTAAGTGGTAGCAAAGATCCAGCTCTCTGTAGTTTTGGCTTCAAAACTTGTGCTTATCTATTAAGTTAGTGGTTCTCAAAGTGTGGTCTGTGGAGCAGCATCATCAATGTCACCAAGAGAATTAGAAGACATGAAAATTCTCAGGGTTGTCTCCAGATGTACTAAACTAGAAACTCTGAAGTGGGTCCAGCATTCTTCAGGTGAACACATCCTCCTGGTGATGGTGATGTATGCTTCATTTTGAGAGCCCCTGTGTTGGGCTAGGCACCCCACTCTGTATTGGCAGCACTGCAGTGTGACGGCAGGGAGCAGGAAAGTCTTCCAGAGTAACATGGCTCTGGTAGCACACTGCCCACAGCTACCAAATGACAGTGGGAATGAAGATGGCAGGAGAAACTGTACAATGTTCCAGGTGGCATCACTTCCTCCATCGGTCTGTAGGTTCATCCACGGGAAGAAGTAGGAAGAGAATTTGTCATCTGGGCTTTTCACAGTGGTTGATGAAGGACAGGACAAGAAACTGGGAGTGGGAGAGGTTAACAAAGAAGCGCAGGAACCACTGGGGCAGAAGGACTGAGGGAAGGGAGCTTTCAGAAGCAGGTAGTCTGAAATGGCCCCAGAGCCCAAAGATGAGCAAACAGGTAGAACAGGATGACATGGTTCTCTTTTGGGAGAAATCAGTGGCCAAATAGCTGGAGCTTGCATTTGTTAGCCTGTGTAGTGAAAATTCAACAGCCGAGTGATGAGGCCTATGGTCGTGCGCCCTATCTCTGGTCGTGTGTTATAGATGAAGTTGTGGTTGTGGTCCCATGTCTCTGGACATGCTTTAATCTCAGCCGAGATTAATGCCCTCATGGCAGCACCTGCCTGGAAGGTGATTTGTGCCCTGTATTCCACTGTCATAGTGCATGGCATAAGGTATTTTGTAGAAAGCATTTATGAGCCACCCCCTGCCAAATCTAGGTGACAAACAGATTGCATTCTCATTGCTCATCTCAAGTTCCCTCCGTTTCTTAAACCTGGGGAAAGGGGCACAGGGAAACAGAAATAGGAAGGGTGCCAGAAATCAGCTAACCATCAGAATTGCTAATCGAGATAAAACAGTTAAGATTGGAATTTGAATAGATGTAGACAGTGCTCTGCACTTCTTCAGATCTTCAGAGTTTCCTTAGGTGCCTGTGTTCAGTAAGCACCAAGTCCAGAAGGAACAAAACTGTCACTAACAGAAGGGAAAGGAGGACAGGTAACCCACATTGAGTGCTCACTGTGGTTAAACCTCTGACTTGTGTTTGTAAGATCACTGTTATAGTCAAATCCCTTAGCTGCTGTTAGGGATAGTATCTGCTTTTTGGAAAATATCATGTCAGAATTTAAATATAACTCTCAGGGGTTCCACTCTGCTGTTCCATCTAGTTATAATGTATCCCTTATGTTGCACAAACATTTAAAGTGAGAGAGTTCAGATTTACACAAAAGATAAACCAGGGAACAATTATTTTCTAGATGAAAGAATTCTTCAGCTTGCAAGAGGTGTCACTACATTTTTAAATTATAGGCTTTTAAAATTAATGCATTTAAAATCAAGCCTAAATCTAATCTTCTTCCTGTGCCTCACACAGCATATGAAGTGAGGTACGTCTGTATCTTCTGTGTTTCATAATAGATTATGCTCCCACGCGTTTGTCTTAAAAGTGGCTTTACAGGGACGGATGCACCATGAATCAGCAGTTCTTGTGGGCATTGCTGTCTTCTGGCCTCCCTGGCATCTTTAATTCCTTGTTTCGTTGAGTGTCACCAAGTCAATTACAGATGTGGAGGTCTCAAAGAAATCATTGGCCCACAGATCCCTTAGATCCCTTAGATATACACATAGTTTATTTTATGTACTCCTTCAAGGCTTTGAGATAATTGATTTAGGAAGAGAAACATGTTTATTTTGATTGATGGTTTTGGAGGGTCCAGTCCATGGTCCACTGGCCCTACTGTTTTGGGCCTGTGGTGGAGCAGTGCATCATGGCAAGGGTGTAGAAGCACAACTTCTCAGCTTATGGCCAGGAGAGACAGAGAGATAGAGATAGAGAGAGAGAGAGAGAGAGAGAGAGAGAGAGAGAGAGAGAGAGAGAGAGAGGGAGGGAGAGAGAGAGAGAGGGAGAGGGATTGAGAAATATCCTGTGATCCCCTTCAGGTCCCACTCTTAATGACCTAAGGTCTCCCCACTAAGCCCCACCTCTAAAGCTTCTGCTCCTCCAAATGATGCAGCCCTGAGAATTAAACTTTTAAATATCTGGGTCTTTGGGGGATGTTATAGATCCAAACTATGGCAGTCGGGTACAACTGATATCCACAAGTCAATCCATGAAATAATAAATTATTTTTGGAAGCCAATAACTCATATGGTGTTGGTCTGCATTGGTCTCTCCTGCCAAAAGTTGTAGAGATTTGGCCAGAACTAAGTTTGCTAGTTGATGTGTCTCTTTATCAAGAGTGAAAATCATATGTCCATTCTGTTTACTTTAGGGTCTTAATCTGGATTTTTTTCAAATCTCTACATTTATTTCCAGTTGAAAATCTCATTTCTATGTGGACCTGGATGATATATTAACTACAATTCTTCCTTTGAGCAATTTCTCCCCATTTTTTATTTGCGTGTCAGAGGGGCTTGTTATTACTTTCCAGTGGACAATTTAATTGCATGGTCAACAGTAAGTCCTGCAATTAATTTTTGACAATTAATTAATTTATTATTTCAGTCTCATTTTTTTTTTTTTTTGAAGTGAATGAGATGTTCTGGGAAGCTTCTTGAACAAAATGAACTTTCTGAGAACAGGCTTCAAAATATGCTGAACTCTTGATAAATCAGAATTTATCAAAGGACTGGGATACACATGACTCAGTTCCAAGCTAGATAAAATGAGGGCAAATCCAGACTATGGGGAAGGTCCCTATGCCAGGCAATAGTGAGAAGTCTTGGGGCCACAGGGATGGAGTAGATGGATCGGGTGAATTGGGTGTCAGGTTGCTTGGAAAGGAGTGAACATTCCCACAGTCATGCATTCTGGGAGGAGGTGAAGTCACCAGTAGAAAATGAGAACGTTAGAGGTTGATCTTAGATGAAATGATGCAATCAGGAAAGACTCCTCAGTCAGCGGCCAGAAAACACTGAAGTGCTGAGCAAAGAATGTGATGCGAGATAGCATGGCTGCCTCCCTGACTTCCCCATGAGCCAGAATTCTTACTTCCTGCTGGTTTTTATGGGCAAACCATTCTGAGTTTATAAAGCAGCCCTGCAGCTTATGCAAACTATTCTATCCCCGAGCTCAGGGTCCCTCAGATAGAGGAGGAAGCCTAGGATTTCTAAAGCACCCAGCACTTCATATCTTTTCTTAGTCTTCATTTACCCAACAATGAATCAAGGCTGCTCCTATTTAATAGAAGTCAGCAAGAAGCAGACAGAAGGCTTCTGTCCCCAGTTTGTCAAAGGCAGCTGTGGACAAAAAGGCAACAACCATTCCTGCTCCCAGGCCTTTTTAGAAAGTGCTTCTTTTCCCTGCTGGTGGCCGCACTCACCATTCTTCTTGTGAAGTCCCCAAGTCTAATTTGTTAGCACTAAGAAAGCATAGTTAAAGCAAAGCTGTCGCCTTTTCTTTATAGTCTTGGTCACTTCCCTCTTTGCTAGAACATGATATCCTGACACCCACAATTTAGAGGAGGAGAGGTTTATTTTGGCTCATGTTTCAGTTCGTAGTCACCTGGCCAAGGCAGGAAGGCAGAGTAGAAGGGACCGGTGCAGGAGAGCTGCTCACAGCTTGGAGTCCTGGAAGCCTAGAGACCAAGGGAGAAGCCAGGGAGGGAACAAACTCTTCCAGGTCAGGCCCCAGTGACCTGACTCTTCCAGCCAGACCCCACTTCCTAATAGTAACTGAGCTGTCAGCCCCCATAATCTGCTCACCTTCCCCAAAAGCCCGCCTATGAGCACATGAGCCTCTCAGGGGACATCTAGATAAAAACCTTAGCACTTAGCAACCTTGATGTGACCTTTGGTGACCTTTAGTCACCCTGGTGAGCTCCAGGGGGTACCTTTGCTCGGAAATTCTGACCACGAGCTCTGAGTCATGACTTCTCTTACAGCAGTGGGTCTCAAACTTTATCCTGCAACAGAGTCACCTAGAGGGGGTTGGCAAGCTACAGCTGTGGTCCAAATCCTGTTCCATGCCAGTTTTTGAGTAGTGGCAAGTGAAGAATGATTTTTATCTTTGTGCTTTTAAAGGGTAGAAAAAAAATCAAAAGAAAAATAACATTTCACTGCATGTAAAAATGATATGAAATTTAAACTTCAGTGCCTATAGTTAAAGTCATATTAAAGGACAGTTGTGCCCATCTATCTTCCTCTTGCCTATAACAACTTTCACCTGCAAGGCCACAGCGTGGAACATATGGAATGCAGTGGCTAAGATAATTGCTCTTTTGTTCTTTACCATAAGTCTGCTGACCCATGACCTCAGGGGTTTGTAAAACACAGATCATTAAGGTTCAATCTGAGAGTGTTTGATTCAGTAAGTATGGATGGGGACCAAAATTTATATTTCTCATCATTTCTTAGATGGTGCTGGTGTTAATTGTCTGAGGACCACGCTTGGAGAACAACTACTTAATAATGGCAGGTTATCTCCAAAGCAAGCATTTGATCCTTATAATTTGATTATGGTCTTGCCGGGGATTTAGCTCAGTGGTTCTGCAGCCTGCCTCAAAAGTGCAAGGATCCGAGTTTGATCCCCAGCACCAAAAAAAAAAAAAAAAAAAAAAAAACACAAAAAAAAAAGAAAAAAAAATAGAAACAAAAAGAAAAAAATAGGGAAAAGGGAAAATGAAAATAGGAAAAGAAAATGAAAATTGGATTATGATCTTTAAATCCCTTTTCCAGTCTTAGTAAAGGGATGAAATGAGTTTCCCTCTTCTCCAACAGAATTTTATTTATTTTTACAGAGGATACCTGGGCTGAAAAGGTGTAGAACTGGATAGAAAATCTGCCCCATAGCCTGCTGGCTTTGCAACTTTGGGTAATCTACTCAATTTCCTCTGTGTATGGGGAAAACCAAACAATTTTCTCCCATATATTCTCAGGAAAGAATACTTCTGATCACCAAAATAGTGAGATTTTTTCCCCCCTCACATCAACCAATTGTTCAACATCAGCTGGATACCTTACAATTTAGTTCAATTCAGAGACTAACTGGAGTTAACATGGACCCCACAGGTTAAAGGCTCAGTCCCGCAGCATTGTCCTTCCCTTTCATGTCCACACCACAAGTATTAGGTTCCTAGGTTCCCAGGTTCCCCATTTCTGTCTGACTTGGCTACAACTCAGAGGATCCCACTATCCCCTTCTTGGGCTGGAGAATTTGCTTCAAGCATTCATAGAGCTCAGGCATCACTAACATTTATCAGTTGTTATACGAGATATTACAAAGAATATAGATGAACAGCCTTACAAGTGGCACATAGGGCCAGGTGTGTGGGAAGGGGTGCAGAGTTTCTGGTTGCACTACCATCCAGGCATTTCCAACTGTGCAACAACCTGGATGCACACTTTAGAGCTGATTACGGAGATGTTGTCACAAAGCCAGGACTGACCATTATCTCAGCCTCTAGGCCCTCTTCCCTTCCTGGAGGATGAGGGCGGGTGAGGCTGAGAGTTCCAAGCTTCTCATCATGGCTTTGTATTTCTGGTGAGCATTCCCCATCTAAGAGCCCACCAGAGTGACCTGATTAGAATGAGAAATGCGCCTATCCCCAAGGATTTCAAGGAATTTAGTAGCTCAGAGCCAGGAACCTGGTCAATGATGCAGTAATAGAACACAAGATTCTTCCAGCCCTCCTCCCATTGCTCAGGAAATCAATCACAAAGATTTGAGGAGCTGCCAGGAACCAGAGGTAGACATAAAATATATATTTCCTGTTATAAATCACAACATCACAGAAGCTAATAACGAGAGTTTTTATACCTCACAAGATTGAAGCAAACAGGAAATTAGTTAACACAGTGGTACCTTGGAAATATGCCTGACATACATCAAGTATTGTGATAATGACAGCTGTTATTATGAAATGTCTACCAGGGTAAGGTAGTATTTTTCAAACTTGGCTAAACATTGGACTTACCCTACTTAGTTTTGACTCAGATTGATTATCATTCAATTGGTTTGAGGTGTGGACTGTGTGTTGTGGGGTCTTCAAAAATTTTAAGGGAAATTAAAATGCAGCACTGTCACTAGAAATAGAATGAATAGAACATTGTATATATCATATTTTGTTTCTAATGGTCACATTTAAAGGGTACAAGTAATTTTACTAATAGGGCCATCATGTGTGTTGTTGTTGATAAGTAATACATTGATATCTGTTATTTGACTCAGTGTCATGGTTTGAATCTTCTGTTTCCCCAAAGATCTGTGTCAGCTGATGGTGCTGTGGGGAAGAGGTGGAACCTGTAAGACGTGGGGCCTCATGGGAATAAATCAGGTCACGGGGAGGTGTGTCCTTGAAGGGGTGTCGGGATCCCAGCCTCTTCCTGTCTCTTTTTGTCCCCTGGCTGCCACGAGGCAAACAGCATTGCTCTGCCATGTACCATGCACTTGCCAAGATGTTCTGCCTTGCCACAGCACCTAAACCACCAGAGCCAAGCCAGCGTGGACCTCTGAAACTGAGCCCAAAGAAGCCTTTCCTCCATTTTAAAAATTTCATGTACTTTTTTATTAGAACAATTTTGCAGTGTATAACGTTTGCCTCCTTGTGTGGAGTCGGTGCGCGGACAGAACACATCTTCATTCCTGTTTTCATCCTCTTCCTCTCGCCTCCCCCATCTCTTGACCCCGTGCCCTCTGAGAAAGCTCTATCTCCTTGTAATAGGGAGCTGTCTTAACTCTTTCAGGAAGATGTTTGGAAGGGGAATAGCTAAGTTCACTATCTCAGGTATTTTGTCACAGGGACAGCCAGCTAACTAACACACTCAATGTATTTCCTTCAAATATTATTTCGCATTCGTGTGGATCCTGTTTTTACTCAAAAATGTATAAGTGGAAAAGGAGACAATATTTTAAGCTGATAGTCTCAGTAAGGCTGACCCCTTGTAGTCTTGTCTGGCTTGGAGAATAACTAGTTGGGTGCGGTTTTCAGAGGAATGTGCTGTAAGGGGACGAATGTGACACCACACAACTCAGTGACAGCTGACACCAGAATGTGCTGCCCACCGTGAACACCAAGTCTGCTCACCACCTGCAGACCACTGTGGGGCTCTGTTTCATGCTTGATATGTCAACAGCAGCTTGGGCTTGGGTTTTATTGACTTCAATTCTCCATGGTGTCATTCCCCCCACCCTTCTGGACTCAGTATTAATCACTTCTTTGGATTACAATCAATTCCTGTAGTAGGTTTGAGGGTGGGTTAAAAAATTTAATAACTCAAGAAGCCTCTGAATTTAAGATGTTAGTGCCTCTGGCTTATATGATTTACATAATTATTTGTTCATGCAGAATTTGTATATCATTTCTCTGATTGTTTTATACTACATGAAACTTCCTGGCAGTTCCCCAAATGCTGGTGTCTCAGCCTGCCTATGCAGTCCCATCTCAGTAGCAATAAAGCAAATAAATGGCTGAAGGGCTGCCCAGCACTCAAATAAGGTAAACCCCAGCCTTCCGAGCTGTTCACCGAATTGGACACCCCAAGCTGTTTGAGGAAAAAGATCGCTCTTGTTTTATTAATCCTATTAAAACTACGCACAGAACAACACATCGTGAGGTTTTCGTCAGCTTGGAGGATCAAGATAATTTATTCTTTGCTGAGCTTTTTGTGTTTGCTGTGCATAAGAGTCATTTGATAATCACTTTTAAAGTGGACTTGTGTACTTTTATCCAGTCCACATGCAAATTCAATAAAACGTATTTACTTTGTCTTCACTCTGTGCCAGTTCTTTTTGCTATGCATACAGAAACAGAGATGAGAAAGAATTACTGCCTTCAAATAGTTCAAAGTTTAATGGGACACACACACACAGTAGAAATGTGAAGAGGGTTAGAGCAGAAGTAGAATTTGATGCTTCTGGACCACTCAGAGGGAGCAATTCATTTGGCTGAGGTTGGAAGAACACTTTTTAAATTAGGTCTCGATGGAAGACAAATGGGAGCAGGCACTGCAGGCTAAGGGGACCAAGTGAACCATGGTATGTGTGTGAACACGGGCTGTGGTCAGAAAGTGGCAGTGTTTTGTTGAAAGTGTTGCTAAAGGTGCAGGTGGGAAGGAAGGGGGGCAAGATGTGGCTGAAGAAAGAACAGTCAAATTTATGATGCCCGTTGGTTGTTGACGGAACTTAGATGCTGGGATTATCCCAGGCATCTAGGTATAAAGACATGAATGAATAAAGAAAATGTGGTCTATGTGCACAACGGAATATTATTCAGTCATGGAAAAGAAGGAAATTCTGTCATTTTCAGGAACGTGGGTAGGACTGGAGGGTGTGTTAAGAGAAGCAGCACACAGAAACACAAAAGCCACATGTTCTCACCTGTACATGGAAGCTAAAAAGTCGATCTCAAAGACACAGGGAGTAGAATAATGGTTTCCAGAACAGGGAGGAGAGTGGTGGAGGGGAAATGGGGAGAGGCTGGTTAATGAGTACAAGATTGCCGTAGGAGGGGAGAGATAACTTTTAATGTTCTGCAGCACAGTAGGGTACCTATGGGTGGCAACATTAACTGAATATTTCAATTGGGAAGATCAGCGCAAAGCTTGGGGTAGGCCTGGGGATGCTGGCTGTAGGTGACAGGCCGTGAAACAGCCTTTCCTGGGTGTTTAGTAGTTTATTATCAGCTCCAGGTGCTGCTAATGGGTTTTTATAAAACATCATATAAAACCAGGGAGGCTTGCAGACCAACCGGAGGTATTATACATGCAGGTAAACACACACATACACACATACACACACACACACGCACACGCGTGCGCATGCATGCACGGCTGAAAAACATGTAAAAGGCTTCAAATAACCTAAAAGTAAGCAGGAAAGTAATTCCTTTTTCAATTTCTTGCATTGGTCACATTGCAACAGGTGGAACCCACCTCTCAGGCTGACGTGGAATTGTGCTTGTTTTCCTTTCAAGCACACACCATGCACAACAACTTGGAACATCTGTTTTGTGAATCTCTCATCATTCTGCTGATAAGTGAGGTTAAGCTTGTCCATCCAAAGGTAAAGGATAGAGCCCGGACTCCTGGCCTTGGACACAAGCCCTCCGAAAGGCAGGTGGCTTACCTCCTTTCTTCTTTCCACAGAAAGAAAACTTGGGTAGGTCTGCCTCACAGATGGGGTAGGAGTAATGCAGTACAGAAGTGCCTTTACTGATGAGAGATATGTCAAGATACAGTTCTCTGATGTCCTCCCCTAAGAGGATAAAGAAGCACAACGTTATTATTGTGTCTCACCATGTAGCAAAGGCTTTTGGGTCTCCTAGCGGCCTGAGGAAAAGGGCCTTTTCTTTTTCTCTCTACTCTGGGCAGGGAAGTGTTCTTTTCTTGGTGAAACAGCCTTTAGCCCATGCTACAGGGCATTAGGATAACAGCTGCTAGGCCAAGTTTTAAGAACTTACATTAGCGATTTAGGAACAAAAGAATTCAAATGCCAAATCATGCTGCTAGTGGTTGGTAGTAAATTTGATTGTGGTCGAGACAACTAAACAAAGGTTCTCTCCTATGTAGATATTAATACTTAGTCTCAAAATACTTTCATTGCTTTTTGCTGAATGTACTTGTTTCAGGTGCTTTTATCATCCGGGGTCTAGGGTCCTTTCACTACAAAACCATTGCACCAAGTGTGAGTTCTACTCTACTAGGTATTACTCAGAGAGAGAATGGAAAATGAAGACGGGAGTAGAATTAATTCCAGAGGGTGGAGGTGCGGTCATAGTAGTTTAGCCGCCCAGCTGATTTACGTTAACATGTGTCAACTGAATGTGTGGTGTAGGAAGAGCTTGTGCCATGTTTTATTTCATGGTAATGATTTCTACTTACTCAGAATGATGCCCAATCTAATCCTGAGATTTGGTTTCAATTGTTTGGAACACTGGTCAACAGAAAAGCCAAAATCCTGTAATGGATCTGCCAAGAGGAAAACATCAGATTAGCTGTGAGTGCCCTACATACTCTGAAAATTCATATTTGAAATTTGTAATTATATAAATTGATTTTATACTAGTCATTAAAATTTAATAAAAAACATATCCCACAATACTTTTTCCTTTTTCCTTGGGGGTACTGGGGATTGAGCCCAAGGCTTTCACACTGAGCTACATCTCCAGCCCTTTTTTTAACCTTTTACTTTTGAGACAAGGTCTCACTAGGTCTCTAAGTCCTAACCCCTTAGGAGGCTTGAATTTGTGATCTTTCTGCCTCAGCCTTACAGAGTGCTGGAATTACAGGTGTCCACAAGCAGGTTCTGCTTTTAAAAAATTTTTAAGTCAGTGATGTTTTTACCAGTTCCTCCCAGTCTCTCCAAAATCAATGTTATGTTCATTTTTACAGCTTGTCACTGTCAGTTGGTCAACATCATGTTCATTTTGACAACAGTGTCTCAATCCATACAATGAGCACCATGTCTTGATTGTTGTAATACTTTTGTCATTCGATTGAATTCTTTCAACTCTTGAACTTTTGGCTTTAAAATTGCTCATTAATTGCATAGACGTTTCATAAAGTATTTATTATTATAATTTAAGCAGAGGGAGATATATGAAGATTTTCAAGGTTGGGACCTGCTAGTGTAATTTTGTTTCATCCTGTCCCACCCCATCCCATTCAGTATAATAAATTCTTTCAAATATTCCACTATTTGCAGGGTATCGTGTTAGCTCTGCTAGGGACTATAAAGATAACACACCTTACATATAATTTCCACTCGTTCAAATGCTCCTGTGGCTCATCTGTGCCTCCTAGGAAAGTTTAGAAATGTTCTCCTGTCTCCCTTCCACACCCCACATCACAAATCCACCCTCCACTCCACCAGATCCCAGAAAATTCCCACCATGCTTGATTTGCCTGTGTTCTTTCTCCCATTTCAAGTAGTCTGAGTCCTTGTGGCTGTCATTAAATGCTCAGGTCTTGCTCATTTCCATCTTTTGTGAAGGTCTCTCTGATAGTCTTGGAAGTACTCTTTTGCTTCTCTGAATTCTTAAAAGTTATGTCTGAAATACTTTTTTAAGTGCACAAATATATATTGCTTTGTACTTTGCTGCATGACTTATCCCACAGCATTTAGGCTAAACATGCAACTCCTTAAAGGCAGTAGCCAATTTTCTGCTTTTTCTTTTGGTTTATTTTGCTTTCCATTTCCATTTTCTTTATGTTTGCTACTGGGCCTAAAAGAAAAGAGTTCATGTTTTTTCCACTCTGTTTTTTTTTTCAGTTGATGCATAGTTGTACATATTCATGGGATATAGTATGATATTTCAACACACATGTGTCCAATGTGCCATGATCAACTTAGGGTAATTGGCATATCTATCACCTCAAACATTTATCACTTTTAAAAAACTGAACATATTCAAAAATCCTCTCTTCTAGCTACTTTGAAATTTGCCGTCATTATTGTTAACTATAATCACCCTACTGTGGTACTGAGCACTAGAACTTAATCTTTTTCACTGTAGTTTTCTGTTAATGGACACTTTTCTTTCCTAATCCCTTCTCCTTTCCAGCCTCTGGCAACCACTGTTACACTCTCTACTTTTATGAGGTCAGCTTTCTTAATGTTTGTGTACGAGTGAGAACACGCAGTATTTGTCTTTCTGTGCTTGGTTTATTTCACTCACATAATGTCCTCCCGGTATATTCATGTTGCCGAAAATAACAAAATTTCACTATTGTTTTGGTAACAACCAGAGCACAAGTTGCCCATAGTGATTTCGTTTGTTTTGGATATATATACCCAATAGGAGATGCCTGATTACGTCGTGAGCCTCCTTTTAGTTTTTCCAGGAAGCTCCATACTGTTATCCATAATGCTGATACTAATTTTCATTCCCAGCAACAGTCTGTAAGAGTTCTCCTTTGAAGAGAGTTGAGTGAAGGTCTTTCTTGTACTGGTACTGACATGCACTTTATAAGATTATTTTTTTAGTCCTCCAGACTCCTCAACACCCAGCACAGTTGGACACGCAGTAAGCACTCCATAAGTGTACATAATGAATGAACGCATGAACCATCTATTGAATTGTCAATTTCCAAGCTCCAAATCCAGCCATCTGTACTCTGCTTTGTGTACCTGGGCTCTTTGCAATCATGCTTCTTCTTTGCCATCTGCTAGACAGGGTGCCAGAGAGAGATGGAGGCTGCAGGCAGAGCAGACTTGCTTTTTGTGTACTTGGTGAGAATGTTGTGGATGATGGCCATCACTCTGGTGATGGCAATTGCTCCCAATGTCTAGATCTTTTTTGGTACTTTCCCAGAATCAGTTGGGCTCAGCTTTGTGGATCACTGAAGTGTTACCCCTTCCTCTGCAGTCTGTCTCAGCTCCACAAGGTACTTTTTTTCAAAGATTCAGCTGCTATATCCAGTCTCCAGTTGATGGGCATTTGGGCTGTTTCCAAGTTTTAGCTATTACAAACTGTGCTGCTATAAACATGGGTGAGCATATATCACTGTGGTATGATTCTTTTAATTCTTTTGGGAAGATACCCAGCAGAGGGATAGCTGGGTCAAATGGGACCTCTAATCCTAGTTCTTTAAGGTATCTCCATACTGATTTCCACAGTGGTTGCACCAGTCTGCACTCCCACCAACAATGGAGAAGGGTTCCTTTCTCTCCACACCCCTGCCAGCATTTGTTATTCGTTGATTTCTTGATAGCAGCCATTCTTTCTGGAGTGAGGTGGAATCTCAGTGTTGTTTTCATCTGGATCTTTCGAATGACCAGAGATATTGAACATTTTTTTCATATATTTATTATACTCTTTAGTGAAATAAATAGGACACACGTGTAAATACCGAATAGTTTCCCTAGTGTGAAATAGTAAAAGTGTAAATAAGGGTCACATGATATAATTGATAATGTGAAATAGGAAGAAAAGGTCTAAAGGAGTTGGGGAAGTGGGACGGGTAGGGGAAAGGAAAGAAGGGAAAAGAAAAAATATGAGAAAAGGAAAAAATGGAAACAAAGTCCTTTGCAAATAGGAGAGGGTGGAGGGGGTGAAGGGAGGGCAGGGGAATGGGGAAAAAATAAGAACCAAGAGAGATTATGTAAAGGTACAAGATCCCAATGATGAATGTAACTGTATTTTATACCCAAAATGTACCAATGAACTTAATGAAAAAAAAAGATTCAGCTTCTAATAATCCAATCTCTGCTCTCTTTGCTTTCCAAGTCCTTGGGGTGGGAGCTGCTTCCTTGGTTTCTTTTTCTCCCTTCTATTTTGATTATCCAACAACTGTTTAATGAATTTCCTATATTAAATTCTTTCTGTTAAAATAACTGAGATGATCTTTGTTTTCTAGGCAGGATCCAGACTGGTAGAATAAAGAACACTCTTCAAAGATAGGCCTGATTTTTCTTATTTTACTGATGGGAAAAAGTAGACCTAGAAAGGTTGTGTTAACTTCTCCAGATCCCAGTTTTATAAAGTGTGGGAGTCAATATCCAAATCCAGAGTTAAAAGCAAGCAAGCAAACAGTTACATTGCTGCTTAGTATTGTACAGGGATACTCAAAAGGTAGAGTCTCAAGTACGCATGTTAAGTACTGGATTTGTAAGATTTCTCAGAATAATCTCTGTGCAGGATTATGGCATCAGGTAGCTCCATTTCACAACTGATTTCAGTTTCAGCTTGGTCATGAGGTCTCCTTTGCCAACAGTAGTTTTGCAGACAGTTTTATCAATTTTATCCAATATTAACCACAAGACACACCATCGTCTGTGATATTTGCCATGGAAATGACCACTGGGTAATTCCAGCCTTGCAAATATAACAAGGCGTGCACCTTTGTTTGATAAAAACCCTTTTGGTTGGGTCATTAATTTTTCTGGGGGAAAATTTCTCTTTTCGTGTGTTCATTTGACTCTTTCCAAAGCATCTTTTTGCAGTCCCAGAGCTTCTTCCAGCCTGGAAAACAGGAGCTAGGAGACAAGTGCTCCTAGTGCATAATTGGCCCTCAGATTGGAAAAAAGTCCGTAAACCTACAGACTTCTTGGAAAGAATGGCATCCGTTCCTCCCAGCCCCGAATCTCAGCCTCACCAACACATACCCTTCCGTGTATCTATTTATGTCTCCTCTCAGCTACTTCCTGTGCTCTGTATTACATCATATTTGTTTGCATACCCTTGTCATTCATCTTCTAAAGGCTGCAAAGCAAGCTTCCCAGCCACAGAGACACCACATTTTAAGATTGTATCGAGTTCCAAAGCATTACAGTATTTGCCCAATGAATAACAAGTTATTTAAAGTAAATTTATTGAGATCCTTAAAACAAGGTTTCTCAGTCTTGCCATTGTTGACATTTAGTTTCAGATAGTCTTTTGCTCTGGGGCTGAGCTGTGAACCCCATACAACAATTGACCAGCACCCTTGGTCTCCACTCTCTAGATACCGGTTGCACCCTCCTTCCCCTCCAATTGTGACAACCCAAAGTATTTCCTCACATTGCCAAAGTTCCTGAGGGGGACGAAATCACCCCTGGTGAGGAACCATAGCTAAAAAGAATTATTTTCTCAGTTACCAGGCTTTACCTCTGCTGCAGATTCTCCAGGACCACATACCAAAATAAGAGATAAGGGTTACATTGTTTAAATGATTCTCCTTGCACAATATAAGAACCAGTCGGAGTGGGAGAGTTTCCCCTGGACCCCTGCCCCAAGCACCTCTAATACACATACATCAGATCATTTGACTTTGGAGCTTCTAAAACAATAATATTGAAAGCTAAAGGAAAGTTGGCACTCCCAGGCAATGAAGGCAGAGATACTATCTTCTTTAAATAAATGAACTGTAGTTCATTGTTGAGCAGCACACGGGCTGAGGGAGGAAGTAAAAGTTTCACTGTGAAATAGAAGATCTGTTCATTTTGCACAGTTCTTCCTTGGCCTCTGGATCACACCCCCTTTCTGCCTGTTCTGTCAACATCTCTGGCTCCAGACAGAGGGAGGAGTGAACTCAGCACGCCCCAAACTGACCAGCAGCCCCCATCCCCAGGAAGGCTATGGACTCCTTCAATACAGCAGAGCCTCAGTCCTGCTGAAAATGAGGAGTGGGCCTTGGAAAAGCAGCCAGCAGCATGTGCAAGCAGAAGGGCTTCAACAATCAAATTTTTCCTAGATGAGTTTTCTTGCACATTGTTGGAAATACAAGCCGGGCTTAGAAAGGCTCTTAACAAATCCTGTCTCCAGAGCTGTTTTTATGACATATGTCCTGTAATAGTCAGCTTTCCCCTTGCTAAGACCCAGTATCTGACCCTCACAATTAAAAAGAGGAAAGTTTAATTTAGCTCACAGTTTCAGCACACTCAGTCCATGGTTGGAAGGAACAATATGGCTGAAGGGCATGGTGGAGCAAAGCTGCTTAGTGCATGGCAGTCAGGAAGCTGAGCAGGCGAACAGTACTGGGGAGGAAGGGGCCAGGGATCAGATATAGTACACAAGGTCATGCCTCCATGATCCACCTAGATACACTCAAGAGAAAGCTTTACAAGTCTACCAGGCATTACTTAATCCCATTCCCTATTGATGGTCTGACTTTTCTTGGGCTCCCTAGACTTAGGTCGTGGTCCCGGGGATGATACTCTTGCCTTGGTACTTTTGAGCCAGTGGTGGACTTTCGACTAGAATCACAGCCTCTGGAAATGCAATTCCTCAGCAGAGCCTGGTGGGGCACAGGAGCACCCTGTGGCTTCTGCTTGGTGTGGTCTCAGGCAGCTTGAAAGCTGTGTGTCACTAAGTCCTGGAGTCTGGATATAGCTCCATATTCTGCAGTGATAACAGAAGACATCAGGAAGATGGGTGGGTGACTTTGGTGGGTGTCAGCAATTGCTTGGAACCCTAGGTAGTAATGCAGGTGATATGTGTCTGATTTGCCTACTTGGAGGGTGCTCGTGCATTAATTTGTCTTGAAAATAATATAAATATTTACTTTGGTACCTGGGAGCGACTTTCTGAATGTGTTTGAACAGCTAGTTGTCTGAGGTCACATACTAGCAGATATTCTTCTGTATCTTTGAGAATTTATTTCTAAGTAAAATAAAATAACAAACAGACCTTGCTTCCAACATATTCCTTTAGGCAGGCTGATTATCACTTTAGCAAGCCTCTCTGCTGTTCATGATTCAGATCTATTTGTGCATCAGTCTAATAGTTTGCCTTCTTATATGGGTGTGTTGTGGCTGAAGTGTTTTAAATTTGTTATGTGAACTCGTAGGATAATGCTCAAGGGTCATCATAGATCCCTAAAAGAGGACGATGCATAAGGCGTCGGTGAAATGTCATTGCTGGAAATTTGTTATCACCACAACAAAAAATTAACTTTCATGTAGTTCTGTTCTTGAATTCTCTGTGTTCTTCCTACCTCCTTCCCTCTCCCTCCCTCCCTGGCACTGTAGAAAAGAAAATAACATACTATGTGGTGAATGCATTCTAGCTCTGTTTTTCTATTATTTCCTGACCTCCCCTCTTTTCCCACCTGTCAAATCTTATTACTATAGGTAACACAACAAAGCTCCAATGGGTCATTATTTAAAATAATAGTTGTTCTCTGGCCATTCAAGTCTCTTCTGTCAGCATTGCATTGGCACTTGATTCATATTCAAATCTGTATATATGAACCAGTTTCTTGTTTTTCCTCTGAGATGTGTAGAAGCTTAAACCCAATTCTTGTTATCAAATGCAATAAAAATAGAATAACACCACCACAATGAAACAGCTACTGTTTGTGGAATGAGAGATTAAGAACTTCGGTGCCCTGCAGGCTGCCTGGTAACCACAGTGAATGTGTTTTTGAGTGTGAAGGTATGTTTGGGTTGCTAAACTGAAAATGCTGGATTTCTCACTTGTTTCCAACTGCAAAAGAAATGGAATTCATTAAAACAGCTTTTTAAAGAACAGAAAAGCATAGGAACTTGCAGGTCCCATTGCCTCTGAATCCAATCTTGTAGAATAACCTGTTTGGCTGCCATTGGCATAAGAGGAGACAGGTTTT
The DNA here is from genome assembly GCF_000247695.1 of Heterocephalus glaber. The sequence goes on from NW_004624756.1 coordinate 18,802,047, forward strand.
TTTTTTTTTTTTAATCATAAGACAGTAGTCCCTTCTTACCTGCAGTTTTAATTACCTGTAGTCAGCTGCAGCCCAAAAATAATGAATAGAAAAATCCGAATATAAACAATATGTAAGTTTCAAGTCCTATGCCATTCTGAGTCCTGTGATGAAATTGGGAGCCCTCCTTCTTGGGATGAATCATCTTTTGCCCAATGTGACCCCACTGTATGCATCATTCACACGTTAGTCACTTAGTAGCTGTCTTTGTTATCTGATCAACTGTCCCAGGGCTTGTGTTCAAGTAGCCTTTATTTGACTTAATAATGACCCTAAAACATAAAAGTCATGATGCTATCAATCTGGATATATCAAAGAGAAGCTGTAAAGTGCTTCCATTAAGTGAAAAGATCCAAGTTCTCAACTTAATAAGAAAAAAAAATAGGCTGGGGTTGCTAAGATCTATGGTATGAATGATATACAAATACAGTATATATATTGGGTTCAGCGCTCTCCACGGTTCTAGGCATCTACTGGCAGTTTTGAACATATCCCTGAAGATAAGAGGAGGCTACTGTAAAGAAGATTGTGTCCTGTGGTTAGGGATGATCTTTGCCAGCAGTTCTCTAACACAGGGCATGTGGAGTATTAGCAAATTACCAATACCATGTCCCAAACCAGACTCTCTGATTTAGTGTATCTGGGTGCTGCTTCAACATCAAGATTTTTAGACACTCCCCAGATGATTCCATCTCCTCACTTCACTTGAAAACCACTGTTATAAGCCATAGTGGGCTTTGCTAATTCCTGGGTATATGGTTTTATAGGTGGGGTCCTAGCTCTGCCATATATCCCTCCAGGATCAAAGCTGAACACTCTTTTAATTTTCCTAATAAATCTCTTTATAAACCATTTACCGAGTTTTATAGAATGTATGATGACTTAGGGAGCCTCCAGGGTGCACTCAAGCCCCTCAACCACATGATTGTCCTGGTTCTCCTCCTCTCTTTCCACTTTCTGTCTCCAGAGAAGCAGCATGTTTTCTCGTCTTGTGCTGGGGAGATAGAATGAGACCCAAACCTATGAGGCCTCAGCACTGTCCAAGTGACTCCTCAAGAAGTCTTTAAAGAAAAGTAAGGCTCTGCTCAGACAAAATTCTTGAAACAGCCCTAAGAGAACTTCTTTCTATTTCATTGTTTGGACTCTCTACCAAATACCATGCTAGGCACCAGAAGATTTGAGATGGGAGAGGTCTGGTGATGAAGAAGATAAAGCTATGTGAGAGTTAGTGGAAGATGGAGGAGGCTAAAACAGGACACACCTGTAAAAAAAATGCAAAAGCAAAAAACCTACCCAATGTGGAGAAGAATGTAGAAGAGCAGCATAATATTGGCAGATGTGTGTGGAAGGCGTGGGGCTGGAAGAACTAAGACCATTGAGGCTGGGGCATCTTCCAGAGTCCTGGGTTACCTGTAAGGCTCATGAGGAGCTGTCGCTCGGGTGCGGGGCACTGATCTGTGGCTGACGTTTGTTTGGACATGCATAGAATTTAAAGGTCCTCAGATCATCTTTAGAGCATCCTAGGAAGGCCAGGATATTTGGCAAGCCTTTGTCTAGTGCCAGTGAGGCTGTTGTGGCCATTCATGTATGGGTTTGGTATGGCCATAGTTTTTATTTCTGTGGGATAAATGCCCAAGAATGTGATTGTTGGGTCATACAGTGAGGGTATATTTAATTCTATAATAAAGTGCCCAGCTGTTTTCCACAGTGGCCGTGCATTTGATGTTCTCTACCAGCAATGTAGAAGGGACCCAGGAAGCAGGTCCTCTTCACACATTTTTGCAGGAGAGGCTGGTTTCCTAGGGAGAAATCAGGGGATCTGGTAGTTCAAGATGTGGCCAACCACCCTACAGTGACTCCACCCTCAGGGTCCTGCAAGACTCCTATGAAATAATCAGTACCTTGAGGAGCAAAACAGCCATAGCTAATTCTTAATGCAGTAGAGGGGAGGGGGCAGCTTGAATGCCTATGACAGCTGCTGTCTTTGCTTAGCTACCTTCTTTATTTCCCAATGCTTCATTCAAGACCCTGGAGGTAATTTTGCCTACACTCTGAGGCCTAAAGAACAAGTGTTAATTCTTGAGAATTGTTTCTCACATGCTTTCTAGTATGAGATCAACTTAATGTATTTTTTGGGTTGTGGTTGCTCTGCTCTCTCTACTGTGGTAATGAATTGTTCACTTCCACCTTCAATCCCCTAGCTGACCCCCAGGAGGAAAAAAATCAATTTACACTATTCCTAGCAAGCGATCCTGTTGACACATGACTCATACGGGCCTCCTTTCCTGTGGTAGCAGAGAAGATGCTGCTGCTGAATGTGGCTCCCTTGGAGTTCAGTGCCTAGGAGAAGATGGTTCAGGGAAGGTCACAGACTTGGTCTTCCATAAGAAGTGAGAAACCTGATTGCTCCTAGGTGTGGAATTCCAGAACAGGCAAAGTGGATGCCCAGTGGGATATCGTGGAGTGAAATCAAGAAAATTGAATCCTTCATTCCCAAAGCCAATTCACTATTTCTTGCAGCTCTTTCACCAGTAACAATGAGTTTGCCGGCTGCTCTCCCTGCCAGGAAGGAGAGAGGGTTTCCATGGGAAACTCCTCACTTCTTGTGTGCATGTTACCATTGGTGTAACACAGAACAACCGGGAATAGAATTCCATGGACATGAATAATGTAGGCTTACAAGCCCTTGCAAGAAAATGCTAAAGGAGAAAAGAAGCAAGTGCCTTAGGCTTGGCTTTTTTGACAGTCAAATAAATTCCTAACCAAGGAAAGGACTTGTTTCCCTGTCTCCCGAATACACACTAGAGGACTAAAAACTGGTTTTGCTAAAAATATAATAAGAATTATATTGAAAGATAGAAAGCTGTCATGAAAAATAAGATGGGAAACAAGACTCCACATGAATACATGAGAGCCGTGCACCTACTGAATAATTGCAGGCTTCTGCCTCCACCGGCCACTGCCAGGGCACAAGCTGACCACAACACAGGAGTTCATTTGCCGCACAGCAAACTTGCAAGGAGTCTGACTCATCACTGTGCCCTTCTTAGCACTGCTCCTATAGCCATCTGGATATCGTTCAGCCTTTTCTTGCCATCTGTTCGTGTGTTTTCAGAACATAACATTTAAAAACTGTTAGTGTATGTGGCAAGATTACTAGAAAAATCTGATGATGGTAGAGAAATTATTCTAAATACCTTTGCCTAGGCTTGAGCTTCAGAGAAGTGGAGAAAGAAAAGTCTGGGGTGGGAGTGGTTTCTGACATAGGAGCCATAAATAACAGATGTTCACGACCGTGCATGATGACAACAGTTTAGAGGCAACCTAAATATTCATCAAGAGAAAACGGGATACAATTGTAGTCTATACATATGATGTTATACTCAGCCGTGAGAGCAACTTAACTGAAGGGGCACATTCTAACTATCTGCTGGATTAATATAATAAACTAGTCCCCAAATAAATTGTTAGTTAAGCTCTCATTAATCCCAGATATTTGTTTGTTAGGTTTTCTATGTGGGCAGTCATACTGAATACACATAATAACATTTTTGTTTTCCCCTTTTAAAATCCTTAACTGTTTTAAATTCTTGTGGGTGCCTTCCGTACAATGTTGAATAAAAGTGGTGAGCCTGAACCTCATTCTTGATTTTAAACAAAAAAATTCTAATGTTTTACCATTAAATGTAATGTTCAAGATAGATCTATATTTTAGGTATATTTCTTTAGAGAGGAGATAGCTGATTGTAAAAATGTAATCTGGTCCTCTTTTTTAAAAATCAGGTTATTGTGGTTTTTATTTATTGTGACCTCTAATATCTTTGTAATTAGTTCTCATCTTACTTTCCTCCCTCCTTTCTAGCATTCTTTTGGATTGATTGGAATGTTTTAATTTTAAAAAATTTTACTAGGTTGGGAGTTATACATTTCTAGTCTTGTAGTAGTTACTGTCATAATTTTAGCATGCAAATTTCACTTCTTTTAAGTTTTACATTTATTTTTAAAACCATTTTCCCCTTGGTATATATGTATATGTTAGTTTATTTATATTGTATAAAAACACCTCACACTAAATTTACCACTAAATACTATTAAGTGTGGAGTTTGGTAGCATGAAGTACATTCACATTGCTGTGCAGCAAATCTCTAGAACTTTTTGATCCTGCATAACTAAATATGATCTTCACTCTTCCCTGAAAGATGCAAAGACAAGGTCCTGTAGCTTTGTGCTTTACCGTTCTCTTTTGTCAGGCAGCCTCCAATGTGGCCCTTGTAATTCCTCTTCCTTTAGTACCAACCCCTCCCCTGAGTGGCTTAGCTTCCCAGAAGTAAGACAAAGACTCCAGAACGACTCTAACGTCTGTCTTTCTTGTCCACTCTTACTCTTTCTCAGAGCCCTCGCTCTGGGTCAAGCCGGTCACCTTGGGAGTAGCTTGGCTCTGGAAGGACTCACAGGGCTACGACGTGAGATCTCAGGCCAACAATCATGGTGCACCTGCGTTCTGCTATTGGCTGCATGGGGAGCGTGGGAAGGCGTTTGAGACCCTCCCCCAGCTAAACCCCGCCCACATTTTCCCTGCCCCAGGGGGAAAATCCTTAGATCCGAGGAGGGAGCTTGTTTGTCCCTCCCCTAAGTGAGGACACAGCTAGAAAGCACCATCTGTGAAGCAGGCAGCAGCCCTCAGCAGACATGGAATCTGCTGACCCCTTGATCTTGGACAACACAGCACTAGTACTGTGAACACTAAAATTCTGTTGTTTATTAATTACTCTGTCTAAGGTCTTTTGTTATAGCAGCCTGAATGGACTGAGGCCCGAGGCATTCATTTTCAAAGAAGATTTCTTTCTGCAAACACTTCTGGCTCTGCTTGACCGTTTTCTGTGGACTTGCGAATAAGCTCCTCTCGTTCACTCAGTTAAGGCTGAAATGCAGAGTCAGTGCCTCTAGGGAGAGCGCTTCACAAATAACAGATGGCTGCTGAGGGACTCTGAGGTATCATCTCTAAGTCATGTCCCAAAAGAACCGAGCCTTGGGGTCCCCCGAAAGACTGAGCCTCAGTTGCTCACCATGGTTACCTGGATGGGCTCCTCTTTCTTCTTTTTTTTCTGGTGCTTCCCAGGATTCCTTCTCAAATTTTCACTCAATTCTCTGTGCCAGTGCCAATTTCTAAGGAAAACCTAAGCTTAAACATTATTCAACCAATTCCTAGAATTTATATCGATAATAGACTCTATGCTATGTTAAGTCAGATGTGGTTTCATCTCCAGAGTAATTTATGCTAGGTTTCTTGCTTTTTGTTCTTTTAGAAATACACATTTTAGCGATGTTTGCAGGTATTAAAAGGCATTTAAACTTATTTGGGTTAAAATTGGCACCAAATATCACTAGCAATTCCAGGTACCCAGATGGTGTTAACTAGGCATGACTGTTGGGCTAGTGAGAATGTTACAAATTGAACAATTGGATGCATAAGGACGATATTTAGAATTCAAGGAGGCTTGTGCATTAAGACCTCTTTGATATTAAGGATGGTGATGGCAGATGGATCTGTAAGATGTTTTTTGGAGATGCCCTGAGTCAAGGCGGGAACGTGGTGAGGTAGGAGTGGTGTGAAAGGGCACACATGCCCCTCCCGGATGCTCCTCTATCTGTAGCACAGGCTGCATGCACATTAGTGGCTCCAGAGTTGTTTGTAGCTGTCAAATAGATTTTGTTGTACAATGTTTAAAAACACTTGGACTAGTTGCCATACTTATCAATTAGGAGGCACCACCTCTAGCTTAGGAAATGTAGTTTTCATTTGAAAAATTAGGAGATCAAGCATCTCAGGTCTCGCAACCCCAAGGGGCAGCCAGATGGAGCTGGACAACAGATTCCCCCAGAGGTGAGGTGAGTGTCGCAGTCATCTCCATTCACTCTAAATGCTGCTCGGTTTGTGATCAGGCTGAGGCCTGATAAACCCAACCTGAACTGAAAATATCTGAAGGTGAAATGCGTTTGACACCTCTAACCCAAGAAAAAAACAGTTTAGTAACAGCAACGTGATGCACATACAGTGCTGCTTGTTTCCCTTCATGATCACTTAGTGAAGCCCAGGGAAAGATTGAAATTCCAAAATGCAAAGGATGTTTCCCCTTCCTTCCTTCCTTCCTTCCTTTTCCTTCCTTTTCCTTCCTTCCTTCCTTCCTTCCTTCCTTCTTTCCTTCCTTCCTTTCTTTCTTCCTCTTTGCACTGAGCTGCAGCCTCAGCCTTTTTAAAATTTTTGAGACAGGGTCTTGCTAAATCTCTAAGTTGCCCAGACTGGGCTGGAACTTGTGATCCTCTTGCCTTAGCCTCCCAGAGTGCTGGGTTCTTACCATCATGAAATTGATGGCCTTTGTCTTTTTCAACTTTGCTGTCCTTCCTCTAGCATGGGTAAAATGTAGAGGAAGTGGTTTGCAGGACAGTAGTTAATGGCCTTCTCTCGTTCATTCATTCCCCTGCTGCTATTTTCCAGAATGGTGAAGACCCACTGCACCAGGAGGGAGCCCCACTGAGATCAGGGGAGTGCACGGAGCCTCCTGCTCAGGGTTGTGATTATGGCTCTACAACCTCAGACATATTTTTCTTAGGACCCTGGATACTTTCCAGCAGGCCTGTGCCCTGTTCAACCGCTGTTTGAAATAAACCAAGAGTGACCAGCAGTTGTCTCCTCAGGTATTTCTGAGAATGCAAACAATTACATACACCCGAATTGGCTAATTTAGTCAGCATTAAAGCCAAGTGTGAGGTGGAAAAGCTGCTGTCCCCTCTGGAGCAATGATCTTCCTGCCTGTTCTCCACTCTACTAGAGCTCCAGACAGCTCAGGGTCAGATGGCCCAGCCTTGAGTCTGTGGTGCCCCAAGGCTCCTGTCCTTCCCTTCCAGAATATCCTCCATCTGATGATCCTGAACCCAGGCAGGTGAGCCCAGTGGGGGTTGTGGGACAATGTTGGTATTTATCTGACCGGATTTGGCTGTCTGTGAGCAAGCTTTTCTACATTTGGAGAAAAGCCCCAAAGACCAGGCTGTTGGCAGCAAGCTTTTGAGCTTTAGGGACCCATGGCTATTCCAGTCCTTACTGAAGCTCATCTTGCAGAAGAGTTTGCTTTCAATGCCCTAGGAAAACAGAGTAGTACCCCCTTATCTGTGGTTTCACTTTCTAAGGCTTCAGTTACCACCATGGCCTGAAAACATTAAATGAAAAATTCCAGAAAGAAACAAGCGTAAGTTTTAAACTGCATGTGGTTCTGAGTTTCATGATGGGAAACTCATGCCATCCCATTCTGCTCCAACTGAAATGTGAATCAGCCCTTTGTCCAGTGAATCCATGTTGTATACACCACCTTCCCATTAGTCACCTTATAATCACCTCAGTTAGCAGACAGAGCATTGTAGTACCTCAGTGCTGTTTGTCAAGAAGGCTTTATTCTACTTTGTAATGGCCCCAAGATGCAAGAGTAGTGATATTAGTTATTGTTGTTAAACTCTTCCTGTGCCTACGTGTAAATTAAATTTTATCATAGAATATAAGTATAGGAAAAACATAGTATATATAGGGTTCTATTTATGGCTTTAGGCATCTACTGGGGGTCTTGGGACATAACCCTAGCAGACAAAGGGGAATATTGTATGTCATTTCCATGGAAGGTCTGCAACAATAGTAGGTGTATGAAATTGTTGATCTTTTTAATCTGAGTGTCATGGATCTTCTGTTGGTGTAAAAGCTCTTACTTTATAGGGTCTTGGGCAACAAGAGAAGTGGGCAAATCACCCCCAGAGAAGGGCTGCTTAGAGAGCAGTCTCTCAGCATATTGGAGATGTGGTATGAACGGGACAGTCTGGTCTTGGTTTATGTGGTGTTTTTGACCTAAAATTTCTCATAATGGTTTTCATGCTTGAAGAGGAAGCAGACTTTGCTGGGAGGATACTACTGGGTTCTGCCACGGGCTGGTTTTGTGACGACAATTAGGACACATTGCTTTTCTGGCTTGGAGGTTTCTCTTCTCATCGAGAGGGTGCTTGGATTGAAACCTGGAAGCTCTGCCCAGCCTGGAGACTTCCCAGTTCTGTGAGAGACCTCCTAGTCTGCTGTGGGTAGGGCCTGGCAGAATGCTGACTTCTCCCCAAGAACACCAAGGTCATCATGTGACAACTTCCTTTCATCTGTACCTGCATGGCGCACTGTCAAAGCCTGTGGTGCTGCCCTATGGGACATCAAGCTGACCCTCAATAGCTCTCGTGGGCACCTCAGCCCAGGCTGGGGCACACTGCCCTCCCCTTCACAGCCCTGAGACCTGGGAATCAGCAGACCAGAGTCTTCTACGTCCTCCCTAGCCTTGGAATTGCAAACAGGAGGTCCTGCGTGACCTGCTGTATTCCTCAGTTGCAGAGAAGGGCTAGCTGGGGAGGAGGCACTCCAGCGCCTCCCCTTTGTTGATTGTGGTGAACAGTATTAACAATCCCAGGCAGATTCCGGGAACAGGAAGAAAGACAGCATCTGCTGTTTTGAGCTCTTGAGACCTCTACTTTTGTGTCTACTCTTGTGTCTCTTAGAATTGCTTAGTGGACATGTCTGGGTGATAACAAAGATAAGAAGAAAATTGGGTTACATCCTAAGCACTAGATGTACATGAAACCATATTCTTCGTTATTTGGAAATTCAGAATGTTTCTATCCATATGGCTAGACCAGAGAGAATTTTATGGCTTACTCTATCTTTGTAAGCAAGTAGGAGTAAGGACAAAGTGTTGTGAATGAGCCAAACAGTCTTGGGAAAAAGAGAACAGAAGGGCTAATCAGCTTAATTGGTCCTATATAAAAATTCAAGTAGAAAGATGGACCCAGTCAGATCAGTATTAGCAATTGCCTAAAATATACCAGTAAAAAGAGCAATGCTATGTTCCAAGATGGTGAGTTAGCTAAATATTGTAAAGCTGAGTCTTAACTACGCAGGCCAAATCCATCATCTCTGAAGGGCCCTTTTGATTATGTGTTGATTATATGTAAGTGTCAAAGGTTGCCTGGACAGGAGGCCAAGGAGCAATAATGGTAGGACATTATTGAGTGACAAGACGTTAACTCAGCAAAACTTAGGCACCACATTGCTTGAGGAGAAAGGGCAAAAGTGGAGGGGCCTCGTGGAAAGAAGAGCTTAAAAGGTCTTGCAGATGGCAGCATTTAAGTGAAGAAAATTCAGTGTGCTGATCACCCAGCCCAGAATCCATTGGTTTGTAATTTAACATCTGTATCCTCAGCCGATCTGAGGTGATAATCTTTACCTTTGGTCTGGAGTGTACTAGACTCATAGGAAAAGGCTGAAATACATACCACCTTATCCTCAGGAAAGTGTGAGAGTTATAGGTAAGACTATATGCAATGATGGTACAGAAATACATTGAAACCCATAGTATAAATATTTTGAAATGAGTTTAAGAAAAATAACAAGTGAAGTGATTGTGTGATGATTTATCTGTACTTTGTCTACCATTCAAGGTTTGAAGCAATTAAGAGAAATCTGCTATATTTGATTAAATATTTAAGATAATTCTGTTAATAAATTTGGGGCTAAGGGGTGCATGTCTGCAAAAATGATTTGTTAAATAAACAAAGGTTTGATATAGTAGTTGAGGAAGTAGTGTTTGATTGTTTAACAGAGCAGAAGAGGAGTAGGCTGAGTACTTAGACATACAGAGAAACCCAGTGAGTAGAAAGGTCTCAGCTATGGGAAAGGATTCTGAGGGTTAACAGGCAAAGGGAATCCTGATACTCTACTCTGGCTTTCTCACGGCGTCTGGTGCAGTTTCCATCTGGTCAGAAGAGGAGACAGATGTCAGGTTTCAAATAAGGAAACCCTTTGAGGCTACTCTTGCTAAACAAGCAGCCCGTGTGAACCTTAAGATACAGACTGTGGTGGGGAAAGCCCAGGGATTTCTGGGCTGGAGGTCCATTTCTTTGTCCTGCTAGCAGTTGGTGTGTTCTAAAGTACAGAGGCACTTCATAGCAAACTGGCTCAGAGTTTCAAGAAAGCACACACAGTGATGTCTCCTTGGGTTCCACCCCAGGGGTTGACATTGTCCACTGTGTGTGAATTACGCATCAGCCTCACACAGACATGCAAATAATTGTTTGCTGTTGGACCTCAACATACAACTTCTGCTGTGCTTCTCGAGTACTCCAGAATAATGTTCTGGATCAGAGATCTGGGATAGTGCCTCACAGGGCAGCCCAGGAAATGAACAGCATCATGTTAGATGGCATGCACCTCCTCAGTGGGTCACCCTTTCTTTCAATGCAATTCCCCACGTTTTGCTAGGTGTCAGAAGGAGCATCCTTAGATCTGTGTCTTCCAACAGCATTTGTCACTATGGATGTCCTCTGTTCCTGTGAGCTCCCTCATCCCTAGCAGCCTGCTTCCTGCTGGGCTCTGCCAGGTCTTTCAGCTGCATAAGCTGGAGCTCAGAATGGATTCTTTCACCTTTGCTCTCCACATCTTCTGTTTGTCCTCCCACACCTTCCCCTTCCACAGGCCTGGGTCTGAGGCTGTGCCCAGGACCCACACAGGCGGCTGCTTTTGGAATGTGCTGTGTGTGCTATAGCTTTTACAAAAAAACAAAACTAAAAACCAAACAAACAGCTGGTGGGTTGGAGGACAGCCCTCCTCCATCTCTAACTCTCAAAAGATTCTCCTCCTGAGACATGCACAGAGCTGGTTGCCCATGGGGATTTAGTCTGAGTAGTGGAAAGGGCAATGAATAGCATTTTGGAAGCCACTTCCTGGCTACAGAAGAGGCTTCTTTAGATCCACAGGGTCTTAGCTTTCTTCCTTCTCTAGGTCCTTCTTCACTAAGTTGCTTAGCATCTCGTTCAGGAAGTGGTTAGGAGAATTAGCACTGCCTTGGAGGTTCAGGTGCACAATAGTTACCACCAAATGGAAACTGGGAAGATCCCAGGGGTTGGGTCCCCCAAACACACACCTATAGGATTTGCTTCCCTTCCAGAGCCAGTTCATGTTCCACTAGTGCTTAAAAATCTGCATCTCAGTGCTGACACACTTGTATTTCTTCATCAACTTCCTGTCTTTAAATATGAGCCAAAAAGCCCGCCCTGCTCCAGTCTGCTGTTCAATCCTGCGTGCTCAAAGCTATAGCTTTGGAATCACATCTCTGCCTCTCTGGGTGTGTGTCCATTTTTCCTTAATTGTAGTTTTATAACCCTGTTCATCTGTGAAAATAAATAAAGAGAGAAATTGCTTTCTGGGTGAGATATTTAAAAGTATTGCTTAATGATTATTTGGCCTGTGATTTTTTATGTTGTTTCTTTTGTGTTTGTTTTATGCTCCATTTACTTCAGAATTATGAAGTTCTGAGGAAAATAGTTGCTTTTTTCTCCTATCCTTTTCCTCCCAGGGCAAGCCCTAAAACGTTTTTCTACAAATATTTTCTCAATCTGCCTTGTTAGTGCTGCTCTGTGGCCGGGCCATTCATAGCTTACCCTCTATTTTGGAGCAGTTGCCCACATTGTCTGATTAATTGTCCTGTTTGACTACTTTGATGGATTATTCAAGTGCATGTGACTTGATTTAGACTTTATAATTAAAGGGTTTTTTGGAGGTCAGATAAATTGCCCGCCCAGTAGCAAACTTTGGCAACACATGAAACTTATTTAAGTAAATGTGGACAAGGCTGACTGCATTCAAGGACAGGAGAGCAGGTGCTGGTTCTGAGTCTGAAGCATGGTGACCAAGTGTCATGGTAACCTGACCCTGGAAACTCCCAGAGGTTAACCGGGGCCCATGAGATCACCCAAGGTAGGTCTCCCTTCCCTTCCCCACTCAGCAACTACTTGGCAGAGGAAATTTTGTCATATATGGGAAATGGGCTTTTGGGTTAGTCACCTTTTCAATGATGTGACAAAATACATGGGAAAATTAAGGGAGGAAAGGTTTATTTTGGCTCATGGTTCCAGAGGTTTCAGTCCATGATCAGCTGGTTCCATTGTTGTGGGCAGAACATCATGCCAAAAGGGCACAGTGGAGCAAAACTACTCCATCTCATGGGAGCTGGGAAGCAGAGAGAAGGAGAGAGGCAGAGAGAAAGGGCTGGGCACCACATATAGTCCCCAAGGTCATTCCCCCCTGGTCCACCCTCTTTTACTTATCCTACCTCCTCTTTCTGTCACTTCCCAACAAGGCCATCATATTATGCTCTCATTGCTGGATTAATTCAGTGATGAATTTAGAGCCCTCAGGATCCATTCACTTCCCACAAGCTCATCAGCAACCAAGCTTTCACCATAATGAGTCCTTTGGGGGAACATTTCAGGCCCAAACCTTGACAGCTTCTTTATGAAATAAGCATGCCAACTCCACGGGAGAACTTTGACTGTTAAAAACACTGTTGTACTGGTAAGAGAATGGTCCTTCATTTACTTCTTTATTTGGGGATATGTCTTTTCCAGGCACCATCTTGCAACAAAAGGTAACTTGGTGCACATGGTTGAAGAATGTAGATGCAGTCGTCCTTCTCTCTGGCTGCTGCAGGGCCTAATGGATGCTTGGGAAAGAATGGCCAGACTGGATCATGTCTGAAGGCGTGTAGAGACCAGACAGGGAGGGGGTGGTAGGGAAGGGAAAACACCCTTCAATTAGAAGACACAGCTTGTGCCTCCTTCCCTCCCCTTTCTCCTCTTCCCATTCCTCTTTAATCCGCATCTCTTTATCTTCCTCCTTTTTCTCCTCTTCCCTCCCTCCTCCCCCTGATAGCTTCTTCTTCCTTCTCTTCCTTTGTTGCTAGTCCACGGACTTCTTGGGGATTTTAACCTTGTCTAAGCACTTACTCTTGAACTTTGTCTTTCTCTGTTCCCATTCTTTGTTTACATGCTTAATATGCACACCCCTTAGTTTCTACATCTAGAAAATGGAGATATCCTACCTACCCCACTGGCCTATTTGTAAGAGTTAAATGAGGCCTTCTAAATGGAAGGGATTTATAAATTTCTAAATGACATGTAGATGGAAGAGATTATTATGAAACAGTCATTTTATTAAAGGACTCATGCACATTCCTTGTAATCATGGTGGTTTGGAGGTTAAATTTACTCATCCATGGAGCCTTTCTGTGGGTTGAATTATCCTGAAGCCCCAGAAACTGAGGCTATGATCAGATGAACATCTTGAGAGATTCTTTCCTACCATTGACCAACTATTTTTATAAAGGCCCAGATGGTTGATATTTAGGCTCTGTGGGGTACATAGTCAAGGTCATACTACTCAGCTTTGCCATTATAGCACAAGAACTGCCATAGATAATACATAACAGAATAAACATAGCTATGTTCCAATAAAATTTTATTTGTGGGTGCACAAATACGAATTTCATATAATTTCCATGTGTAACAGTGTTATAGCTTGGATCATAAATGTTCCCCAAAGGCCCATGTGGTAAAAGCTTGGTCCCCAGCTTACTGCTCTTGGGAGAAGGTGATAAAACTTTAAGAGCTGAGGCTTAGGGGGAGGAAGTTAGGTCATTGGGGCTTTGCCTTCAGAGGGATTGTGAGACCTTGCTCTCTTGTTTTTTCACTTTTCCATTTCCTGGCCACACTGTCCTGCTGTAACATGTAGCCTTGCCACAGGCTCAAAAGGCAATGAGATCAACTAATCATGGACAGTAACCTCTAACACTATAAACCAAATAAAACTTTTCTTTTCATAAGTCAATCACCTCAGGTATTTGTTCTAGTGATGGAAATCTGACTAAGAAATGCAGAATTCTTTAATCATTAAAAAATGTGGAAACCATTCTTAGTTCACAGCCCTTGCAAAAAGCAGGCATCAAGTGGGATTGGGCCTACAGTTTGCAGGCACCTGTCTTAGACCTTTACCATGAACCACTTACATGGTAGGTTGTCATCAGTATCAGAGAAAGCAAAAGGATACACAGAGTCATTTAGGATGTGTCACAGGTCTGTTACTATTTGACTCTTTTCTCTGCCTGGTTGATGTCAAAGCATGTGAAATGGTAAGATTAAGGTCTACACTTGAGGCTCTTGCTGGAAAATACAACCAAGATTTCTGCCATTCAACTCTTATCAAAACATCATAAATGGAAAGCACAATAGTAGCAATAACAATTGTTATAGAGAATTTCTCAAAGAGCATAAGGCCCACGCATTCCCATAGATAATCTAACTTTCTCCCTTGAATGCATCAGAATTCTGAATGCTGGATTCATGAAGGTTCTATGGTCACCCTTTGTGGAATCTGTCCAGACTCCGAGCCCTTGTAAACACCAAGTAGCTCCACGAGACACTGTGGATGTGAGTCACTTGCAGTTTTTTAGAGATGGTGTCTGGGATTTATCCTCTCTGGGGATAAATTTCTTTTGTCATTTGTCTCAGTGTTAGGAAAAGCTGAAAATGTCCTGTAACTGGTTTTATCTTGAAAACAATGTCATTTCCCCTTTTATTTGATTTGGTGTCAAGATCATAGGCAACTATAAAATACCTTATCAATTCATTAGCAGCAAATATTTATTGAACACATAGTATGTGCTAAGCACTTTTCATACAGTGCTTTTCATTTAATCTTCACACAGCCATGTGAGGTAGATAAAATATTGTCCCTGCTGTAGTAAGCTCATAACAGTCCCCAAAGAGACCTGTGTCCTGGTCCCGGGAATCTGTGAATGTTTCCTTACATGGCCAGAGGGACTTTCCATACCTTACTATGGGTCTTGAGTTGGGGAGATCACCTTAATCACAAGTATCCTTGTAGGAGGAGAGATTGGACACAGAACAAGAAGGCAATGTGATACCTGAAGCACAATGCTAAGCAGCTAGCTTTGAGGACAAAGGAAGAGGCCAGGCACCTGGGAATGCAAGTATACACGGCAGAAAAGAGAAATAAATGGATTCTCCCTTAGAACTATTGAGGAAGCGAGGCTCGACTAACAACTTAACCACTGAAACAAACTGATCTCAAGCTTCTGACCCCTAGGGCTCTGAGAGGATAAATGTACATTAAGGCTCCAAGTGGAAACTTGTTATAGCAACAAGAGGAAGCTAATACACTCACCTTATAAACAAGCCTAACACATCTAGCGAGTATTGATTGCCCAAGAGTTTGCGTGAGGCTGGCTGACTTCAAACCCTGAGCTCTTATCCGTCATGTTGCCTCATTTGTTACATGGTCCTGACCTCCCTGCTTTTCATTCTCCTGACTCAGTTCAAGACACAGTAACAATTGTCATAGATAGACTCAGTGGCTTAAACAACAAACATGCATTTCTAATAGTTCTGGAGGCCAGAAGGCTGAGATCGGGGTGCCATGGGGTTGTGTTCTTGATGTGAGCTCTCTGGGGCCCCTTTCATAAGGGCGCTAATCCCATCCCTGCAGGCCCCACCCATGTGACCTACTCATCTCCATCACACTGAAGGTGAGGCTAGAATGTGAATTTGAGGTGGACACAAACACAGTCTATTACACCTTCCCTTACTCTGTCTCTGTTTCTGTAATCTACTTTATATCTTTGTGTCTCAAAATAGCTTATTAACAAATATATTGGTGAGCCTCAGTGGCATGTTCCTGGGCTTTTTGTATTATCTTAAGATTTAATAAACTGAAGGTGCCTGAATACTTTTTCCACCTTGTACTTTGATAAAGACTATGGCTCCCTTCTGCAGCACTGACAGTTAGATGAGGCAGGACTTCTGCTTTTTCAAAAACTTTGCTCACTTCCTGGTCAGTTTGGAGAGCCCAGAAACTGCTAATGAAGTTCCTCCTTTCTCCTCCAGGACTGTTGTATTATTCAGAACAGTTTCTACCCTAAGGTCTCCTTCTCCACCACACTGGAATTACAAAATAAGAGCAGCCACAGAAGAAGCCCACACCCCAGGAAGCAGTAGGTCCTTTATTTTGTGAGATGGCCCTGCCTGGTCTGGGTGCATAGCAGGACCCTAGAAGCCCTGATGATGAAGGGTGTTGGAACACCAGGCTGGACAGTGTCACAGCAGGCATCCTCTGCACTATGGAATCAGCGTCCCCCTGAGAGCCCAGTGGCCACAGGGGGCACATCTCATCCCCATGCAGCCATTTGGTCCCCGATGGCTGGATGGCTTTCAGGAGATAGGGCAGGGTCCACCCTGCCGAAGTTTTTAGGACCCTCCCTGCCTTTCTGGAGCCTCCCACATATACCAAAGATTCTCCCAGATTTTAAGGCTGTTGAAATGCTGCTAGCACGGGCTCTCATGGTTTCTTTCCTGAAGTGACATTTTTCCTGGCTACAAACTCTATTTCCAGCCATGAACAGCTTCTATTCCAACATCCACGACCCAATTGGTTATGGGAAGGGGCTTTCTGAAATGCAGCGCTTCCAGTGCCAGAGAGAGTCAAATCCCTGCCCACAGTTCCCACTTCATTTCTCAGCCCTTGGCACAAGCAGCCCTTCCCGAGTGCCCTGAGCTCTAAGCCTGGTCGTGTCTCTGGCCCCTACCCTTCAGACATGCTGTTTCCTCTGCCAAAGCTCTGCTCGCCTCACCCTTCCTTCCTCTGCCCTGTGTGGCCTTGTGACAGAGCTCTAGAGAGCAGGGACATCAGAGCATGGGTTCTGGAGTCAGGCAGGCCTGGCATCAGTTTAATTCCACAAATATATGCTCAATGCCTCCCTTCTCCAAACCGCTTGGGATGTGGTTCCACCACTGTTAGCTGTGTGGTCTGGAGAAAGTTACCAAACATCTCTAACCCTCAGTTTACACATCTGTAAAGTAAGAGCAGTGCATGCTGAGCATGTAGCGCGGTGCCTGGCACACACAAGCAAATGCTCCATGAGCATGGGATGTTGTCATTCCCATTTTTATCGTTCTTTAAGCTTCAATTTAATGATTTCTTCCCTGAGAGATTTAGACACCAATCTCACAGTTGTCCAACCACTGTGTCCCCCGGTACATGTGCCTCCCTCCGTAACAGTCTTTATCTGTTTCATGGCTGACATTCCCACCACCCTTGGGAGAGAACTATGTCTCTTCCATTTCTTATTTCTGCTGCCTGGAGCATGGTTGGCCTCTGAGGTTTAGTATCTGTATAGAGTGGCTCCACCTCCAGAGGGAGGCACCAGCCCCAGTGGATGGGGGATCTGTCCTTGGTCTCTCCCAGTGTCCTGTCTTCAGGCTCTGCTGCCAGTGAGTCAGAAGGACATGCCAGGCTCTGCTGGGGTCTGAGGTTGAGTCTGGGTGACACACTAGAGGCAACTACTTTTTATACAAGGATGAATTGGAAAGACAACTACTGACCAGTTGGGCATCTCAGGTCTTGTTATTGTCTCATGCCTAACTTGAATGGGATGCCAGCACCCTGTGTCCTGTCCCTGTGGCACAGCCAAGAGTGACAGAATTAGCACTTCCGCCACCCAGCCTCTCATTCTTCCGCTTGCTGTTTATGTTTTATGCACTTCAAGGTTCCTTCTTTCTAATGGAGGGGAACAAGTCCTGCAAGTGGCCCTGGCAGCCAGACTGACCCCTGGACCCCCGGGCCAGTGTCTGCCTGGCAATCACTGAAGCCAGCTGTGAGCTCCGGCGTCCGCTCTCCATTACTCCCCAGCTTAGAGTGGGCAGCCTGGGTGCTCAATGGCATTTTCTCTCCACCCTGTCAGGCCCCCAGCATTTTGCCCTCCAAATTGTCACATTTCAGGGTGCCAAGCCTTTTCATGAGCCAGCTTTGGATTCCTGTGTAACGACACTAATTTACTTCTGAGGCCAGAGCCCTCTTATTCTGGTCACCCCACAGGGTTTCCTACCTTCCAACAGGTCTGTCCCATTGGGCTTACACCTCCAACACATGCTTTTTGGGGGACACATTTAAATCACAACCCTCACATCTGTCATCTTTGGTGCTAGAGAAAACCCCTGCACTGACACCTTCTCCGGGGTGCTTGCAAATGAACGGGAGATGCTGACACCACAGGAGCTCGGACAGTGGCATAGAAGGATGGGAATCTTTGCACAAAAGTGATTTTTTCACCCAACTTGCAAACTAAATAGCCTGGAAAGCTAGCCCAGGTGTATGGTTTTGGGCAAAAGGTCTGTAGGAGGCATCTTTTCCTAATTGTCATCATTTAGAAGACGCCTTGATCAGTTTGGTTTTTCCGGGCATGGCGACATTATCTGTGAATGGCTATATTTAGACTCCTGATGTTGCTTTCTTTCCCTCTTTGTTGCTCTCTCATGAGGCTGTCCTAGGCCTCCAGTTTTTCCTCCCAGGGGCCCCAGTGTTCCTCTCAGAGTAACTGCAGGTGGACCAAGTGCTTGTCACTTGTCCCCTTTCCCCTCTCTCCTTCTATACTAATGACTCAGGCAGCCCTGTCTGCTGGCCTTCGTTTCCCCACAAGCACAGGGGCCCCTGGGCAGCCCTTACCGCAGCTCTGGTAGAGCACTTCCAAGCCCTCGTTCCTGCAGGCTGTGTGTGTGGGCCACGCTGTGCCTCTGCCCCGGCCACCGCTGCCAGGAGCCATCAGGGTCCAGACAAGGAGGGCAGTCAAGAACCTGGTCATAGTGAGGGTCTGCATGTGACCAACTGAGAAACAGCAGGCACAGTAATAAGGCTCACAAGCCCTTCCTCTCCCCGCATGAAGGCAGTGATGTGTCCAGTTTCACTTCTCAAATCACAGGCTCCTGGGCACCCACCGTGAGAAGCCAAAGGCAGTGACCGGCTGTATTTGAATACAGTTCCGAGGACTCCCGGCATTTGGAGTCAGGGTGAGGCTGGTCTGGGTCTGGGGCAGGCTGGCTTTTGACTTTCTGCTTTCGTGGGGACAGGGTCACTGAAGGACATATGAACTTAGGCCCCAGGCTCCTCACAACAGCCTCCAAGAGCCGCTGCTCCTACGAACGATAAACCAAGGCCACCGTGTCTTTTGTGTCTGCAGCCTCACATCCCCGACAGCTCCTGCTGTGTGCTGTGAGCCAAGGACTCTGCTGGGGCCAACAACAGCATTTGGCACTTCGCGGGGTGCAGAAGGACATCTGGGACCTGGAATGAGGCTTCTGCCCTGCTAGCATTTGACTGTGCCCAGGCTTTGGGTCCGCTGTTGGCTTTGGGATTTCAGCAGTGAATTGTGGGCTGGCTGCAGGACAAGGTCTTGCTTTGGAAACAGCAGCTGCAGTCTCTGGAGGCGGGGTGGGGGGAGAAGCCCTGAGAAGGAAGCCCTGAGCTATTTCTGGGTTTGGCTTGGCGGAAGGAGGTGACAGGGTCAGAAGGCAAGGCCTCCCCATTAGAGCTAGTCATTGGTGAGATCATTAATGTCACGTCCCACTGTCTTTTGGAAGCCAAGATGGTTTTCTCTTTCTCCCCTGGACCTCTGCTGTCCTGGTTGGGGACAACACAGTCTCTCACTTCTGATACCCCACCTCACCCCAGCTCCTGTTTTGTTTAAGAGAACCAGAGACCTGCCCAGGCCAGCAGAGTCTAGCAGCAGCAGAGAGCACCACTTCTCTGGCGGAACCCCATCTCTCCTAGCTCACTAGGTCAATTGACTATTTCTGGTAATGGTAAATAGAAATTAAAGTCACCTTAAAGACTTTTTTTGTCAGTAGATGGAATTTAGTTACCAACGAAGATAAATGAATACATTTAATTAATTGCCAGATAATTTGGATTTCTTGGGCAATATTAGGGAGTGGTAGTTTGGGGGAAGGGACAAGTCCACACTGATTTCTCTTATGTGCACCAGTCTGTAAGTAAGTTCAGCCACGCTGGCTCCAGCAGGGGTTCTCCCATTGCGATCTGGGGAGATGACTTCCTAGTTGTGACCGGGGGCTTGTGAACACAGAATGCATGATGGCTTTCCCTGTCCTAGTGTTTCTGATCCAGTAGGTCTGGGCCGACTTGGGAACTCTATTTCTGAAGTTGAGGGAGGTCACAGTTTGAGGATCTCTGCTTTGGGTCACAGAATATATATTATACGGGGTGCAGTGTGACATTTCAATTCATGTACATGATGTATTATGATCAGTTAAGGGTTATTGGTATATCCATCACCTCCAACATCACTTTGTGGTGGAAAATTCAAAATCCTCTTCTACTAGCTATTTTTGAAATTTACAATTAAATGACATCACCCCTAGTTACTGTCCTGTCGTATAGAATACTATGGGCTGTTCCTTGTATGTGACTGCACCTCTGTATCTATTATCCTTGCTCTCTCTTCCTCCTCTCCTATTTCCAAGGTAACCACTGTTCTACTCTCTACTTCTATAAGACCAACATTTTAGCTTCAGCACACAGGTGAGAACATGTAATATTTGTTTTTCTGTGCCTGACTTATTTTATTTTATTTTATTTTTTGGTACTGGGGATCGAACTAGGGACCTTGCACTTGGAAGGCAAGCAGAGGCACCACTGAGCTAAATCCCTGGTGTGTGCCTGACTTATTTTGCTTAACATGATGTTGTCCAGTTCCATCCATGTTGCTGCAAAAGAGAATTTCATTCTTTTTTATAGCTGAATAATATTCCATTGACACTATGATTTTTAAAAAGTTTTTTTAACAAAATGTTACTTTTTATATGACAGATGGCATTTTATATGACACATAGAATGCCCATGTAGGACAAAAGAATAAGCAGTTTTTGCTAAAGATTTTTCCTTATTTGTTCTGTGTCATGAAAACCAGGATTTGACTAAAATCACTAGTTATGACCCATTTGATTCAGAAATCAATCCATAATGATGTCTTCAGATCCTTTATGATTTGGATCTTAAGTACAAATGTCTAGGCCCCAGCAGGGCCATGAGTCTCCAGCCTTTAGTGCTAGTAGGAGGCAGGGCCTTGTGGGAGGAGGTTAGGTCATTAGCAGTGTGCAGTGGAAGGAGGTGTTTGGACCCCTGGTCCCTTCTCTCTCTTTTTTTGCTTCCTGGCTGCCACAAGGTGAGCAGATTTCCTCTACCATGTCCTGTGCCATGATGTGCTGTCTTAACACAGGCTCCAAAGCTATGGGGCTAAGTGACTATGGACTGAAACTTCTGCAACTATGAGCCAAGAAGAATTTTTCCTTCTTAAGTTGTTTATCTCAATTTGTCACAGTGACAGAAAGTTGACTAACGTAAAATTTTAAACAGAAGTTCTATAATGACAACAAAAACATCCTTTGAGAATTTCCTGTTCTCTATAGAATAAAATTATAATCAGTTTATGATTGTTATTTTAAATATGAGTATGTATATGTAAATGGCAATCAGATATATTGTCAGGTTCTGATGTTGACCTCCAGTCCTTTAGCAAGTTGTGGCTAAAAACTTGTGTCTTTGGTCTTCTCTGTATTCCTCTGATGCCTTTTTGACTGTCTGCTTCCTCTGTGTCTCATGTTTCTCTCTTTTCGTAGAGGTTAGATTGGGGATGGTGCCTCTCTGTTCTTGTAGGGTGTGAGCATTAATCCTGACATATGAGTTTATTGGATTGAGAGACATCTAGCACCTTAGTAGAGCATGCTCCAGGGTATGTCTGGTTGGGTACTATATGTGATCTCCCTCCTGCACATCTCTGGTGCTGCTGTCCTGCTCTGCTCCCTGATGGTCATGAATTAAGCAGCTTTGCTCCACCATACCCTTCCACCATGATGTTCTTGCCTTGGAGCAAGGTGACTATGGACTGAATCTCCCCAAGCTGTGAGCTAAATTTAACCTTTCCTCCTTTAAGTTATGAGTGTCAGGCACTGTGTCCAGCAACAGGAAAGCTAATACACAAGGTAAAAATGTTACTAAGATGGCCGTCACTGAGAAAATTCTTAAGGAGAAAACTCTAGTGCTTAAGAAAACATGTAAGGTTTTGTGAGGAATCTCCACACTGATTTCCACAGTGGTTGCACCAGTCTCCACTCCCACCAGCAGTGGAGAAGGGTTCCTTTTGCCCCACAGCCCAGCAAGTATTTGTTACTGGTTGATTTCTTGACAACAGCCATTCTTTCTGGGGTGAGATGGAATCTCAGCATTATTTTAATTTGTACCTCTGGAATGACCAGTGATGTTGAATATTTTTCCATGTATTTATTTGCCACTTCTACTTCTTCATCCGGGAAGTGTCTATTCATTTCAATGCCCATTTTTGGATTGGGTCTTTGAATTTGGAAGGTTTGATTTTCTTTAGTTCTTTATATATTCTAGATGCTAGTCTTTTGTCTGAGGAAAAACTGGCTCCAATTTTTTTCCCACTTAGTGGGTTGTCTCTTTACTCTGTTGGTGATTTCTTTTGTGTTGCAAAAGCTTTTTAATAAGATAAGAAACTAGTTGTTGATTCTTTGTATTATTTCCTGTGTGATTGGAGTTTTGTTCATAAAGTCTTTGCCTACATCTGTGTCTTTAAGAGTTGTAACTATTCTCTCTTCCAGCAGAGTTAGTGTTTCTGTTTTAACGTTTAGATCTTTGATCCATTTTGATTTCAGTTTAGTGCATGGTGACAGACATGGGTCTCACTTTAGTGTTTGGCATGTGTAAAGCCAGTTTTCC
>NW_004624756.1:18830651-18843676 GCF_000247695.1 Heterocephalus glaber
ATTATGTAAAGGTACAATTCCCAATGAGAAATGTAATTGTGTTGTATACCTACAATGTACCAATAAAAGAATTTAACAAACAAACAAAAAAAGAAGATTTTTTTTTAAATACAATAGAGTACTACTCAGCCATAAAGAAGAATAAACTTTAGGCATTTCTAGGTAAATGGGTGCACTTTGAGAACATACTCTTAAGTGAAATAAATTGGACACACGTGTAAATATCACATTGTTTGTCTGGTGTGAGAGACTGAAAGTGTAAATAAGGACCAAAATGTATTCTAGATATTGTGAAATAGGAAGAAAATGTTCTAATGGAAAGGGGTACTAGGGAAGAGAAATGGGGAAAAGAAGGAAGGGAAAAGGAAAAAAAAAGAGAGAAGAAGGAAAAAATGGAAATAATACTTTCGTAAATAAGGAGGAGGGGAGGGGTTGAAGAGAGGAGAGGGGAATGGGCGAAAAAGAAGCCAGATCTTCCTGGACTGGTACAAATTCCCTGTGGTGAGTGTGATCATCACATATAGCCTAATGTACCAGAAAAATTAATAATTAAAACATTAACCACAAAAAAGCTAAAGAAAAAACCTTACAAAGAATGAAGGATGAGACTCTGAGCGGAGGAGGTTAACTAGGAAAGTAAGTTAGGGTGAAGCTGCTCCACGTGGGGAAATGAGATAGGAGTGGAGGAGAGAAGGAAGGTGAAGCGAGCCAGGGAAAGGCTGCTGCTGAATGGGGTGAGGCATCCAACCCGGGTGGGGTGAGCCACAGCGGCCTTAAGGACAGATTCTGAAATGCTGACCGTGAAGCACACAGTGGGCCAGCCCTCTCCACTCTGTGACTTCAACTGTTCTGTGCTGAGTGTGTATATGTGCACATGTGTGTGAAAAGGGAAGCTGTGCGTGTTTACACCAGTGGCACGTGCAGCAGAAGTGACGGCCGTGGGAACATAGCTCCTTGGGAAAGCCATTTGGTCTTTGGTGGGTATCGTATTTTCCCAGAAGGACGAAGGTGGTTTAGGCCAATTTTCTCTTCCATTTCACCTGCCAGCAGAGGGCAGATGACCACAACTATTCTTTGACACTAAGTGCTGATGACATAACATTCTTTTTCTCCAACAGCAAATGTAACTTCATCATTATTTGTATTCAGCTGTGGGTGCTCTCCTGTAATTACTCTCAGACATTTATTACACTCAGGAGCCACATGACAATGCTTTGGCCAAGCATGGACCTCACATACGATGGTGCCTGACAGCAGCCTCACACACCTTGGGTCTATTGCCTATCTTGCTTGCTTGCTTTTATTTCTTTTGTGCTTACTTTCAGCTCACATTGTTGTTTAGCTCATCCTGGTCCCTAAGCATGTAAAATCCATTGCTAATGTGCTAGTAAGAAGCCACATCAAGTTATTGACTCTGAAACCAAATTAAAAGTGATTGAAGACTGCGAAGGTGGACGCTTTGGTTATTGCTCTCCAGTCTGGCACATCCTGTTCCATCACAGGTGCCGTCTTGAAGGAAAGCAAAGTGCCAGTTGCTGCTGAAGGGTCTGTTATTACGGAAGGCCAACTGGAATAACACAGATTCGAGAAGGATATGTGTCAGATATGGGGAAACTTCCAAAGACCTGAATTGAAGTCGAGACTGAGAGGTGTATCCCTCTCAGCACCATGACAGTCACGGCCAAGCAAAAAAAGGCTGTTTTCATTGTTGAAATCAAAGGCTAGACTCAACTGCAGCTCTGAATTTATTGCTAGCTTTGGTGGTTTAAATGATTGAAGAATTTTACTCAGGGAATTGTGAGTCTGTGAGCATTGATGTGAAAGCAGCTGAACTTTTGAAAACAAGATCAGCTGATATTGGGGAAAGTTTAGTTGCTAGAGAAAATCTTCAGTACTGTAGCATCTAAGGTTGTGTAAGTGTACCCTGTGATGTTCAACACAACAACTAAACTGCCCAGCAACAGATTTCTCCCAACATATCCCCCAAATTAAGCAATGTGTGGCTGTGTATTAGACAAAAATCTACCTTTGTCTAGCACAGCTGATTTGCTCCTTCCCCCTGGTCCTATTTCTGGGTCTCTGACACATTAAAGTAGAAGGGGACAGGTTTCATCTCATCTTGCTTTTGTTTTCCAGGTTCAGTGCAACCTGAAAACTGCTCCCCTCATCGTGTGGAACTCAGAAAGTCACAACCACTTCCTGTGTAACACCATTTACCAGCCCCCATGGCTGAGTTTTTACAGTTGTATTCACACCCTCTATAGTGAGAGGTACACAAATATCTCATAGGATTTGTAACATCCTACTAAGGTTTTTAGGAGAGTCTTTTTCAGTCTCTCAGACTTGTGGAGGACTTACCGAAGGGAAGTGCAAGACGCCCAGATAGTCTCTTGAGACTTGGATATGACATGTCACATGTATGGGTCTGATGGAAATGTACAGAGACCAGCCACCTGCTTTCTATATTTGTCAAGTTGCCTCAGATTGAGTCAATAATTTATTCAACAAATATTTATTAAGCATCTCCACCATGACAGCTATGTTCCAAGCACCAAGGATGCAGCACAACAAAGGCCTTATTTTTATAGTGCTTACATTCTAGTGGGAAGCCATAGACAATAAACAAATTTGTTCAGTTAAATTGTTTACTAAAAGAAAATAGGCTTTGCTTGTGAAAAAGTGCTTGGGTTCTATATGGAAAATTGGGCTGAATTTTCTGAAATGTACTCAACTGGATGTTGCATATATATTATAAACTTTAAAAAATTCCCCAGACTAGTAGTTCATGAGGATTTTCCAATGACTGTTTGCTCCATTGGATAAGCTTTATAATGCTTATCTGAAAAACCACTCTCCCCCATTTTTTAGTGTTTCTCTATTTGTTATCATTATTAATGTTTAATTACTATAGAAACATAATATGCAAAGTATTTGGTTTCTAAATGGATCTATAAGTTCTATGACAAATTATAAACAAAAATGTTTTTTGTTAGTGGAACACATTTGCTGGGCCAGGGAAGAGGTGAAGCTATAAATCAGTCTGATCAATTTTCCAATGATTTGCAGGGCAATAAATTGCAGCAGTCTCTGATTAAAGTAGAAGAAATTGCTCTGAGATCCAGGGAGAGGCGGTCTTGCCTGAAAGGACTGATGCTCATTCTATAAAAATTCTCTAGACCATGGGACAAATTAAGCAACTTGTAGCTAAAACGCTGCTGTGCCAATTGAAAACATTTTTAAGATTTCATCCTGACAAGATGGAATTGATTTCAATAAACTTAAGAAAAACATCAGGGAGAAAACCAGAAATGTACTGAAGAATGGGAGGATGATTTCACGTGGTACGAAGAAGCAGTCCTAGTTAGCTTTTGTAGGTAGAACCACAGGCTATGGCTGTGGGGTGTACATTCACCTCTGGGTGGTTAGAGAATCTCTAGCTGCACCATGGGGTTTGCATTTGCCACATTGGAGCCAAATTATTGGAGTGTATGTTTTGCTGGATGGGCAAGTGGTAGCTGGAATAAACAACTGATGAAATATTTGAGTCAGATCCCTGGGGATTCTCGGTTGACTGACTGTCTCCCCCCTTTTCCCCTGTCTCTCTCCCTCCTCCCTGTTTTTCTACCTCTCTCTCTCTTTCCTTCCTCTTTCTTTCTTCTTTTTTCCTGCTAAGGATTTGAACCCAAGGCATTGAATATTCTAAGCATGCTCTCTACCCCAGAGATAGGCTCTCCAGCCTCTCTGGGACTTTTCCCCCCAACTTCTTTCTTCTGGTGGTGACTACTGGACCCACCCAGAACTCTTTTAAAGTGATCTAATGGAGAGTTTTCTAGTGCCTGGAGTACTAAACTTGCCCTGCAGTAATTTTGACATATAAATAATAATCTTTGAAGTTGCTTCAAAAGTTTTCTCTT
Organism: Heterocephalus glaber; assembly: GCF_000247695.1. Next base: position 18,834,566 of record NW_004624756.1, read on the forward strand.
TTGGAATAAAAAAATAATCAGACTGTATTGTCCCCAATTTTGTGCCATTCATTTAAACATGTACACACACACACACACACAGACACACACTCACACATGTTCACATGCTCTCACACATCCATATTTTCTCTCTCATTTAAATCTCACAAGAGCCTTACAAGGTAGATGTAGCTCTATAAGCCACAGTCCCCTCCCCATGGAACCTGCCTGCAGATCTGAAATTCCAAAGCCCTGCAAGTGTGTGTGTGTTTTTCCTTTAAAAGTAATTCTTCTGGTGGAAAAAAAGGTCTTCTAAACCAATGACATTATAGTTTTATTTTATCCCCCAGATAAATCTTAATTTTTTTCAATACAAAAATATTCATGTGACTGATCAGTGGATATTGCATACTGTCCCAGACCCTATGGGGTGTGATGAAATTCAAGCTCTCTTACCTCTCTAAAATCAAGACATTCTGATTTCTAAAACACATCTGTGCCAGGATTTCAGTAAAGAGATTCTAGACCTGCTGTGTGATGATCCTCCATCTCCAGTTGAGAAAACTGAAGCATAGTTAATAATGTGTCTAAGATCACACATGTGGTAGGGTTGCTGAAGGGCAGATGGACTTCAGAGCCCAAGTTCTTGACCTCTGAGAAAACTTCCCCTTTACAACTGTGCATATTGGCTCACTTAGCTTCCTGGGATGTCAAAGTGAACCACCTACCCCCTTCTTGGAAAGGAATAGAGACTTGGCCCATGTGGCTGCAAAGAGCAGGCTTGGCCTGGGTTTTCTGTGCCATATGGAGGGGCCAGACTGGAACATGGCAAAGGAATTAGACTTTGCAGTCAGAGAGGTGTGGGCTGAATCTTGGTTCCACTCCGTGGCATTGGCAAGTCATGATCTCCTTGAGTGCATGCTTATTTACCTGTGAAAAGGTTGATAATAACCAAGAAATGGTAATGGTTTGTATTAATGTTTTTATTTTCAGAAGAAACCAGATAGTAGGAGCTGCCTGGAGACTCAAAGCTTTTCTGTCATCTGGAGTGTAGACTCTGGTCATTGGCCAAAACCAGGTCACAGTCACCATGGTGAATTACTTAATGCATGGACATACATGACTTGTTAGAATGTCAGTGGCGATGGAAGACAGGACTCTGAAGTGCAGAAGAGACAGGCTGCAGGAGTAGCTGGTGGCAGAACAGGCCATTAAGGAAGACTCATGAATGTCACCTTTCTTGTCTTCCAGGACACTGATGAAGCTAAAAGTCAGATATTTCATGCAAGCTGCTTAATATTCAGAAATTGAGCTTTTTCTTTGAAGCCTGCCTTCGGTGAGCTCCAACTATAAGGTTACCCTTTAATAAAGTGGGGGAAAAGTGCTTTGCATTTTTCTGCCAAAATGGTGCTTTCTGTGGCCGTGACCTTTGCTCACCTGGGATTTAATTAAGTCCTTGGCCCTGAGTTGTCACTTCTTGCCCAAAAAGCTGGTCTGTTCTTTGTCTTGGGTTTCAAGTGCAGGATTCAAGAACCCTCATCAGAACATGAAAGATGACGTCATTGAACAAAGATCTGTCCCTCACAGAGCCCCTTGTGTTGAGGGAGCCTCTCTTACTCCACTCACGTGTCCATCTCCATTGCCACCACTCCGCACAGGTCTTGAGGGTCCGTGCTCCAGTCTGCACACAGCGTTACCTGCTTGGAATGGGAACGGTTAAGGGAGCCTCACCAGAGCCCCTTGGTGGTTTCCCCCAAATGGGCCCCCAAGGCCTTGCTGGACCTGATGTTTCCCTCCTGGGAAGTCCCAGCTCTGAGCACCTCAGCCTGGCTGGCGCACTCCCCAGGCCTCTGTATCTTGGGCACACATCCTGCGTTGCCTGCACCCCTTTCCTCGCCTTAATGCAGATGCTTCTTTGATGGTGCAGCTCAGTGCCTGCTTCTGGGGATGAGCTGCTCTACCAGGGCTGGGCAACCGCTTCTACAATGGAAGCACAGCCCTGTGGACCCTGCCTTCCCACAGCATGGCTCATAGTCACTTGATTAAGCTCCGTGTTACTCTTTGAATATTTGTTCCCAGAATTCATACCTTGGAAACTTAATCCCCAAAGAAATGTGTGAATTGTATTTGGAGGTGGGGCCATTGAAAGGTGATTGAGTACTGATGTCTCTTGAGAATGGGTTAGTGTATTTATGGGTTAATGGTTTTGTCAAGGAATGGCTTTGGTATAAAAGCAGCCCTGCTCTGTCTCACCATGTGATGACATATTTTGATGCAAGAAAGTCCCTCAGCAGATACCTGCCACTCAGTCTCTGGAACTTTAAGAAATAAACCTCCTTCCTTTATAAATTACCCAGTCTTGAGTATTCTGTTATAGCAATAGAAAACTGACTAAGATAGATTCCTACGTAGTATACCAGTTATCTTTCTTACCTTCTTCCCCTTTCTCATCCTTCTGTCTTTGTTTTTCTTCCTCAGTTTTGTATTCCCAATGCTCAGCACATATCTGTATCAATAAAACATTTTAGACTGAGTGGTTGAAAGGCAGAAGATGGTTTGGTCCAGCAAGCTTGTCTTTTTATTTGGGCTGTTGGACCTCTGTACTCAGTGGGCTGTCACAAGTGAGGGCCAGCCAGGACTTTCCCTCCCCAGTCCTTCTCCACCCAAGAAATTAGCCAAGTGCAGTCAGAGCACAGCTTCTCCTTCTGCTTTCCACTTCTCATTCTTAAGTAATATATTTTCATCAGATACAACCTTTGGGACACGCAGGTCAGCTCTGCTCTGTGGGGCAGGGAAACTGGAGAAAGAAGAGAATGGTCACATATAATCACAATGCCTGGTGGCCACCACTTTTTACACTTTGTGAATGTCATTTCAGTACACTCACAATCTTACCATACACCCTGTGCATACTGTAATGCCCTGTATACTGCCAACAACCCTAGGAGTCTTCCATCAAATAACTTCTAATGACTGATCATATACTGCTATTTTACTGTAATGATTGTGATTTATTTAATCAGTTTATACCTTAATCAGTTGTCAATAGCAAAATAACAGAAGATAAAACCATAGTGAATTTTCTTACTGTCACTTTTTTGCCATGATTTACTTCCTTGGAGTAAATTCCTGAAAGTGAAATGCTTCTTGAAAAGAATCACCAGATATTTAAGGCTTTTTGTATATGTAATCATCTGTTTTTTCAGGTGTATCAAAGAATTTAACAATCATGTCAGCTGCTGGGCATTATTACTTGAATTTTTTGGTCCATTTATTAGACAGACACTGGTTTCTGCTTATATTTATTTGTATTTTGGTACTAGTACAACTGAACATTTTTTTGCATTTTTATTACTGGTCATTTGTATTTCTTCCTTTGTAAATTCTTGTTTATGGTTATTGCCTGATTTTCTATTATGACATCAAATTTGAATGAAAGAACTAGAAGGTAAGAGACTGATGAATTTAGGCCATAAAAGTTCTATTCAACAAACATTATTGTCACCTCCTTTTTTCACAGGGCTCTTTATTCTTGGATAAGCTTATAATCTGGTGCAGGTAGAGAAAATCCTGCTGTGAGATTTGTTTGAGGCTTAAATTTTCTGAGGAAGATGCAGACTATTAATATAACATATTGTGCTTATAATTTATAAATAAAAACACAAGGAATTCTTGACATAAGATATTGTATTTGCCTGGGTAATTTCTCTGCATTTGTAGGCAATTAACTGAGAAGTCATGTGGAAAACATGAGTTCTCCTGGTATGTCGCTCTTGTCAGCTAACACTCAATTATGGACTGTGGTTGCTGCTGTTACCACTGTAACTCGGAGCACACAGTCTCCTTGGGGACCTGTGGGTGTTTGGTAAGAACAATAGGAGATGTGTGGCTGATTTCTTATACTTTGGACAAATAGGAAATAATGTGGCTCCACAGTTGCTTCCTCTGAGTGTCCACCAGGAGGGGAGAGGAGTTTGCAAGGGAGAGGTTGCAAAAGAGGTTGGAGTGAAGCAGATCAGTCTGTGTTCTGGCCCCACACTGCCCACCACGTGACCGTGGCAGGTCGCAGACTCTTGTCTGTGACATGAAGCTTCATTCAACAGCTTTCAGCTTTAGAACTAGGGCCAGACTGATCACAGATGGAAAGCATGTGTTTCATATTAGGTGCTAAAACCTTGGTACCCTCATTAGAGAACAGTGCTCACTCTAAATTTGGGGCCGGGTTCTATATGTGAACAAATGTGATATTTTTGAAAAAATGATTCTAGTGAAGAAAAATAACAAAAAGAGAGTAGTTCCTAATAGTATTTAACAAGCTTCAGAAGATTTAAGCTTGGTGGACAAGTAAAAAGTTGCTCTTCTAAGTTACATGAGAATAATTTACTCCCTACTCATTGGTGGAATAAAATCTACTAAATTTTGGACAGACTGGCTGGGTCAGAACTATATTTATGTTTTTTTTTTTTCAGGCTGCTTACTTGCTGTGTTTTGCCAAGGAAAAGAGATTATACATTATAATGTGAACACTTACTTAACAATACTGATTTTTTTTTACCCTAGTATGTCTCCCTGCCTTTTTCTTTTCTTTTTTTTTAAACTTCAGCCTCATAATAGCCATTTAGGGAGGCAGTCAGATATTAGGTGTCTGGCTTCTCTGTTGACGAAAATGACTTTATCATTTACCCTTTCATCTTTGCTGCCTTGAATGGTGTCTGGACCATCATTCATGGTCCTTAGAACTAGTTAATTAAACAACAATAATAAACAACTAACAATTTTTACACAGATTTGAGGTAGGTATTATATAACACCTCTGACACAGATATAAAAACTGAAGTTTAAGAGAATTGAGTAAATTATCCAAGGTCTCATAATGCCAGAGCCAAGACTCAAATCTAAGACTACATCTAGATCCATTTATGTTTCATGTTCTGTTTCTAGTGGGCGGTGCTGCTCTAGGAGACAGCGTGTACCCGTCAAAGTGCTTAATTCTTTATTCTATGGCACATGTTAACTCCTTAACTTTTACAATTTATAAAAGTGAACAATACATTGTTGTTACTGTTATGGTTGTTGTTGTTTCGCTTAGCCAGTTGTTCATAACTGAAGCTTTAGAGACTGTATCTTCCTTGCAGGCTAACGAGTTAGTTGGTTTCATAGATGCTGGCAAAAGATGTGAGACTCCTGGGTGAGAGATAAGGAACTTTGTTACTCATGGTACAATGTGCAGCATGATAGCAGCATATTTGCATTGATTCCTCTTGCTCCTAGATCCCATATAGGCTCGGGTGGGTCACGAATATGCAGAGACTTTGTGATACAGCTAAGGATCCTGAGACTGAGGTGTAGTACTTTCTGAGCAGGCTAAAAGCATTGAAGAAAGAAAAAGGTACCAGATAAGCCAATCTTCCTGTTGTTGTAAGAGAGAAGTCACGCTGTCATTGCCTTGCTAGTTACTATTGGAATTAGCCACAGAGCCACTCCTGACCAGAAGGCAGATCAGCTTTGTAATCTGGCACATGCCATAAAAATGTATACAGGGGCCAGGGATTTAGCTCGGTGGTTCCGGCGCCTGCCTCACAAGCGCAAGGTCCCCAGTTTGATTCCCAGTACCAAAAAAAAAAAAAAAAAAGAAGAAGAAAAGAAAAATGTACACAGATTTCACGGTGCATAGTGGACTACTTTTCCTAATCGTTAGTTGTCAATAAAATTTAAAATTAGGGAAAATGTTCTTTTGTATTTATCCACATATTTATTATTTTCAGTGCTCTTTTTTCTTATTAGGGACATATTTCCCACCTATTATGACTTCATTTTAAATTGAAGAACTTCCTTTAATACTTCTTGAAGTGCAGATCTTGTGGTAGTAAATTCCCTTAGCTTTTGTTTAGCTGAAAATACCTTTATTTCATTTTTAGTTATTTTTTCATTCTTTTGAAATAGTTTTTTGGAAGTGTTTTAACTGTATGTAGAATTCTAGGTAACAACTGCTTGTCCAGTACCTTAGAGATCTTGTCTCATTATATTTTGGTCTACACTGAATCTGAAGAGCAGTTAAGGATTATTTTTATTATTGTTGCCTGGCAGTTTCTTTTTTCTTTGTCTACTTCTAATATTTCCTCTTTATCTTTGGTTTTCATAAGTTTGATTTTGATATGTCTTGTTGTGGTTCTGAGATAATTGGAGCCATGAATTGAGTTATTTAATACTTCGAAAAATTTAAGTTATTACTTCTTTAATTGTTTTTCTGGCTGGGCATAGTGGTGCATACCAGTAATCGCAGCACTCAGAAGGCTGAAGCAGGAAGATCGCTGTGAGTTTAAGGCCAGTCTGGGCTACATAGTGAGTTCAAACCCAGCCTGAACTGCATAGCGAGATCCTGTCTCAAAAACAAAAACAAACAAAAAAATTCTGCTCTGATATTTATTTCTTCTCTCCCTAGGACTCAGATTACTTGTATGTTAGTCTGATATTATCACACAGATCATTAAGCCTCTGTTCATTTTTTTTTCTATCTTATTTATCTCAGTGTTTCAGTTTGGAAATTTTCTGTCTGGTGGTCAAAATATAATATTTCTATTGTAAATAATATATTTCAGTTACCTAATTTCTATGTAGCTACATTTTATAATTTCTATTTTTCTGCTGAGATTGCCCATCTGTTCACTCATCACACTCATATTTTCCTTAATACCAGTTTTAAAGCCCTTGTCAACTAAATAGATAAGTCACCTCTAGATGTTTCCATTAATGATATATTATAGGTAATTTTTTTGCCCTTTAAAAGTGTCTAGTAAGGGCCAGGGATTTAGCTTAGTGGTTCTGCCGCCTGCCTCACAAGTGCAAGGTCCCGAGTTCAATCCCTGGTACCAAAAGAATAAACAAACAAAAAAACAACAAAAAACTGAAAAAAAACCACCCCAAAAAGTGTCTAGTAATTTTTTCATTCTATTGTAGGCATTGTGAATGTTACATTGTTCAAAGTGGTGACATAGAGGCAAGTGCAATGAAAGACAGCATAGTCTAATTCTTTACAATATCTCTGGAAGATGCACTTTATGTTGTATGCTGAAAATTTCTAGTGTAATTTTCACAGCTTTCTGAGGTTCTGTGATATGTTATGAAGAAAGGGATACTATAGAGTATCATTCTATAACGTTTAAGTTTTTACAATGATCATATAGCACTTCAGCAATTTGAAAAGAAAATTCAAAAATAGTATCCAATAAACAGACTTTCATTTTTAATATCATTTCCTGAAACCTTAAAGAACATCTTCAAGATCTTCAAAGTCAGTTTCCTGTTGCAACAGCACCTTTTTTGTTTTCTTTAATTTTCACACTTTCTATGGCAGAAGGAAAATGTTAACTGATAAGCTTTCTAATTTTTTAAAAAAGAGGGTTGTTTTTCCACTGCAGTGAGTTGTCATTGGTAGATTATAACATAAGATGCTAAAGCTGGTCTGTCAGGAAATATGTGAACAAATTGACATGTCTTTGTTAAAATATAAAATGTGGAAATTTATCCATATTTCCTCCTTTAAGGAACAAAAGGAGTTCTCCCCTGAGGACTTGAGTTTTTGAGTTTTCTCCAAAGACAGAGGTCCAGACAGTTGGAGAAAGCAGAAGACGCACACATGAAGGAATTGCCCTTATCAGCTTAACATCAGGTGAGCATGGCACTGTGTGTGTGATCTGGGGAATTCTTTGTGGAAGTTCTGGAGATAGGGTAAGCCTATTCATGTTGAGTATTTCAGTCTAGAAAGTCAGTTGCAACACACAGGAAAAGCTGAAACAGACTGCTTCCTGCAATCTTTTTTGCAATAGCCTTCATATCTAAGAACCGAAAACTCCACCTAATTCAAACAGCGAACAGATTTTAAAATGTCAGGGACAGCTGGAGAATGATTCTCTCAAAGTCCTGGGGCTCAAAAATACTTGTCAGCTTGGGACGACAAGGAGAAAGAAGCTGCACTCCAGCTGTTCAAACAGAAATTGTTATCTCCAAAAGCTTTCCTTTTAAAATGGGCCATTCCTCTTCTCCCTGTGATATTGTAAAATATATATTTAGTCCTTGTCCCTGTTCCCTTATACACAGCTCTGAAATGCCTTGGAGTCCGCAGGGTGATGAGTGTCTTTTCTGTGCCAGTGAGGTAACTAGAGGCTGGCAGGCCCTGGGTAGTTTTACAAAAGCGGCTCGTTTTTTCCCTCCTGCTTCTCCAGCCAGCTCTCTGGTGGACCTAGCTCTGTTTCCACTCAACCTCAGCTTCCATGCTGTAAACTGAGCAGCTGTTCTTGCCTCTATCTCTGCAGGATAGTTGAGGATCATTTCACCAGAAAGACCAAGGATCAGCAAGATCAGAGGGTTGGAACTTCCAGTCTCACCCCTTCTCCTGCAAAGAAGAGGAAGAGCTGAAGGCTAGGTTAGTCATTCATGGCCATAACCGATTTGTCATGTCTGTATAAGAAAGCTTCCATAAGAACCCCCATGACAGTGCTGGGGCATTTCTGGGAGGCTGAACACACAGAAGGCAGGGATGCTCCATGCCCCCTCTCCCACACTTGGCCCCGGCATCTCTCCCACCTGATCATTCATACGTATCCTTTCTCATAGCCTTCATAACAAAGGGGAAATACGTTTTCCTGAGTCCTGTGAGCTGAATCCACAGAGAAGGTTGTGGGAATCCTGATTTATAGTTGGTGAATCTGAAGCAAAGGCTACAAGGAGGGATTGCAAATGGGATCTGAAGTGGAGGTGGTCTTGCGGATTGAGCTCTCAATTTGTGAGATCTGAGGCCATGGCCAGGTAGGCAGTGCCAGGTCACATTAAGTCAGACGACATCCATCTGGTGTCTTCTGGAGAACTGCTTGATTGGGTTGCATGGGCACTGAGTGACTGAGTGTTCTGAGAGGGAAGCAGTTTGGCTTTTCCCTGGTACGTCCCCAGCCAGGGAACCTGGTCTATTCCCATGCAACCTTGACGTCTGCGACATAAACCTGTAGCTCTTTCCAATTCTCTCTCTCTCTCTCTCTCTCTCTCTCTCTCTCTCTCTCTCTCTCTCTCTCTCTCTTCCTTTCTACAGTTTCTCAATATTTAGTGTGTGGAAAATGCACATGCCTGAGATGAACGTGC
>NW_004624756.1:18851189-18872898 GCF_000247695.1 Heterocephalus glaber
ATGGGCTTTCCTTTGTATGTGATTTGTTTCTTTTCTCTAACTGCTTGTAGAACTTTGTTCTTCTGTTGGGTTTCTTGAATCTTAACAATTATATGCCTATGTGTAGATTTTTTTTTTAATCAAGGCTAGTTGGAGTCCTATATGCCTCACTTCTCTGTATGTCAAGCTCTTTTCCCCTGCTTGGGAAGTTTTCTGCCATCACTTCTGTGAACAATTTTTTTATGTCATCTGCACGCTTTCTTGTTTCTTCTTTGACTCCAATCAGTCTTATGTTATTCTTCTTTGCATCATCTAGCAACTGCTGGATTGATTTCTCCTGTTCCCTTACAATTTTAAAGCAATTTTTCTTTATCTGGTCACTAATTGCAATCTTATCTTCTATACCTGAAATTCTGTCCTCACATTGGCTCATTCTGCTGTGTAGACTTTCAGTGGAGTTTTTAATCTCCTGGAAATCTGTTTGCATCTGTTTTATGGATTCCATTTGCTTCCTATGTTGAGATTCCGTCATGTTCCTGAGCTCCTCTCTGGATTTATTAATCAATTCTTGCACTCTGAGTACAATCTCTGCTGTTATCTGAGAAATTATTTCTGATTTCATTTTTTCCAGATCCTCTTTTGCTGCCAGTTCAGGGAGTCCAGTGAGTATCAGAGAGTTCCATCTCATTTCCCTTTGGGGTTGCTGTAGGTGATCTGGAAGTCTGGTTTTGAGGCTTATTTATGTGTCTCCTCATCTTGACGGGGTGGTGGTGGTGGTGGTGATGTTACTGGTGCCCGCGCAGCTTACCTCCTCTGTGCTGGGAGTGGTGCTACAGTGGCCTGGAAGCCTCCTCCTCTGCTCTGGGAGTGGTGGCATGTTGACCTGGAAGCCTCCTCTTCTGTGCTGGGAGCACAAAGTGGTTATATTCTAGGGATGGCAGTGTTGGCTCAGCATTGGGAGATCCACCCCCATAAGTCATCATTTTAACAGAAGAAAGGAAAAAGCAATATGATCATATCAGTAGTTGCAGAAAAAGTATTGGACTAAATTCTACAGATCTTCATGGTAAAAGCTATCAGGAGACTAGAAGTAGAACAGAACCTTCTCAAGAGATAAGAGATATGCACTCCATACTTCCAGCAAAAAATGCCTTAAATGAATGGAAAAGATACAATGCTTTCTCCCTAAGGTGGGGAACAAGGGCAGATATGCCTACTCTTCATCTGTCCATTAAACTTTGAAACATAGGCCCAAATCAAAATAGTCTGGCAATAAAAAGAAATAAATAGCATAGGATTGGGAAGGTAGAAGTAAAATCTTTATATGTAGATGAAATGATCATCTACAGAGAAAATACTAAGAAATCTCTAGAAGCCCCTAGAACTTGTATTTGAATTTAGCAGGATTAGAAGCCACAAGGTATATATAAAAATTCAGGTCTATGTATACTTGCTATAAATGAAGGATTGGATATTGAAAAGGTTTTTTAGGAGTACAAATGACCTAGAAAAGTAAAAGGAAAAAAAAATAACAGAGTTGGAAGGCATTTATTACCTAATTTTAAGACTTCCTCTAAAGCTACAGTAATCAAAGCAATGTTGGCGTAAGGAAAGACATACAGATCAGTGGAATAAAACAGAGAACCTAGAAATAGAACCACACATATATGGTCCACTGATTTTTGAAGGATTACTTAGCATTAACATTTTGTAGAACATAAACTCAATTCAAAAGCAGAGGAAAAGCTAGTGTTTTCAGCAAATGATACTAGAACACCTGGTATCTGTATGTAAAAAATTAACCTCAACCCTTTATTTCCATACATAAAAATAACTTGAAAGGATCTATGAACCTAAATATGAAAGACTAAAACTATAAAACTTTAAGAAGAAATTACAAGGGAAAATGTTCATGAATTTAGGGTAGGCAAGAATTTCCTAGGGTACAAAAAACATGATGTATAAAAGAAAAAAAATTGACAAATGAGAGTCCATCAAAATTTAGAACTTTAAAAGACATTGTTAAGAAAATGAAAAGTAGTCCTTAAACAGACCATATTTACAATGCATATAACCTATGACGAGAATATATAAAGAACTCTTACAGCTCATTAATAGACAACCCAATTAAAAAGTAGGCACAAGAAGGTGATAAATGGCCAGTACAGCACAAGGAAAGGTGTGCAACACTAGAATCAGAAAAATACTAATCAGTACAATAAATCCTCTTTCCAAAATGGAAGTAAAAGGTTAACTTCGAGCTTTGTCACAAATGCCATTCTCTTTGCAAAAATGAGGAGAAGGAAGAGGAGGGAGGAGGTGGAAAAAGAAGAGGAGCAGGAGGAAGGAGAGGAGGAGGCACGGGGGCAGGAGGAGTTGCATCATTGTATTAGCTGAGTCATCAAGTATATTTCGAATAGAACTTTCATTTTGATGAAGTCCCTTTAAGATCAATGATAAACAATGATAAATGTCTGATGATTGGAAACATTTTCCACATTTCATTTCAAACCTTATTTCTCCCCATGTATCACTCACTTCTGAGGTTTGGTGCCATGGAGAGTCTGTAAGGCAACCACCTCTGGGCCTGAACCTTTTAGTCAGTGACAGTGGGTCCACAGCTTGGGTGGTAGCAGCGTTTCTGGAAGCAATTCCTATACCAGAGCCACCAGTAGTTACTCAATACACTGAAACACTCAACCACTTATGCAACAGAACAGATGCTGAGGTCAGTCATCCTGTAGCACCATCTCCAAAATGCCCTTGCTCCACCACCAGACAGGTCAGAGAAGGGACCCCGGAAGTGAGGCCCTGGATTGACCTCACTGGGCTCACAGTCTGCCTGAGGGGAAAGGCACATGTTAGCCCTATTCTGACCAAGAAGAACGGGAGAACTTAGCCTAGTGCTTCTCAGAGTGAGATCTGTGAATGAGCAACATCAGAATCACCTGAAATCTGTAAGGATGCAGAGTCTTGGGCCCTGTCCCAGACCTGCTAAATCAGAACTGAGAAGATCTTATGATGGTTTTGATGCATACTGAAGTCTGGAAAACGATTGTTTTAGAATTATGCAATCCAATATGGTAGCCACTTGGTATATGTGGCTATCAAAGATAATTAAAAGGAAATAGAATGAAAAATTTCTGGTGCTCAGTAGCCACATGCAGAAAGTAGCTATCAGAGTGGACAATGTCCACCTATTGGACAATGCTGCTTTAGTAGGACATAAGTCCTCCAGGTTGATCCCTATCTGTGACTCTCTCCCAGTTAGGGCCCAGTTACATATGTTAACTATGGGGTTTATCATATGTGTCAACATTATTTACTTACATGTGTACTTCTCCATCTATAAACTGATGAGTTCCAGGCTCTGGTGCTATTCATCTTTATAACCACAGAGCAGGGCCACGAGTCTAGTGCATATTGGTTGTCAAGTAAATATGAATACAATAAACAAATGAGTTATGAAAAGAAAGTACTTTTATCAAAGGATGGAGACATTTTGACAAGTTTCTCCTGTCATGTCTAATATGTGTGTTTATCTTAAATCATGTAAGAATGAACTAAATTTATTACAGATGCCTTAATTTTGGGGAGACCAATGCACATTGATTTGATGAAGGTCCTGGCCTCACTTTTAGTCCAAAGGGTAAATGGGAAGTCTTCTATTTATTGTCTACAACTATTTTGGAAATCTTTCTGTCTTTTGGTGAGAGGTTACTCTGGAAATAAATAACACAGGCGGGGAAAAGCATTGATGATAATGCCATTCACTCAATAACACTAAGAGCCAAATTATTCCACCTACTTAAATCATTTTTATCTAGCTCATGAAAAGAAGATAATTTAATTTCAGGAGATTGGAAGCATTGATTGAGCTGCGAGCCCCTAGGGCATTTATTAGACAAATGAGACCAATGAAAAAGAAATGTATTTTTCATCTTTAATTTCCATAAAAGATTTATAGCCAAACCTGGGAGAGTTGGTCTTTAGAAATGCAACATTTCCCCCCAAATTTGACACCCACAGGACATTGCACTTGGAGACGCAGCACAGAAGCTGCCCAAAGGGGGCCTTGGGTGTCATCACCTCTCAGCGTGGCTGCAGAATTTGTTCCTAAGCTAGAGACTGAAAAGCCAGGGAATGGCCAGAGCTCAGGCCTATTGATTCCGAATTGCAGAGACCTTCACATTTTAATAATAGGCATTATTAGAGGGTATATCAGCTACACATGATTTTCCCCTCCAGGATGAAAGATATTTAAAAAAATTAAATTCAGTTTTAATAAATGTCTCAATTTGGGCTCAGTGGAGATGAGATCAGAGGAGAATTTTTCTCTGGGAGTTCTGGCCTTTACCCAGTTTGCATGGCCAGGAATAGACAGACTCCTCCCACACTGATACGGCCATGTCTTCCTGGCAGTCTCCTCCATCCAGCATGCAAGGACATTTATTTACTTGCATTTGCTTGCACCAAAATTGCCCCGAGTGGGGCAGGGGGGTGCTGTCTTGGGGGTAGGGAGGAGAATCTCCTGCTTCTGCTGACTTCAAAGAGGGAGGCTGCGATGGGCAGGCTGAGGGAGGCTCTCGGTCAATACTGCTCATGTGGCCTCTTCACTCCCGGCCTCTTCCAGTATGTTTAGGCTCTTCTTGCACCTGGAGTCCTTGGCCAACACCTTCCCTCATTTTTGCCTGGCTATTTCACTATTGCCCTACTCTGAAAAAGGGGGAGAGAGGCCTGGAAGTAAGAACCAAGGCTGATTTAGCTCCATTTCCAGAAAGTATGCCCATCCCTGATCTCAGAAACAGGAGACTGGGCCATTCATAGGGGCAGAAGGGAGGTAGTTGACCAAGTAGGGATGTCTAGGAACTGACAGAGCCCAGCTCTGCCTCTTGGAAGCGGTAACTGGTCTCCATGAGCCTCCGTTTCTCTGTCTGTAAATAGTAACACAGTATAAATATAACGGGATGCCTTTCTTCCTTCCTCAAGTAAAATATCCCCATGGTTTCCCGCAAGTCTGTCAGGAAGCCGTAAGCCACACTGAGCTTTCTGGCCATTGAGCCATGTCTAATTCCTCCCTCTGCCCAGTTATATATCTTCAGTGTGGACACAGAGCCCCATGCACAGTGAATCTTCATAGCCACCGCAGGCCCTCAGTGCAGCCTCTGACTGACCCTGCCCAGCCCTTTGTGGGCTTCCGAGGAGGGTACTGAACCCTGGCAGAGTCCCCATCCACAAGCACAAACCACACACACACACACACACACACACACACACACACACACCCTGATATTTTGGACCTCATCCAAATTAAAACTTTTGCTCTGTGGAAGTCCATGTGAAGATGATAAGATAAGCTCCCACTCTTGGAGAAAATATTGGCAAGCCACGTGTCCGAAGGAGTTAATATCTGAAATATATGAAGAACTCTCAAAGCTCAATAGTCAAAATGCAATCCCATTAAAAACCAGGTATAAGACATGAAGACAAATTGCACCTAGGAAAATCCATGGTTGGGAAGTAAGCACATGAAAATGTTCAACCTTGACAGCCACTGGTGCTAAAAATACTACACAAATGCACATAGCACTTTTGTTTAAGAGTGAAATCCCAAGTTGGCCAGAGGTACTTCAACAGGGGAATGGCTCACCAGACAGGGATGCACGAAAACTGTGGATTGGTACTCAGCTGCCCAAAGAAGGGAACTATCAACACAACTGTAACCTCTCCAGGGAAATATGCCAAGGTAAAAAATAGCAGCACACTACAACATTCTATGCATTCTATGTGAATAAGATTTTTTTTTTTTACGTACCAGGGATCGAACTCAGGTCCTTGCGCTTGCGAGGCAGGTGGCAGAACCACTGAGCTAAATCCCCAGCCCTAATAAGATTTTTTTGAAGAATAACATTTTAGAAATTTTAGAGAGAACTGAGTTGGGGTGTGAAAGGAGGTAGGTGAATTTACAAAAGAGCAGGAGAGAGATCTCTGGTGTTTGAAATGTTCAGCACCTTGATTGGTGATGGATGCATGAATTTAAAGGGATAAAATTGCACAGAACTACACACACACACACACACACACACACACACACCACACATGAGTACAGGTGAGACTGGAGAAGTCTAAATAGGATGAATGATCATATATTGGTTATGATATGCTATAGTTTTGAAAAATGTTACATGGGGGTAACTAGGTAATGTATCCCTGGAATCTCAGGGTAACCAATTAGTAGTCAATAAAGACATATTTATTGTAACATAGTCTCTACAGACTACTGCTTATAATTGCATGGGAACATATGATTATCTCAATAAAAATTTTAATTCTAGAAAAAGTACCCAGCCCCCTGGACTATTGTTTGGATGGCCCTATCAAGACACTGGCTACTTCAAGGGCAGAGGCCCCTGCACCCATCGTTTGTAACAACAAAAGAGGCCGGGCTGGTGGCTTTCTTGGGAAGGTTTGCAGGTAAGGGCTTTGCAGCTGCCCAGCCCCAGGCCTTTTGGATACTGCTGCCCAATATTAAACTCCTTTTCTTTCCCAAAGAAAATGAAACAACAAGTTTCTCCCTACTTGGTGTCTGCTACATTATTTTTTGTTTTCTAGGTCCTTGTGGAAGGAGAAAATACCAAGTTTGATAAGTTTCATGGACTATACCAGAAAACTCCAATGACTGAGCCCTCTGGCTCTGACAGCTGTTAGTGGAGAGCCCCCTAGCGGTCATCTGTCTGGTCTGCAGCTTCCCACAAGGCTCCTGGAGCATGAGCACCCTGTTAGGGACTCAGGTAAGAAATAACTTAGAAACCTTTCCAGGGCGGGTCCCGCATAAGCCCACCTGTCGATGGAGTAGAGTGGGCCACTGGGATCCACCACCGGTAGGGCCTCACTGGATGAGTTTGTTCACAGCACCTGGGTTTTGAGTGAGCAGATCCTACAGTTGTCTGGTTGGGCACACACAGAGGCTGGGGCATTCAACTAATTTCCTATAGTTGGGGAACAGAATGGAAATTCAAGTCCACAGAGTGTGCGGCTGCAGAGATGGGAGGTATTTATTCACCAAGTTGGGCATGAGCTGTCTCATCTTGGAAATCAACATCTGACGGGATGAATGGAAATTCTCGAGTACTGCATTGGTTGGACTAGAGCAGAGTTTACCATCACTGGAAATATACACTGCAAAAGACCTGCCAGGGACAGGTAGGGTGGAGTGGAGGAACCTACTTTAGTCAAAAGGGCAAATAAAGGATTCTGGTCCAGAAAAGAACTGCTGTTCCAGAAAATCATCTAAGTACTGCTGAAGAGGCTTCACCATCCTCAGTCTATTTTGGTGCATTTGGGGACTGTCACCATCATCCCAAGATGCTATTTTGGCCACAGGAAGCCAGATGGGCCTGGTGAAGGACAGAGAGATGGTAGTGTTAGAAGGGAGCTTGTGAGTCACTTGAAATTTCCTTAGGAAGAGTTTAGAGGGCTCCAGTAAAGGAAGCCCCCGGAGGTGGTGTTTTCCAACAGCTTTGGGAGTGGCTGGCTGCATCTGGTGCTGTATGTGTGGGCCAGAGTTTGGTCTTATTATGCTGGATGAATCATAATTAGTATGGTCTAGTTTGGAAGCTGAGACCCAATCGCTTATGAACTTTAGTGCCCAAGTGTTCTGGAATGACGTTTTTAAAGGGAAGCACTCAGTGAGTACCATGCCCTACTAAGTGCAAGGATTCTGTGGAAATCTGAAACAGAAATGTCAGCTGTGCTTTCTGCCGCCAGAATCTTACAAGGGAGTTGAGAATATGCATCCTGTGCAAAAGCAAAGCTGACTAGAGGCACAGGCAGGTAGAAACAGCTGATGAACACAGCAGAGCTGGATGAGGGATCACACATACAGAATGGCCAGGGAGGGAGGGATGGTCAGTAATAGGATAGAGAGGAATTACTAAGATGAGAAGGAATAGAACTGCCAAGATAGAAAATTGCTTCAGCAAAGGTTCAGAGGCAGTAGACCAGTTAGGAACTACATTGGCTAACAGGGACAGAAGCCCTGCCTGGTGGATTCATCTGTTATTTTTCTCTTAAAACCTGGCACCTTGAAGTAGGTAACCCAGGATGTGTCAGTGGCTTCATGATGCCATAATGCCACTTCTCTCCTACCGTCTTTCTGCTCATTCTTCCTGGGTACATGGCTTTGATCCTAAAGGATTTTAGCCTTGTCTTTTATTCACAAGATGGTTAGTCATTCTATCTTGGCATAGGGGTTGGAGGACAAAGGACAAAGGCAGGCACCTCTGGAGCCTGCTTTTTTGTAGAAAGCCTCCCTCCAAACATCATCCAGAGATTTCTGCACACTCCCAGAATTTGTTACTTGGCTGCTCCCCTTCCCACTAACTAGAAGGACTAGCCGTGCACTTTGCCACCCAGAACAAAACAGAGGCTCTGTTGGCAAAGACATGTCACAGCCTGGATGGTGTTCAGGACAGGTTGGAACATGCAAGGGAGACTGGGAGACTAAAATCTGAGTTGAGGGCAGTCTGCGCAGGTTTCTGTGTGGGGCAGTAAATCATTTGTTGACTCTGTAAATGTCTTTATGCCCCCAAAGTGGTACAGAACATACGGGGTATGTCTAGTTGACCAGAAGCTTTGGATGGTCCCCACTGTATCCTCTCCCCTTCAGCTGGGAGGTGTCCTCAAGGGTCTGCAGGGTGCACCTGCCTTGGGCAAGCACCTCACAGTCTCTTGGGATTTGGGTATCCTGAGTCTGACATGGTCTAGGTTTACTGATGCCCAGACCATAGCTTCCTGCAGTATTTCTCGTCTTTATATGTACAACTCGTGGCTGGTGAGAGACTTTTTAGATACACTCATGAATAAATGTATTTCCATGATCTCTGTGCTACCATGACCACGAAGCCTGCTGCCCTCATGCTGTGGTGTTAAGAGGCTGGCCATCGTCACCCATCCTACTTCTTCTGCTCCCATTTTTTATTCATGATATAATTTTAGTCTGTGCATTTATGAAAATCATCTTGTTAATCTAACATCATAAAGTCATAAGCAGAAGTATTTAAACCTTGATCCTGAGAAGAGCAATGGGTTTATGCTGAGTAGCCCATCCTACTGTACTAGGCTGCTGAGTTGGTTTGCTGTAACGTGATTGTTAGGTGGATATTTTAGTCTGTTTAGGCAGCTATAACAAACTACCACAGACCAGGTGCCTTGGACAACAGAAATTTATTTCTCACAGTTCTGGAGTCTAGCAGACTGAAACCAGAATGCTAGCTAGTATGCCTGACTTCTAGTGAGGGCTCTCTTCTCATTTGCGGACTTCTTGGCAGAAGACAGCAAGAGCTCTATGGGATCTCTTTTATTAGAACATGGATTCCATTCATACAGGCTCCTCTGCAATCATGCTGACTGCGCCCATTCTGACAACAACAGCTACAGTGTTCTGTCTGGTGTGGCCAGCAGGTGAGCATGAGCTCTTGGGGCCGTGGGATAAAACTGGGTGGAAGGGGCTTCAGTGCTTGATGGCTGCTATGGGCGTGGTGGCAGCTTCCTGCAGATTTGGACTCCTATTCCCCTTTTTGCAATTCCAGTTTGTATAACAACTTGGTCATGCCATTCTAAATCATACCAATACCTAAAATGGTTTCTGCTTTCATCGGTGGAAATTGACGGATATAGGCACAGTTAGGCCTGCTGCTCTGAAACCTTATAATCAGGAAGCAAGAAATCAAGCACAGAAGAGGCTACGTTGGTGTCTGGGCCAGTATAAAATAAGGCAACCTTAAGATAGTCTACAAGGTGGTGACCTGGTGGTTTTAAACCCTGCTAAGGAGGATTCCTCTTGGCATGGGCTGCTGAAGTTCCTGAACTGCTAATGAAGGAGAGGCTGAGGAGCTGGGGCCAATCTACCAGCTCCTCATTTGGTTTAATGTTCTTTTGTCAACCCACTGGGATACTTAAAGATTAAAAAAATGACCCCCAGATTATCATTTTGCACTAACCTCCTCAAATCATGTTGTTGATTTTAGCTCTTGGGCTGATCTTGTAGTCCTTCCTCTCTTTAAAATTATCTTTCTGTCTTTCTGGGATGCTTCTCTAAATTTTTATTCTAATTCTTTTCTTTGAATCTTTTATTGTTGCTATAATGTTTTAAAGCTCCCAGGCCTTTCCCATGCCCTGAAGAATACTTTTCTTATGGCATATTTTTTATGTATGCAATATTTTCATTGATGCGTTTGAGAATGTTAACGATAGTTTCTTGAAGTTTTCTCTTGGTTTTGCATTTTCTCTTTTGAGTTTTTCCCTCTGTTTTGTGAGGACTTATATTAGTTACTTTCTGACTGCTGAAATAATAACTGACACTCATAACTGAAAGAAAGGTCTATTTTGGCTCATAGATTTCAGTGGGTTCAGTCCATGGTTGACTGTATCCAAAGCAGAAACAGTACAGTGAAAGTGCATGGCAAAGAAAGCTGCTCACTCCACAGTGACTAGCAAGCAAGGAGAATGAGAGCAGCTGGAATGAGAACACACCCATTGAAGTTATGCCCTCAGTCACTCACCCCTTTCAATCAGGCCCCACTTATAAATGTGAAAGTTTTGGGAAACATTTTTGGTCTAAATCATAGAATTTTACCCTGGCCACCAAAAGGCTCATCTGCATATCTTTATGGAAACTGCATTTAATCCATCCCTAAGAGTTGCCAAAGTCTTAACATTCCCAGCATTGCTGAAAAGTTCAAGCCCAAAGTCTCCTCTGAGACTCAAGACAAACTCTTAGCTGTGAGCATCTGTAAAAATAAAAAAGAAAGTTAAACACTTCTGACATACCCTGGCACAGAACAAACATTCCCAGTCCAAAAGGGAAGACTAGGGGAATAGACAGAAATCAGACCAAAGCAAGACAACCCCAGCAGAGTAATCATTAAATCCTGTATAGGGCAGGTTGTGGTGAAATGTGAGTTGCAAAAGGCCTGGGCAGCCCTCCTTTCTTGGAGAGGCTCTACTCACAACCTGCAGCTTTTGTCAGCACGTGCTCCACGTTCTTGGCTTCTCCAGCTTCCTGGGGTCCCCACCCCACTTTTGGCTTCACTCTCACAGATTCATGCACTGTCCTTTCATGGGCTCTGATAGGGACTGTGAGCCTGTCACATATTTTTGCCTACTCTCACAGGCCTTGTTTTGAAATTTGGGCAGAAATCTCTGTGACCCCATAACTCTTGCATTGCGGATGCCTGAAAAACAAACACCATATAGATGATGTCAAGATCTGCTGCCAGTTTGAGCAGTAGCAGTTTGAGCCCTCTTGGATCATGACTACAGTGACCTCTGAATACATAGATGGCTGAATTCAGGGATACACTTCCCTGGTAGCCCTGAATAAGCTGGTGTCCCAGGGATTCTCTTCTCAAATGAAAGATTTACTGTTTTGCATCCTTGAGACAGCAATGGGTGAGGTCTTGCTGATTTCTGAAATGCTGTCAAGGAATGTTTATTCATGTCCCTGTACAAAACACTTGACTTCCTTTTAATGCTAATCTTTTCAGCAACCATGTTCTCCTTTGCCACAATTGTGCAAGTGCTTCCTTTCTTGGGAACCTCAAATTTTACAAATCATTCAGGCGCCATTTGGTCTTGATTTTGACTATAGATTTTGCTAAGAGCAGCCAGTAGTACCCATGCCACAGCCTAAACATTGGGCTGGCTTGAAATTTCATTTGCCAGATTAATTAGTCCATAGCTCTTAAATTCAGACTCGCACAAAGCCTCAGGGCATAGGCAAAACGTTGACAAATTTTCTGTCAGACTATAACACAGACAGCCTGTAGTCCAACTGTCAGTAGAGTCAGTCCTTGTAACTGAAACCTGAACATTCATGTCAGCATTCTGTTCTTCTGAGCTCTGACCAGTATCACACATCAAGCACTGCTCACAACATTCTAGGTCTTCTCTAGCCCATATCTCTAGACCTTTCCAATCTCCTTCTGCAAACTATTTCCAAAGGCATCTGAACCAGAAAGTAGGTACAATCACAGCAATGACCCCACTCCCCACACCAATTTTCTGTATTAGGTACTCTCTTGTTGCTAAGACAAAATATATGAGACCTCCAACCTGAAGGAGGAAAGGTTTATTTTGGCTCACAGTTTCAGTGGGTTCAGTCCATGGTCAGCTGGCCCCAAGGCAGCAACAGCATGGTAAAGGACAGGTGCTCACCTCATGGTGGCTGGAAGCAGACAGCATGAGGAGCCAAAGATGAGGATACATCTTTCTAAGTCACGCCCCCGGTGATCTCCTTCTGATCAGGCCTTACCTCCACATGTGAGAGTTTTACAGAACATTTTAGCTCTAAACCACAAGAGGACTCAATATTTTATGTTAACAGTAAAAACAGATGCATTTCGTTTGGAAAAGACAAAGGATCCCCCTCCCCCAAGTAAGAGAGAATAAAGAGAAGAGAAAAAATAGAAATGTTGTAAGAGAAAAACAAGCAACACTGAAGAAGCTCAAGTGAGATGAACCTCATCTCTGAAAAGTAAGAGAATTTGTTCCTCAGATTTCAAGGTATTGTAAGGGCAAGAGCTAAGGATGAGAAAGAAACATTTGGAATATCTGCAATGCAGGAATCAACAAAGGCTGAAAGCACTGCCTACCTGAAGTCCAAGAGCCTAAGGAAATGGCTGGCCCCATCAGGTTCGTCTGATGGCCTTGTCTAGTTAGTCTTGGCTGGGTGAGGTGCAGTCAAAGAGGTACCTGCTGCAGGATAAGGGTCTGGGGTAAAGAAAGGGGCACAGAGAGAGAGGGAAGGAGGGAGCGCTCAGGGGTCAAAAGGTGCATAGGGCCAGGCCAGGAGACCAGTTACAGGTCTGCACAGGAAGCAAAAGACAGAAGTCTAGGGGGATGAAGGAGCCACTGTTGAGAACCAGTGACCCTAAAGTTTATGAGATGGTCTGTTCTTCAGTCCTGAAGGCACAAAACAGGTCACAGGAATGCAGAAGAGCAAAGAAATGCAAAAGCAATTTGGCACTTAGAGTCAGGAGATCTGGATGCAAGTCCTGGCGTGGCGAGGCCCTCTTCCTGGCTAGGAGACAAAGATCTTGAATTTTGATTTGCAACACCCTTTTGACTTCACAATCATCAATTCTAGAATAGATTTCAAAGAGGGAAAGTTCTTTTACAACGTAGAGCACTGGTCCAACGAAGAGACCCCTTGCCTGGTAGCTCACCTAGAAAAACCCCTGAGGTATAAAACACCCGGTAAGGCCTCGCCTGCCGCAAAACCTGCTCTCCAAGGAAAAAATGTCCACCATTACATCATGCCGTTGGTCTCTCCCACTCGCGCGCTCTTGCGGGCTATCACCACCAGATGGCACTGTGGGGCTAGGATCGAGCACATTCCCCAGTCTGGAGATCCTGGGAAAGCCTGACCTGAATCTCAAAACTTCACTAATCACCACTTTTGATTCAAAAGTAAAACAGCAGAAAAATAAGGCGCATCCCAACGAGGCCAGAGAATAGCATCTCACCGAACTGCGTGGCCCGCGGGCAAGTCATCGGTGGTTTTCTAAAGTTTGATTTCAAGAAAACGACTCCCAAAGGCGAAGAAGTGGGGCGCGCGCCGGCCCGGCGTCCCCCCCGCAGCCCCAACGCGGGCTTCTCGCTGCAGCAGCGAGGGGCTGGATGCGGCGCGCGGAGGTGGCGGCTCCGGGGCCCACGCAGCGTCTGTCTGCGCAGTGCCCAGATGGCTGGGGCTGCAGGGGCCTCCAGAAACCTGCGACTCGCCCGCATTTCCCCAACTCTGGCCCCGCCACCCCAGCTCCCGGGCTGCAGCACCTGCTGCAGGCTGCAGCCACCCGCTCCGCCCGAGGGGCGGTGCGCTTGGATTTCAAGGTGGCCCGAAGACGTCCTAGGTTGGGAGGCCCAGTCGCTGGCGCCCGCCTGTTTACGGACTCCAGGGCCCCGAGAGGCCGGGATGTGTGCCCCATGGTCATGCTGGGGGACAGTGGGGCTCACAGCCAGCACAAGCCCCGCGAGTCTGGGCGGTGCGTGCGCCCCTGGGCAGTTGGGCTCCAGGCCTCGGAGGCGCCGCAGAGAAGGAGCCCGCTGGCTCCGGGGGCGCACACCAAAGGCCTGAGCCCTGGGCCTTCGCACCCCAGGCCCCTGGGGGCTCTTTCTGGGCCCAGCGGCCCTGTCCTCCGCGCCCAGACCCGGGGGCCAGGTCTGCCTCCAGCGCCTGCTCCCTGAGTCCGCCAAGGTCGCCCGCTCCCGCGCAGCTGGGTCGCTCAGGAAGAGGCTGATGAGGGTTTCATTGAGATCCCCCGGCGGTCAATCTGAAGGCAGTTTCCGAGGCAGGAGGCTTTAAGGCTCCGAAGGTGTGGGGCGGCCCTTCCCCGACCGTGCTAATTACCGACCCCGGAGGGGAGTTGGGCTTCTCTCTCCAGGGCGATATCTGGGTCTCCTTAGGCCTCGTTTTGATCTCCAGGCCTGGGGCGAGGAGAGAAAGGGCGGGAGGGGAAGGGCGCGCATCCGATTGAATCGCCTTCGCGGAGAGCCTGCCCGGCTCAGCCTGGAGAAGTAGAGGTGTCACATCCGTCATCCCTGCCCCGTAGGGAATCCGGGGGGCTCTGGACCTGGGACTCAAACCCGGGGAGAGCTGCTGAATCCAAGCAAGGACCCGGCCGGCTGGTGGAAACTGAGGGCCTGTGCAGGGTCTGGGGCAGGAGGTGAGAAGGTCAGAACTAGGGAGAGGGGAAAAAACGCCTGGCCCCAGGAGAGGCTCAAAGAGGGCTGGGAAGTCTGAACTCGGGAGGGGCAAACCCCTCAGACCACCCGTCACACAGGTGGGCCACTGTGTGTCAGAGGCTGGTATTTTCTGAAATGCCCCCTGCTATAAAAATGGGAAAATCACCCTCTAGAGAAGGATACTGTTTTTTCTCTTGGTGGGGGGGTGTTCTATCCAGGTCTTTTGCTATATAGATCTTTTTACATAGCTGTATGTTTACACGAATACAGGCATCTGGTATTATGTTAAATATTGTACATTGAGATATTTTAAAAATATGATTTTTTGTTATAAATGGTAGTATACGTCTTTGCAAAATTTTGGAAAATAAAGAAATATTCTAAATACGCTGGAATACTTTTGGTGTGTTTCCTTAAACTATTTCTTTTTCTGTGCATGTTTAATTTCCTTGAGACCATGCGCAATGTATTAATATTTAAATATAGTTGTCGAACGGATAGCTAGAAGACTGTGTGGGAAAGCTTACTTCTTCTCAAGGTGGAAACATCTCCAGGTTTCTTCACCTCACTCTTCAACTGCCACTGCAACACTTGATAGGAACAAAGCCAGTGAAAGGTAAGGACTCAGCATTCGGCAGCTGCATCCCCAAAGTCCTCCTCCGGTATTGTCCCTGCCCCCAGCTTCCCACATCCTCCTTTCCCTGTTATGACAGGGGCCCAAGGGAGTGGAGCCTCTTGTTTGTCACCTGCTCAGAACCTCTCTGCAGAGTCCCTTGGTGGTGGATCTCATTCTTTTTAGCATCTCACTCAGAGCACTCATTAAATTAATTTTACATCTGCTACAAAGAGTAAATATCAGGCCCACATTAGTTTTCCTCTGAGACATTAAGTGCAGAAAGAACATGGCTCCACATCTCCAGAATTTTTAAGAGAAGGTGTTTGTGAACCAAGAATTTTTGTCCTATGTCAATTTTTCTTCCACTTTTAAAGGCAACAGAAAGATATTTTCATTAAATAAGAAAATGTGCCACCTGCTATATTTCTTGGGGAAAAAGAAGGGGGAGGATTTCCATTTCTGGCTGTGAAGGAGTAGTTTGTATCAGAATAACCCTTGTGCTAGAGAACTGTGAAAGCTGAATAAAGTAAAATATGAAACAATAGCCTGAGAGCATCAAAGAGAAATCAAGGTTGCTGGACCTGAAGGGTCAAGATGCTAGGAAGGAGAGAAATGCACTGAGGTGAGTCCTTTACAGCTCTTCTTGTCCCCTGGGATAGCTTGCTGACTCATGTACTGTCATGGGGTGTGGAATCCAAAGAGAAAGTGACAGCTCATTGCTTGCCACAGTCAAAAAAATTGGAGTTCAGGATACAAGGTTGCCAGGACTTGATGGACCATGAATGCAGAGAAAAGGGAACCCAAGAAAATTGAGTCTACGTGCAATTTCTCTGCAAACCATTTCCTGATTTCTTAGCTGTGCATGTAGAGAGTGAGATGCCAAGAAACCAAACAAAAGCAGCTGCTAAAAGGCTTAAAAGCTAAGCCAAGAGGCTGGCACGCTCATAATTCTGGGTAGATGTAACTTGCAGTCCAGGCTGCCAAGGGAGGAGCAGTAAACATCTCATTGTCAGTTGAGGCCCTGAAGACCAAGCCACAGTAATAAGGGGAAATATAGGAGAGCCAGCCTCATACCAAAGACGACATTGGCTCCAGGCGAGTGGATACATGGCATTATAGGTCTGCCTTGATTCGTGCTGGGGTGCACACAGGCTGCCATTCAGTAGTCTGTATTCTGCTACAAGCGATACAGTCATTTCTGGAGGAAGCCAACATGTTCCAGTGCTACACAGAGTTTTGGATGCCACCCACAGTTACTGAGCCAGTGATCTGGAGGGTAGGAGGTGCCCGCTGGCAAGATGGAGTGAAGGGGAGTTGCTGTTCTGTCTAGGAAGAAGCTGTCCCAGGAGAGTGGTATGGTGCTTCCTCAGGGCCAGATGTGGTCCATATGGGAAGAAGAGATGGCATGAGCCATCTGAGACCCTGCCCCAGAGTCCGAGAGCCTTCAAGGGGCCTTCCTGAGAGTCAGAGCTGGTCAGTTGGATGGAAGTTCTTACCACATGGTCCAGCAGTCAAATTCTTTGGTAGGTACCTGAAGGTAAAATATTGCATGCACACGCGTGCATGCATGCGCGCGCGCACACGCACACATACACAGGGATGTGGATGTTAATATGTTAATAGCAGCTTTATTCCTAATTGCCAAAACTTAGAAGCAACTGAGATGTCCTTCAGGAAGTGAAGGTAGAAATAAACTATGATACATCCAGACAACAGAATATTATCCAGGGCTAAGAAATAAACTTTCAAGCCACAAAACGACATGGAGGAAATTCAAATGCACACTACTGAGTAAAAGAAGCCAATCTGGAAAGGGTTCATACACACTGCCTGATTCCAAACTAGATGACTCTCTGGAAAAGGCAAAACTGTGGGGACCGTAAAGAGATCAGAAGTTGCCAGAAGATAAAGGAGAAAGAAGCATAAATTGGCAAAACACAGAGCATTTTTAGGCCAGTTCGATGATTCTGTTTGATACTACAGTAATAGATACATGTCATTATAAATTTGTCACAACCTGCAGAATGTACAACACCAAGGGTGAAGTCTAATGTAAACTATGGACTCTGGGTGACCATTACTCATGGGCCTCCCAATGTAGGTTGAAGCAAATGTGCCACTGTGGTGGGGTGGTTGGTATGGAGGGGTGGGCTGTGCATGTGATGCCCACTTCTTGGATGCCTGAGCTAAAAGTTATGTCTGTACTGTTCTTTCAATTTTGCTGTGAAACTAAAACTACTCTTTTTAAGTCATCCTTATGTGAAAGAAGAAGAGCAGCACTCCTGTCTCATGAGTTGTGGTTGAAAAATCCAACAGAAGGACCTTGAAAGCATCCATGAAAGTGTCCACGAGAGAAAGCAGGGGCCAACTGTATGAACGTCTGGTACAGAGTCTGCCCTGCTGCTGTGTGATTCTATTCCTAATTCCCTCTCCCGTGGTCTGGACCCTGGAGGGGACAAAGACCACAAGTGCCAAGCTGTGCTGGGAAGAAAATGCTGTGAGGAAGAGGGAAACAGAGAAGGAAGCAATATCTGCATTTCCCTTTGCAGCTGGCTGGAGGAGAAATTTGATATTAAATCAGAAAGCTTTGATTATTGCCAGGAACTGGATATTTTAGTTTTTGAGTTGTGATTGTGTTTTTGACCTAAAGTGACAGTAGGACCTGGTAGTGAGCTGAGATGTCCTTACAAGTGTTTGTTGAAGGGCCTCCAGGCGCCTTGCAGAAATAAACATACACCACTCCAGAGGGAGACTGTGGTGTAGGCCCCTCTGCATCCCATACTTTAAAATTCAACTGCATATAAAGTCTAAATAAAAAGTGCAAGCACTCGAAACAGCAGGCCAAAGCCAGTGAGGATCAGCAGAAGTAAATAGATTTAGACCTTCCTTGACTTTAGATATTAGATTTCTTAGTCACAGGATACAAAATATGAAATTTTAAAAGAAATAAAGAAACATAATGAGTGAGAACCAAGAAACTTACTGACAATGACCAGAGGGGATTGAAAATAAGCAAATAGAACTTCTGGAAATAAAATCCATATGTCTATCTGACAGTGGAAATTAAAGCTTAAGGAACATTTTTAACAGCATGTTATGTACAAATTGAAAGAGAATTCACAAAGTAGAGGGAAGTCTCTGAAGATATTACCCACATTGAGCAAAGAGAAAAACACCGAAAGGAAGTATAGACATAGGAGATAAAATGAAAAGGTCTAACATGTGTCTAATCCTAATTGAATGGGAGGATGCAGAAGATGGGTCAGGGGAGGAATATTTGAAGAAATAGCATCTAAAATTTTCCATAGATATAAAAGCTATTTTTCACAGGTAAAATAAAAACAGACAGAATAAATAAAGTATATGCGATGAAGTATTTCATTGATCACTATAATGTAGTAGACAAAGTGATGATCTCAATAGAATTCAGAAAGAAGAAAAAATGATGAGTGTCAGAAGTTTTGCTAACAACAGTGGAAGCTAGGAGAGAGAGAAACATAAAGTAAGAATTTTAGAAATGGTACAAGTAAATAGTTATCTGAGATGCTAGCCATGAGAAAACTATATCTGAAATAAGCAAAATAATGTCATTTTCAGATAAACAAATTTACCTCCAAGAGACATGTGCTAAAGGAAATTCTGAAGGATTTACCTTAGAAAGAAGGAAACAGATCCCAGAAGAATGCCAATAATTAAGTCTAAAGCATTAATATTAGCAGTTGTTTTACTCATGCAGTTTTAAAAAATAGATGAACCCAAGATAATGGACAATGGAAACATATGGGCTGGAAGGCAGGTGATTGAAGTCAAAGGGTTTTGTATTTGTCAGGAGGAGGGTAGAGATTTTATTAATATTTGACATTAAATTTGCATGGTAAAATTTCAAAAGCAAATCCTAAAGGAATAATAAATGCTCATTGGGCCAGGGATTTAGCTCAGTGGTTCTCCTGCCTGCTTCACAAGCACAAGGTTCTGAGTTCAATCTCTGGTACCAAAAAAAAGTGCTCATAATATTCAAATTACAGAGGGAGAAATTTGACTAAAAAATAAAAAAGCACAAAGCTCAATCCTAAAGCATGCAAGAAGGAAAAAGAAGTACGGTTAATGGGCAGCATTAGAAAATATAAGGAAGTACAAGGTAACATTTCTGAAATGGTTGGAATAAATACAAATATTTCAGATCAAATATTTCAAATATTTCAAATCACAATGAATACAAAAGGACTAAACTTGTTAACTGAAAAGTAGAGCTTAATCAGACTGGATTAAAAAAGTTCAGTTCCCAGGCACTCCCACCAGCCACCAGTGTAGCTTCCCCCCCAACTCTGGCCTCTTGGCTGTGCCGCTACCTGGTTCCACACTACAGAGGCACAGGGAGCATAAAGACCATTGTCCTGAGCTGCAGAAGTGAACAACAGAGAGAGGGCCTCTCTCAGGGTCCCTGATGAAAACTGAAGCCCACTGGAAAAGTGGAGAGAATCTCTGCAATAAAGGCACACCAGACCACCATGCTTGGTAAGTTGGAGGGATCATCACTTCCCATTGGAACCTGGACTATCTTCAGGGGAAGGGCAGATGGAACCTGCAGTAGAACCTTGCAGAATTCAACCCTGCAGGAGGACAGGGAGCTCAACTTGGGACTTGCAGCCAGAAATCTGCCTGAATCTCATGGGTCTGTGACTGGCTTACTGAGACTCATTGACTTATAACTGCACTCTGCTGTCCATGTTGTCTACTGTGACAGCAGAGACATGCCCTGAAGGAGGCCCTTCACTTTTTATCTTTTATTTGTTATTTTCAAAATTACCACTATTTTTTTGCCCTTATTTTAAATTTTTTTCTTCTTCTACTCTTTTAAAATTTTTATTTTTCTCTTTTTTCTTTTCTCTTCTCTCTCTCTCTCTCTCTCTCTCTCTCTCTCTCTCTCTCTCTCTCTCTCTCTCTCTCTCTCTCTCTCTCTCTCTCTTTCTGTTCCACATTGTTCTTCATCTCCCTTTGTGTTTCTGTTCTGTCTCTAATTCGTATTTCTTCTTTACTTTTCTTTTCTTCTCTTTCCTTCTCTCACCTGTGTCCTCAGGCCTCACTGCTAACCTTCCTCTATCCTTCTACCTACCTATCCCTCCTTCCCCAACTCCTTCTAGCTCCCCATTCTGAAGGGTAAAGGTGCTATATTGAAGAGTTTATTTACTATAAACATATGTTGGGTTGGTCCTTGATTTTAATCTAATTCACACTGTTAAAGGTGATAGATTAATAACTACCACAAATTGGCATTTTCTAAGAGGTACTTGATGCTATTGTGTTGTTGATTGTATCACTTGGGCTAAGGTGTTGTGATTGATCTAATCAGTTGTCCTTCCTGGTGTAATGAAAATGAGATAGCCTCAGGGCTATTAGAGACTGAAAACCTAAAGACCAGCTATATCTGGAAGACACATCTGAGAAACAATCATTCCATAAGGGTTCTAAATACATCAACAAAGATACTTACAATAAGCAACTTCGAGGTATCAACCCAGGAACTAAACCAAGGATACTACCAAAAAAAAAAAATAAGAAGACATTTAAGTAAGGCACAACTCAGACTTCCACTCCACAAAAGGCAAATTCTGGGGGAAATGAGGTGGAAAAGTCTGATAATCATCCACCTGGACACCCTAAACTGATAGCACAGGAAGTAACAAAACAGATGAATGAGGCTGTAGAAAAATTCAAAACAGAAATAATCTCCCAGATAACTACAGAGATGGTGAGCAGAGTGAAAGACGTGATTAGAGGCTCTAGAACAGAAATAGATAAAAAAATAGATGAGATCAGAAACACACTGGAAGCCATGAATGCCCAGCATAAGAAAGAAATGGAAACCATGATCACCCAACATAAGAAAGAGATGAAATCCATGAAACAGATTCAAACAGATATTCAGGAGATTAAAAACTCCACTGAGAGCATGCAGAGCAGATTAAGGGACTCTGAAGATAGAATATCAGATACAGAAGACAGGATTGCAGTTAAGGACCATGAAAACAGAGATCTATTCAAAATAGTAAGGGACCATGAGAAATCAATCCAGCAGCTGCTGGATGATGCAAAGAAGAATAACATAAGACTGATAGAAGTCCACAAAAAAACAGGAGAAAGTACAATTGACATAAAAAACTGTTTAGAGAAGTAATAGTAGAAAACTTCCCAGACAGAGGTGAAGAATTACACATATAGATAAGTGAGGCATATAGAACTCCAGCTAGCCACAATAAAAAAACTCTACACCTAGACATATAATAATCAAGATCCCAGAATCCCAACAGAAGAACAAAATCCTACAGGCAGTTAGAGAAAAGAAACAAATCACCTACAAAGGAAAGCCCATCA
>NW_004624756.1:18889071-18950110 GCF_000247695.1 Heterocephalus glaber
TTTTTGTATTGTTCTCTTAGTCTCCATTGCATTGATTTCTGCTCTGATCTTTATAATTTCCTCCCTTGTATGAGCTTTGGGGTTGTCCTGCCCTTCTTTTTCTAGAATGCTGCATATGCTTTGAATGGAATTTTTAACCTCCTGGATATCTCTGAATCTGTTTCATGGATTCCATTTCTTACCTATGTTGGGGTTCATGGTTTATATCACTTTCCTAAGCTCCTTTATTTGTTTTTATCTGTATCTGATCTATAGTCATTAATCATGTCTTTCAATATGGTCACCATCTCTGTAGTTTTCTGAGAAATTATTTTTGATTTGACTTTTTCTAGAATTTCATTTATCTACTTTATTACTTTCACTGTTACCACTTTAGAGAGTCCAGTTGGGTAGGTTTTGAATTGTTCCACTCATTGTCCACTGGGTTTACCTTTCATGAGCTGGAAGTCAGGTTGCATCTTACTTCCATGTCTTCTCATTTTCTTTTTTTTTTAGTTTAATTCATGGATTGATACTTGTAAATTGCTTGTGGCAGGTAGCTTTATTGCTGGTATTGAAAACCCTTAGGAAATTACTGCTTCTTAGAGACGTCTTCCAGGTATAGCTGGCTTTTGGGTTTTGAGTCTGTTGGAAGGTCCTACCTCTTCAATTTATTGGGAATGAGAAGTTGCTGCCCATTTGGTCTAGCCCCTGGTTTTTGGCAATTTGTTTATGAACTTTAGGCAATCTCAATATTGTCATACCAGGAAGAATGGCTGATTAGAACAATTATGTCACCTTGGGTAAAGTAGTACAATCAGCAATAACAGTAGCACCAAACTGCCACCTTTAACAGTATGAACTATATTTGTGGTTATATAACAAAATGCAAAACAAACCAGAAAACTGTATACAATCAATATGCCCTCAATATGGTGATTTTACCCTCAGGGGAGAAAATTTAAAAGGGGTTGGGGGGAAGTAGAGAAATAGAAGAAGAGGAAGAGATTAGAAGCAAGGCTGGAGGACAAAGGAAGATTATGTAGACTTTGGGAAACTGGTGAAGAAGGCAGGAAGGAAAGAGAGGTACAAAATAAAGACAAGAACAGAACAAAGCTACAATGACAAAACTAGAAACATTGTTCACATGCATATAAAAACAAGAACAAACAATCAAGAAAAAAACAAAAAACAGAAAAAGAAAAGAACAAAAAAATGTCCACTTCAGGACCTGTCTCTGCTGTCACTGGTAAACAGAGTGGGCAGACAGAGCCCAGATCTATGCTAATTAATCCTACCAAGCCAGCTGTAGATTTATGATGGGGTAGTAGATAATTTTAGCAAGCCTGTACCTTTAGTTTCTCTAAAGCTCAGGCTGGTTTCTGGCTGTACAGCTGGAACCCAATTTGTTAAGCCTGCAACACTCCATGTGCCTCCTGTTGGCTTGAACTCAGCTTCTTGACCTCTTGCCAACTTGGACTCAGCTCTGCCTCAGCCTGACACTGGGAGCCACTAGATGAAGTCAGTCTGCAGCTACTCTGAGTTCCGAGTTCTCCAAGATGGTAATTTGCCAATCGCCCTCTCCTGGGTGGTGTCTGAACCCAAATAATTCATCAGCCATTGCCATCCACTGCATCCACGGCTCCATTCCACTGGTTCATTTCTCCTTGGTGGCCTCTGGGGTTGCAGTAGTCACTGTGTGTCTATAGATTTGAGCCTGTAGTCAGTCAGAGCTCAGGGAGAAAGTGCTGCTTGCTTTACCTCCTTCTTTTGCTTTGAGTTCTCTCTCTTTGTTCTCCTTGTGCACTTCAATTCTCATTTCAGATTCTTGCTGGGTTCTGAGGACCCACTTCTCTCCTTCTTCTCTTCCTCACATTGGTACATTCCAGCATCTGGAACCAAATCTTGAAAAAGCTGTTTCTCTGTTGTTCATCACTCTTTTGTCTTTCCAGAAGTTCTAAACTCTGTCTTAGGATACTCCCTCTGTTATTATTTAGGTTGACATATCTATGTTGCTATGCCAAACTTTGCATTATTTGAGGTCATTCCACCTATGTGTTTTATCTCCTTTTGATTTGTTTTTATATAAAGAGATTCTAAAAAGCCTCTTCATCTGGTAATTTATAGTTTTGTCTAGCTTTTAATGGGAATTTGTGGAGAAAAATAGCATAAGTTTAAAACATTTGCTTGTATTCAATGATTCAAAAATTAAAACATATCTTCTAAGAGAGAAAAAAATCAACAGTGGTACTTTGAAGTTTTGTTATTCAAGGGATTTTTGTTTGTTTATCTCTATAGGATGATGAGCAATCATCCAAAATGAAGAAGGAAAGAGACAAAAGCTTTGACTTCATTTGGATAATAACTTGAGATTAACCTACATTGTTTTGAAATTTCACCTTAGTAATTACATTACCATCCAATTTTTCCCCATTATTCTAAAATGAAAAGATAAAAGCAAATAAACCCATAATTGACTTTAAATTTTTTCATTTGGCTGCAAATAGTTTTTTTGTGAGGGATGTACAAATAAAAATAAGCTCACCCATAACATATAACCATTGATTGTTTAGGACAACAACAGTTGAAAGCAAAGAGTAAAAATTGGTCAGAGACTTATGCCAGCTCTTATCTACTCTCAGGGGTGCTTCTGATGTCTGGAAGAACTCATCTCAAGGGGCTGGGAGAGCACTGGAAACTTGGAGAGCAGGAGAGATGTACAAAGACTGAGGAAGGGCCAGTGAGGGTCTTAGATTTCTTACCAATGGTGTTAAGGTAGATTATGCTAATATCAGTGACTTCCTCATATTCTTCTTTCATTTAATTTTAATGTGATTTTCTATATTTCATCATACCATAGTATTTTAACCAACCTAAATGGGGGTGGGTTCTGGGGCTGGAATGCTCATAGTGAAGCTTCAGCTCTACCATATATTCCCTGTGATCTTGAACAAGGTGCCTTCTCTACACTTGAGCTTTCTTATTTGTACACATGGATGATACTATCCCCCCCCCCACATAGCTGTTGAGGTGGTTATGGGTATATGGGTATGCTGTGGAAAATATTTAGCAGTAATTGGCACACTGTAAGCACTACACAATTATTAATGAAGAAATACAGAGATTTCTGTTGGGTACTTAGATGTCCCCATTTTTATCTTGTGATAAGCAACCACTTATTATAGGCTTTGAAAACATTTCTGGTTTTCTTAAGATAAACCTTGATATTAAAAAATTTGGTGAAAAGATATAATTTCAAGGCTTTTGGTTATTTGCAAACTGAATACCATACAAGCTTTTCCCACCTCTGCTAGCAGTGAAACACCAGACATTTCTATTGGGGGTGGTATTTGAGTGTAGATCCCAATTTGCTGAGGTGTAAGATTGCAGAAATAGTATTCCACTATTGTTTTAATTTGCATTTATTTGATTAGGGCTCTTTACTTGATTAATATTCCAGACCATGTTTCTATAATCCCAGTCCCACTTGCCAGATACTCCTGCTATTTCAGGCAGCTACGTTATTTCCTTCATGGGTGGGTTATAGATCACTAGTTTTATCTACCATTTATCATATGAAAGAGTTATCTAAGTAGGTTGTTCTGTTCTCAGTATGTTCCAGTTTGTCATTTTCCCTTTTAAAATATGGCACTAGAATGGAACATAATACTCCACATGTGGTCAGACCAGCTGTCACATGTGCCAAGGAATAAGATGGTTCAATTATAATGTGTTTTTCTTTTGAGAATCCATTAGCATGCAATTCCTCTTGAGTTTCTATTGAATCTTGCAGTGATTTAGAGTGGATTTAAACCAGAGTAGTTTTGACTACAGAATCATTTTTTAACTGTGTTTTAAATGGCTTTTTCTCATCTACCTGTTTAATGCTGCTCTAAGACCACATAGTGGAACTATTATCACTTGGGCTTTGGATTCCACAGCACCATTAGTGTGGCACTGGATTGTAGTAACTATGTTAGCAGCCATCTTCTACTTTGCATCTTATAGAGTTCATGGTTATTGAATTCTTTCTGTGTAGAATGACTGAAGCACATCTAAGAGGAATGGAGGTAGTGAGACCTAATTCTGGGAGATTT
Source organism: Heterocephalus glaber (assembly GCF_000247695.1). The sequence continues at coordinate 18,893,148 of NW_004624756.1, forward strand.
TGTGCAGCCATTGAAAAACCTTTGAAAGGGAGAGAGAAGATCTTTGAGTGTTTCTCTGATTGACTTTCTTGTTTATCAAAGAGATATTAGTACTGTTGTTTTAAAGTCTTGCAAAATACATACACTTCCTGTGATCATTTTACTATTTGCAAAAGCTAAGGAAGAAGGATTTGTGAAATCTTTAGAGAAAAGATTAAAATTGCATATTTATGTGTGAAGCTGACTTACACATTCTGCAGTCCATATATTTTACCATAATTCCAAGGTATTGGGGCCACTGTGACCTTTGGAGGGTCTTATGGCATGAGTGATTCTGTCAGAACCAAGAACTGACTGTTGAAGTTGAGTGTTACTGTTGGAACTGGGCAATGGGAGGTAAGAAATTTTAGATGTAGAGGGGACTGTTGAAATTGGAGGGATCATGAGAAGAGTCTAAAGGTTAATTCTTCTGTGTAGATTTTCAATGGAGTTTTTAATCTCCTGGAAATCTGTTTGTATCTGTTTTATGGATTCCATTTGTTTTCTATGTTGGGATTTATCCATTCCTCAGCTCTTCTATTTTTTTATCTGTGTCCTCTCTAGATTTATTAATCATGTCTTGCACTATGGGCACAATCTCTGCTGTTATCTGAGAAATTATTTCTGATTTCATTTTTTCCAGATCCTCTTTTGTTGCCAGTTCAGGAAATCCAGGTGGTTGAATATCAGATTGTTCCGTCTCGTTTCCCTTTGGGGTTGCTGTAGGTGATCTGAAAGTCTGTTTTTGAGGCTTGTTTACGTGTCTTCTCATTTCCATGGTGGGGGTGGGGTGCTGCTGATGCCCATGCGGCTCACCTCCTCTGCCCTGGGAGTGGTGGAATGGTGGCCTGGGAGCCTCCTCCGGGGTGCTGAGATTGGCTCACCTTCTCTAAGAGTCTAAAGGTTAAACTGGGCATCTAATTGAATTCTGAGGACTGGGAATTTAAGAAGCAGCTGAGCTGTTGAGGTAGAGATGGAGCAACAATGGAAAGGACAGTGCCCCAAGTTCAGTGAGATCTGGTATTAAGGGAGGAGATGAAGTGAAGGCATTGGAAAAAATTCACCTGGACAGGACAGGTTTTCCACTGGCTGTCAACCAATGTCTGTTCCTATGATCATGCCCTCTCCTGTCTTACTGCTAGCCATTGAGTCACTTGGTGGTTTTGTGATTTTTATAAAATGATGCCTAACATGTTTGATTCTGGAGTGAACTATGTCAAAACATCTCTAGAATGCAGGGAAAGAAGAGTGTCGAGAGCTGTGATGGAGGACTGTGATCTTCTTTAGCCATAAGATCAAATTCACCAAAGAAAGTCAGAGTACTAATACAATGACACAATTTGAAAGCCCCGATAAAATTACGATTTTAGCTTTAGGACAAAACATTGATTTTCCTTGGCTAGGATTTTTGTGATACTGGTGAACTTCTGCATTGCATGTAGATATTTTTCTCCTTGCTTCACTGCATATTTTTCTAACTGACACTGATACTTTAAACTCTTAAATGTGTTATGTATAGAACTCAATTGTATTGTTTTATTAAGCAATTCCTTCTGTGGAATTTGAACTTTAACACAACGACTTTCCCTCATTGGCTACAAAGTCCATGAAAGTATAATGGTTCCTACAACTTTTAAGTGGCTTGTTTCGATTTTGCAAATTCATAGGTCCAAAATATGCTACTGTATGAAAGAACTGAAGAAGAGATGACAGAGGAAGCACAAGAGAAGTCTAACGTAACTGTTGTCACCTGTGAGCCCCACATTCTCTAGGGAGAGCATCTGTGACACACTGTACCTTTCCCAGGAAGATCTGCTTGGAGATGCATGTCCTGGTGTTGGGCTTCCAGAACATCCTTTTAAAAGAATCTAGCTTCACTGCTGAACAGGGTCGTTAATTTTTCATGGACTTGCACTGTGATGAAGAGCATGAAAAGAATGAGAGAGCTTTAGGAAAATCAAGTTGAAACAAAATAAAAGAAGCCTTTCCCTGGTTCTAGACAGAAAATGGAGGCTGTTGAAATTTTGCTCGTTAGCAGAAGTTAAGTACAGAACAATGTAATTTGATTAACTCTTTGGTGTGATTTTCCCAAGAAAGGGAGAAAGATTGTGCCAAGTCTAGCCCATTTAGAATCAGATCAGAGCCATCTGGAACTGGGCCTTGGGAATGTCACATTCCATCTGGCCTGTGACCCTGCTGACAGAATTGCTTGACCAAGGCAGCACTGGCTATGAGCCCAGGAAGTCACCAGCCATTGGAACCTGTTACTCTCCACCTATCAAGTGGGGGAATCTTAAAACTTTCCCCTTATTATAGAATTACTCGAATCAACATCAGAAGGTTTTAGTACCTAAAATAGTATTTTTCATATTAAATTTGGGTTTAAGTTGTTGCTTTCAGTAGAACATATACTAATATTCACATTTTTCTTTCTGTCTCTTGATCTCTGAATTTAAACAATAAAAATGTAATTTTTTTCTGTTTCTTGATAGTTTCAGGTATAAAGTCAATATTTTGATCCCCAAAACTACTTTATCTGTCAAATATTATGTAGGGTCATTTAGCTACAACCTAACCTGCGAACAAATAAAATTAAAGCTATGTTGGTTGTTTATGCCATCTGTGTTTAAATTTATGGTTTGCACCTCAGGTACATAAAATTGAATTGATTATATTCCTCTACTCATGGTGAGGGATCTTGCTAGGTACGATACTAGGGCTGAAGTAGGAAATATCTATGATGGTCCCAGTTGTCCTCAACTGGGGGCTGAGCTAAATCATGACTTGCTTTTAGTAAATTAAATGTTGCAAATGTGAGACCATGCTTCCCATCTTGTACACCTTCTCTCCCACTCTGTCCTTACTCTGAGGGAATCAAGGCACCATGCTGACAACTGCTTTTAAGAGAGACCAGATGACAAGAGGAAGGTTTCTGGCCAACAGCTAGCAGAGAACTGAGGTCCTTTGTCAATAGTCCACAGGATCTGAATCCTGTCAATAACCATGGGAATGTGCTAAAAGTGGATCCTCCCTGTACCTTCAAGTGAGATCACTCCCCAACCTTAAATCACCTGAGAGAATTGGAGTGAGAAGCATCCAGTTAAACCATGCCTGGATTTCCAGCCCATGCAACTTTGATATGATGTTTATTGTTTTAATGCTAACTATATTTTTAGATAATTTGATATGCGGCAATAACTATTATAAGTACTCATAGTCATAATTACTTATTTTTGCTCTTTATTCTCCACCCTACTCATATTTTTTTCTTCTAATTAAAGGGCACAATGTAATGTTTTTAATATTTTTCTTGAATATATGAGGATTGTTAGAAAATTTGTAATGTTGTAGTATGTGTTTGCATTCTTTAATTACATAAATGGTACTGTGCTATATAATGCATTCATTTTTTTCCTTTTATTGCTTCCTTCCATTGAAATCCATTGGAATGTCTTATGTAAATACAGTTTACCACTTCCAGTTATTACCTAATATCTCATTGCAGGCACTTTGTTTATCCATGTTCCAAGTGATCGACACTTAGATGTTCTCCAAGTACTGCTGCTACAAAATAATATTGTTACAGCACTATCATACCTATCCTCTTATATATGTGCCTGTTCATATCTAGGAATTGAAATTAGTGGGCCAATTCCTAGAAAATTAGGAATGCTTTTAGCATTCTAGATAAAGTGACTTAAATAGTAAGAACCTGAAAGTTGTCTTTCACAAGAGTTCTAGAGGGCACATTAGCAACCTGGCGATGGGATCAAGGATCCAGATGTTTTCCGTCTGTCTGTTCTACCATTTTGTGTAAGTCAGTGTTATTTTCCTCAATGGTCACAAGAGGGTTGTAGTAGCTCTGGGTATCACTTCAGACCTAATCACAGCCAATGAAAAGGAGAGTTAGCATTTCCTATGTATCTCTTTTATTGTAAAGCAAAGCTTTTACCAGGAGTCCTTCTGTGGATTTCCCCTTAGGGTCCCACTGACTAGCATCTGTATATGTTGCAAGAAAGACTGTGAGTGCAGATGTCTGAAAGTTTTGGCTCCCAGAATGGGAGATCTTCTCTGCCAACAAGGAAAAGGCATAGGAGGCTCTGTGGTACTTTCTACCACATAATGTATATACTATTGTATACATATAAGTACTGATTGAATGCTATATCAGCGTGTCTGTTAGCTGTTGCCCAATTAATGCTGGGAAACAAAACATACTGAACAAAATGACCTAAGACACAGTAATTTATTATCAATCATAAACCCATGGGTCATCTAGAACTTCAGCTAGGTTTGGCTCTAGTTCAGGTTCAGATTGGGTCAGGTCTGCTATGTGTCTCTCATCCTCCTTGGACTCAAGTTGGACTTAGTTTGGGCATATTATTCACATGGCAAAGGCAGAAGCACAAGGTATAATGGCCAACCAAGTGATCACATTTTAAGACTCTGTTTAAATCACCTCTACGGATGTCGTACTATTGGCTAAAACAAGTCACATGGGGAGATTCACAATTCCAGAAATAGAGAAGGATGCAGAGAAGTCTACCATGAGACCACACAGCTGAGTCCCATGCTCAGGGCCAATGGGACAGGAAGTGTATTCTTCTTATGGAGGTGGTAGAGACATAGTGAATATATTTGAATAATTCATATACCATAAGCAGTATTCTCTCATCCTAGCAGTGCAAGAGATTTTGTATGCTAACAGTATCATTAACACTTGGTATTTACCAACATTCACATTTTTGTCAACCGAGTGGAAATAAATTTGTTTTAAATTCCATAACTCTGAATGGAGTCATGGATGGACTTGAATATTTTTTCACTTACTTATTTGCTGTCTTGTTTCCCTTTTTCTCTAACTTGCCTACCCATGTTCACTAGTCATTTTAAAAATGAGTTCCCTATATTTTTCCTGTAAATTTGTGAAAGCTTGTGTATAATATGAATATTAACTCCTAATTTATCTTAGATGTTGCACATCTTTTCTCCCATTTCATCACTGATATGTTAATATTTTTGGGAGTAATCTGTATTGAAGAGAAGTCTTCAGTTTTATTGTAATCAACCTTTTATTCATCTTGTGATTTTGGAGTGTTAAGAACTCTTTCCATACATCCTAATGTCATAATATTTAAAAATATGTATTTATTTCATGGTTTAAAATTTCATATCTGGGTTCATAATCAATTTAGACTGGTATTTTTATGTGTCATGATATAGACATTTTCTTCATGTTGTGAATTTTTCTAACATCAGCTACTAAAAAGTTCCCAGGCTTTCCTCACTGATTTATAATGGTGTCTCTGTCATATAACACATTCTCACATTGACTTGGGTCTGCTTCTGGGCTGCGTATTCTGTTCCATTGATCTCTTTGTCTTTTCCAATGCCAAGATCACCTTCTCTTCCTTTTAATTACTCCATCTTTGAGGTATTTTAGTGTTGGTTAAGGAAATTTCCTTGCTTTGTTCTTCCAGATAGGTTTTTGAATGAATTTGTCAAGTTCATTCAAAATTCTGTTGGGATTTTCATTGCAGTTGCATTTAATTTAGACATTGATTTTGGGAGAATTGTTTTGTTAAAAGTGCTTGAAAATGAGTAGTTTTTGAAGTTGACCTACTGGAATAACCTTCTGCGATGATTCCTTCCTAATTGTCCAGAATAAGCCTGGGGAGTCTCAACCTTTTTGATAGGTATTATTACCATAATAGCAAAACACATAACAAGAAAGATATGGAGCTATATTTCAGAATTCATTGAATTCTAGATAGCAGTCATTTCTTCACCATAACACCCACATTCTTTTCTTTATGGTCTCTCAGTAGTTTGTTCAGTTCTTTAAGAGAGTAATGCCTCTTCTAGCTTTGCATATAATGGTGCATGGAGCCGTTTATGTCTCTTCCCATTTCCCCCATGTTGCATTTTTTCTGGTTTGGTTACCTAATTAATGAGACCAAGCTCATTAGAATCATCCCTTTTGGAGTCTCTTACCTTCCTCCTCCCCCTGACTGGCCCTCTTGCAAATGTATGCTTTTGACAAGGGAAGCCTAGAGGTGTGGTTGTAAAAGTTCAAACCCTTCACCACTCTCTGAAAATATCTCAAGAGGCATGTGCTTACTAATGGCCTGATTTTCATACATAAAGGACAGGACTTGACTGCTATCTGTAGCTCATTTAGGGTAGTTAATGAGGAGTAACTTAATGAAGAGTCTGGAAGATTCAGCACAAGGGTGGTCCTGAATTAGTTTAATCATCTTTGTCTAGAGAAGGTCTATTCATCTTTTTTTTTTTTTAACCTACTCAAAGGAAGACCAAAGGGGTAACTCATGTGAATATTTAGCAACATTATATCCAGTTCAGATTCTGTACTATAGGTTTAAAACAAGCCACTATTTAATGAGTCCATTTCTAACTTATAATTCACTGAGAGGATAAACATCCCTATTCAATTTGCTATTTAAGAAAAAATGTCTTAAATGAGCTCTGAATTGTTAAACAGCTCTCTAAATGTTCAGCATTTTCTGTTTTCCCTTGCTTTGTCTGAATGTCTTCCTTTTCTTTCCAACCTTGGTTGATTCTTTTTTAAAGTTCCTGTCTCCTAAAGCATGTAATTTTAAGTAACAAGACAGCATGGTGACATATTGCAATATTGGAATTGTTGAGTCAGGCTTTCTTCATGATTTCACAACTGTTAAAATCCTCACATTGGAAAATATGACTAATTCCCTCTAATTCTCCAAAGCCTTCTCCAGAGAAAAATCACATTTTGTGCTACTCCAATGCTATAAAAATGATTCCCTCATGGGTCCTAGCTTAGCTCAGTGTGTGGCTAACCTACTAGTAGGTTGGTGCTCATAGCAATTGTGGGTTGCATTAAAAGCTCTCCTTATAATTGTGCCTGAGAGATAAATAGGGCAGACACCACCATGCAAACCTAAGGTTGAATTTTATCTAAAGAAATCTTTTGGTGCTTTCCAAAGCACTTTTCAAATTCCTCACAGACGTTGACTGAGCCTTTTTTGCCTTACAGAAATCTTTAAATTACAGGCAATCCAGCATGCATTCTCCCCAGTTCCTGAGAGATGATGGAGACCTCTGAGATTTTCAGATATGTGTGATCACTACATTTTGTCTGCCAAAATATCCAGAGCCATTATTATGTGTGGTTGTAAATATTTATCATAGCTGGGCTGGGGATTTAGCTCAGTAGTTCCATTGCCTGCCTCGAAAGCGCAAGGTCCCGAGTTCTATCCCTGGTACAAAAAAAAAAAAAATTTATCCTAGCTGACATCCCTTGCTGCTTAAGATATGTTTTTCCTGTCTAATGTGGTCCTTACAACCACCCAAGGAAGTGATATCATGTGTCACTTAACAATAGAGACACCTGAAAAATAGGTGGTTAGGTGATTCTGTCGCTGTGTAAATATCTTAGAGCGCACTTACACAAACCTAGCTGGTGTTTGTCAGTCACTTGATATGGCCTCTTGATACAGTCAAGAGACTCATAAACTCAGCATGGATGAGGCTGATGTCCCATGGCAGGCTGTTTTTTATGAGTAGAGTGTATAATCTAAAGTACCGATAAGCAGCTGGGTAAATACATAAACCAGTTATATAGTCGTTTACTAGCATTATCAAGTATGACATGTTGTGCACCACTGCATATGCTGTGCTATAACAGGACAGGCAGTGCAGCAGGATTATTGACACCAGCATTACCCCAAACACATGAGGAATGCATTGCACTGTGATGTCACAATGGCTATGAGGTCACTAGGCCATAGGAATTTTTTCTGGTCCATTATAATTTTGTGGAATCACATTGTATGTGAGATCCATCATTGATCAAAATGTTGGTTTGTGGCACATAACTTTTACAAATCTGATTTGCAGATAAGGAATTTGGGGCATAGGGCAGTGCTATAAGCTCTCATTTTCTAAATATGAAAACCGCGGCTACTTTCAGTTTTTGTTCCATGCAGCAGGTGATGTGTAGATTGCCCCTCCTTTTCTTCTTGCCATCTTTGTGTGCCTGTTGGCTTTGGGGTGTCTTCCTTTTCCACAGGTTCAGGGTGTTGGTGCCTTCCTGGTATGCACAGTCTGAGAACAAGAAGTGCCAGGAGGAATTCCATGCCCTTGGGACAGTCTTGTACAGTGGCTGATGGCTTCGAGCATCTTAAAAGTTGTGGAACGTGTTCTCCCTCTGCAAGGCTCTGCCTGATCTGGCTTCTTGCTTGGCCGCTTTCCTCCCTGATCCTGTCCTCTCCCTCTCGCTGCCTTTCTCTAGGGAAACATTTCCAAATTTGCTCTGCCTAAGAATCCTCATCTCAGGATCTGTTTCTGGGGAGCCCAACCTAAGATGATCCTCTTGGCTATGGTTTCGTGGTGAAAAAAAAATTGTCTTGGAGCATGATGGTGATTTTTCAGTTAATACATTCAAATCTATCTGCAGAAAGTGTGAGCTTTGAAAGTTTTAAAAAAGAAGAAACTGGAAGAAGGAAAACTAGACATGGGTCGACCTTGAATTAGTCAGTGAACAGAAGTAGATACTTTTATTCTGATGTCATGTTTTTCCTCTAATCTAGTCAGCTCATTCTTTATATCCTGTCCCTCAAACTATACTCCATCCTTTCACTTCTTCACATACTTTGCTCTGATGGGCAGTGTCTATCCACTCTTTCAAGAATGATGAAACCAAGTCAAATGTGGTGGTGCATGCCTGTAACCCCACCACTTGAAGTCTGAGGCAGATGGATCCTAAGTATGAGCCCAGCCTGGAGACCTTGTCTCAAAAAAGCAAAAGCATCCCCAGTACCAAAAAAAAAGAGGAAGAAACTTATTAAATAGGGAACTTTCCCTATAAGAAATATGTTTTACCTAGGCTCAAGAAATCATAGGACTAGATATCAGGAGGAACAGGTTTGGCTTTTGAAGATCTGGGAACAAGGAGGTTGGGGCACAGGCAGACAGGTCTTAGGGGAAGTGTACATGTTGCGTGTCTGTATTAGGGACATGTTAGTAAAAACCTCTGTTGGACAATGTAAAGAGGCTACATTCGGTGCTCTGAAGTCCCCGTTTGCTATCCCCTCAGAGAAGCTGGTGTCTCTTTTCCTAGACCAACTTAAATCTATGCCTGATCAAGGCAGTATATGCTGGGCTCTTCCAGTCTCAGGTAGCTTTCATCTGACCTACCTAGAGATGAGATGGAAAGAAGAAAAATATTGAAGCCAAAAAATGGCTGTTTCACACTCACCCTGGTCCCTACAGGTGGGAGGACTTTGAACTCTTCTCACATTAACTCATTGAAGCTGCTTTTCCTTTCTAAGAAAGGAGATGGTAATGCCTCTTTCCTTTATTTTCAGCATTAAATATGTTAGCATACTGGAAGCATTTTGTAAAATATAATGTGCTTCTTATAGACATATGGGGTATTGTCATGCTTTATTTTCCATAGCCCCCACCCTCATATCTAAATTTTAGGATGCAGCACATTAAGAACTGTTGTTGTAAGAGTGCCTTGGGGTGCTTCAGGATGAGAATTCATAGCAGACCAGGAGAGGGGAGAATTCTTCATGAATGCAGACTGATGAGCCTCTTGAGGACAGAAGTCTTCGAAGACGACATGTTTTTATTGTTGGTGCTGGTGCAATGAGAAAACTTGGCCAGTGAGCTGAGGGAACAGCTGAAAGGAAGGGATGTGGATACAGATGTGGGTGCATGAGTGTGTATGTTCATGTATGTGTGGTTTTGTGTGAGTGTGTGTCTATATATCCATGTGTGTGTTTGAATATATGCATTTCAGGGTCTGCATGTTCAGGTGTGTGTGGTGTCTATACGTGTGTGTGTGGCATGCATGTGTGTGCATGTCAGTGAATGCATGCAGTGGAGGAGGAGCTCTGCTCAGCTGAGTATTTCAGTTTATTCTTTTCCTCCTACCAACCCTATGAGAGGCTATTACTACTAGTATCCTTCCACTTTTTTTCCCACTTCTAAAAAGTGTGGCAGAGATGAAATTTACCACCTTAATTATTTTAAAGTGTGCAAGTTCAAAGTGTTACCCATATTCATATCAGTGTACCTCAGGTCTCCAGGGCTTTTCTGTCTTGCAAAACAGTTTAGTGGGCTGTACCACCACACCTCTGTCATCTGTCAGGCACACTGGCAACCTCATGGCATCAGTCAAGCTTCCTCCCAGTGTGTATTCCTCCAAGTGTGTATTCCAGTGAGGGAGAGGCCCAAGGGTAGCAGAATGCAGGTGAGTTGTGTGCAAGGGGAAGGCTGAGCAGGAAGGAAACCAGATTGCACTAAAGACAGCCTGTGCATGTGCTCCAGCGTCCACAGTATGTTGCTGATTGAATCATGGTGGTTGTAAAGGATGGTGTGGCACGATTCTATCTCAGAACCACAAGAAAGAAAACACACACATTGCAGTATATGTGAGTGCAGGTGGGTTTGTGAGGGGGAGTCATTCCAGGAGCCTAACATGATTACCGTGTGTTCAGTACAGAGCTGCTTTCTGAAACAGGTGGCGAATGTGAAAATCTACCACATCAGAAGAAACCGCCAAAGGTCTATATTTAAGAGGACTTCTTGGCCCATTTCACGAAATCTCATTAATGAAATAAACTCAGAATCTTTACTGTGACATACGAGATGCTACATAATATATCTGTTAACAATCTCTTCAAGGTCGCTTGATCCACTCACTTCCTCTCATGAGGGCTTAGCCACATCAATCTTTCAGTTCCTCAAATGGACCAAGGCCTTCCTACTCCGGCCCTTGACATGTGCTATTTACTCAGCCCAGAAAGCCTTGTCCCACCCTGTCTGGGTGGGTGCTTTGCACTATGTGGGCCTCAGCTTTCACGTCACCTTTTCAGAGGCCTTCCCTGACCAACACCTCTAGTGCCCGTGTTCATCCTCCCTGATAACTTTCCAGTGCAGCCCTTGTGTTTCTTACAATGCATTTTGTCTCCTTTCCTGGTGAGAAGGTGAGACAGGAGCTACAGCCATATTGCAAGTGTGCATCCCAACAGAAAAATAACTCCCAATCCCTGCTATCAAGCCCATTCCACAAGTACTGTATTTGTTAAATTTTTAAAAAGGAGATTTGGGGACAATGTAGAAGAAATAGAGGCAAAGAAGGAATTAGACAGATCTGCTTCTGGTGAGAATTCCACCGAGAAGTTGCAATTTGTGCCATGTTTGGGGAGCTGTTGCAGCATCCAGGAGCTATTCTGGGACCCAGTGCTGGGCAGAGTGAGGGTGACGTGGCCCTTGGTATGAGGTAGAAAACTATGCACCCCAAGGAGATCACTTTTGGAAGCCGAGAGTTGGAGTCTTGGCAAATGAGACAGGGTATGTTGTCTGAAAGTTCTGGCGCTTGCCAGGAGGGCCACCCTGCAGCCTTCCTCATTCGGATGTGGCAGGGAGAGGTGATTCATTGGGTCCAAGTAGATCTGGCTACAGTCTGAGGAAACCAGTGGATGATGTTTTGCATTTCCCCTAAGTCTCTTGTGTTCAGAGATGAGGCTTTTGGAAAGTGATTCAATCACAGGGACACTCATTCATCTGTGGATTCATCCATTGATAAGTTCATGACTGGATGAGCTGTTAGCAGGCAGGGTCTGGGTTGGAAGTGTGTCACAGGGGCCATGACCTGGAAGGATGAATTCTTGTCCTCGGCTTCTCCCTTGTCTCCTTCCCAGCCGCCATGTGGTGAGCAGCTTTTCTTAGCCAGGCCCTTCCACCATGCCATTTCTGCCTGGGAGCCAACTGACTGTGGACTGAATCCCCCAAAACAGTGAGCCAAATTAAACCTCTCCTCCTTTAAATTGTGAATGTTGGGTATTTTGTCCCAGCAATAGGAAAGTTTACTACTACAAGAAGCCTATCAGGGACCGGGGCAGCAGGAAGGGCCACAGATTCCAAGACACAAAACCCAGACTTGGACACGGGTGACAGTGTCCAGGGGCTCTCTGGAAGGTGCCCCTACCTGGAGTCCTAACCTTCTGGCATCTGACACTCAGAGGTTGAAACTATGTTTTGTTCCCTGAGTGAGAGAGCTCCCATGGGGCTGAAAGATTTGAGGCTGCAGCCACCAACCCAAATCTAAAATGTGCTAAACTGAGAAGGGGACTTAAACTCTGCCATCTCTTGTTGACAATCTGCTCATGGTTCTGGGGGAAAAAGTTGCAAAAGACTTTGTTTGTGTCCAACAAGGTATAAAAAGCAAAATCACAGTGAGGGAGATGGGCGGCTGCTCCCGAGACCTGTTCCATTGTGTGGCTCCTCTCGGTTTCTCACAGCCCTCCACTGGCCCCATCTTTTGGCCTTTGCCGTGACACGGTGAGCTCTTCTGGTCATCCAAGCCCTCTTTGTGAAATGTGTAAAATCAAATTCCAGTTGACAGATGAAGAAACAAACCCAGAATCGGTAAGAGCTAAGACTAGCTCTTTCCACTTGCTGCCCGAATTTCTCCAATTTTAGGAGGAGAGCACTGTGAGTTAGAAAACTGGAGAAATCCATTTAGGTGAGTGCCTGCCTGTTGGCTCTCAGCACGGTGGGTTTTGATGTGCAGTGTTGCTGCTGGAGGTAAAAGAGGAAAATTGTGTCCTAAGCTGGACACCTGTGATGCTGAGGATTTCCTGTCCCCTGGGAGTGGTCTGCCTTTGGAGAAGATGTGAAATCGAGGGAGGAACCCTTTTCTGCCTAATACTGATGGAGGATTCTCAGCTTCTGACCTGGGTGAAGTTTGCCTAACTAATGCAGGAATCCAGTGTCTCTCCAGGGACAGCTCATGGCCTGTCCAGAGGTCAAATAGAAGGTGACTCATGTTCTGAGAGATGGGCACTCTGGGAAAATGGAGATCACCTTGTATAAATCAAGGGTGGCATCATCTTAGCAATTTTGAAGTTTCTCAGCCATTTTTGATCCAAAGTTCTGCTAAAGATACCAATCTTCGATGCAGCTTGTATGTGATTTGATCTTACCAGTAAATAATATCATGGTGAAAACAAATGACAATTTTAGAAAATGCTTTTCTGTTTCCCAATCAGCAAGCCCTCACTCCTATTCTTACAGGCTTTTCTTCCTTGTTCAACTGATGAAAATCACTTGGCATTTCTTACAGGGGTGGGAGAAGGCCTTAAAGTAGCAATTTCTGAAAAAGAAGTCTTAAAAAGGGGTGTCTCAGAAATACTTCGCGAGATTCTTAAGTCATATAACTAGGCTGTGCTTGCTGAGGGTTCTAGTTGAATCGGTCTGGTTGAAATGAGGAATCTGTAATTAAAGGAGTGCTCCACGGTGATTCAGCCACATTTGGGAGCCAATCGCCTCTGTAAGGTGGAGAATGGGGTGGAAGCATTAACTTCATATTCAAGGCCCTTAGCAACTTCCTCCCTCTGTCTCCTCCAAGAGCAACTGTCTAGAGAGGGCTGCAGAAAATTCCCCCTGAAGTCAGCAATCTCCCTTCACCAAGTTAAGTCCCCATTAGTGAAACAAAATGCAGCACTTAAAAAAAAGTTAATTTGCAAAAGCCCAACTGTGGACCATTCAGTTAATGTGGCTGTGTGTTCACATAACTCATCACCTGTTCCAGTTGACTTTCAGAGCTGTCATCAGAGGCTGAAGAGCTTCTGTCAGCCAGGCAGAAACTGAGTCATGAAGTGTGTCATGAGGTTTTCTCCCAGGGCATCTCTGAGCTCAGACGTCCAGGGTGGGAGAAATATCCCAGACCCATCCATTGCCTATTGGGATTGGGCGGAGCTTCTTAAGCTGTTGAGATACCATGTACTGCCGGGTTAGGAGGTCTGTGCCTCACCTGCTCACTGGGGTTAGGCACTAAGATGGCTAGATCAATAAACTCGCTGTTCAAAATGGGCTCCCATAGCCAAAATGGCACCCTCAGGCCACTTTTCTCTTGCCATTTTAGGGTTAGGAAGCTCACATTCTCACTTGAGCCGGATGTAGATGGAATCTTTGGCTCTCACCTCTTTCAAAATCCCCTTATCTGAATTTCTCCTTGCCTGCCAGAGATCTTTCAAATTAGAACACATTCTCTACTTCAAACAGCTCTTCCCTCTGAATTTCCGAATTCTATCATCCTCCCTTCTTGGCTCCTTTTCTTTCTAGCTCCTTTTCAATCACCCCCACATTGAATCACTGGTTGCCAAGAGTACTGTCAATTATCCTACAGTACTAAGTTAAATCTGACAGTTTAGGGGACAGTTTGATAAACTGTTTCCAGAACTGCACACAAACCTACAGATGTACACAGGTAATGTATGCATCAACGAATACTACCATGGCGTGGTCCAGATCTGTGCTTTCCTTGGGTTGCTGTTTGAAACCTTCAGGTTGAGATGAGGAGATGCAGCGATGACTTCAGTGAGTTGGCACACCCAACGAGAACATGCGAGTGAGACAGATAACAGGGTGAAGGCAGGGGGTGGTGGAGTGAACATTTCTTGATTTAATCTTGGTCTTGTTGCCTTAACAACTTGATGTAGATTGCAAAGAGGTGGTTCTTTTTCTTAATAATTTTTTTGGAAGCCAGAGTTGTCTTCACAATAGCACTGAAAATAGCCAACACTTTGTCACATGGTTTTTGTTGTTGATTTCACCTCTCAAAAATGGCCTGTAGAACTTTAAGATCAAGACCCAATGAAGGAAAAGAGAACAGATAATTCACACTAAATACAAAAGGTTTACCCCACTATCCATGATGGCTTATTCTAAGCCTCAAATACTAAGGCTGATTAGCATTGCTCCCACTTCCTCTGTCACATTTATTAATGTACTAATTTACATTTCATGAGGAAAAATCTTAGATGTGACCATATACATATGGTGTTTGTGGCTTTTTTTTTGTATTGCATGTTCCACTTAAACAAAAGCTTAATTTTTAAAAAATTCAAAGTCAGTTTTTTGCCTTATGTTTCTCAGCCAGCAGATATGGACATGTGTGACTAATTTTTACTTTCCTAGTTGCTTGTGTGTCATCCTTCCCAGCTAGAGTATTGCCTTTTGGGTTCTCTCTTCTCTGCTCCCTTGGTCATCAGTGAGGAATTTATAATATTACCAGAGTATAAGAACTATGATTTGTTCTGTGTTTTTCTCCTCTGGATTTTCAGTGTTCCAAGATCCAACTGTTTATCTTGCTTCTGTCCTGAATGTTATATGCTCCATGAAGACAGAGTAAATATTTACTAATCAAGATGTCCAAAGGGTGTATTCAACAGCATGGAATGCCTGAGCTGATGTATTTTCTGGGACAGGAAAGACTCTTGTTTAGGAAGTCATCCATGGAAACAATGATGGAATATTTTCTGTGTCCTTGGTGTGGGTCAGGTGTTGACATAGATCGTGTTTCAGTCCTAAGTCAAATGTCGGGTATGTGAAGAACTTTTTGTGCAGTGTGGCCACCTTCATGTAGTTCAGGTTCTTCCATGAGAAGTGGAAGGGGTTGGACTAGAAAGAGTGGACAGTGTTTTATTGGCCATTGGGCAGTGTCTCTTGGGAATAAAAGGATGTCAGTTCCTACTAGCTGCCTCTATAAAAGCATAAGCAGTACTCTTGACTCCTATGTCCCTAAACCTATTGGTTCGGACATTTACTTGGGTTACTAGTGTGGGGAGGGAAACTCATGCATGAAGAAGCCCTCATGAATCATCGCTGTTTCCAAGGTTCCTGTTGGGAGCCATTGTTGATCATTTCATCTTTCTTACGTGACTTTTAAGATTCTTGTGGAAGCAAAAAAGAAATGTTTTTTTTGGGGGGAGGGGGCTTACTTCCCACTGGGATACCTTACAAAGAAATAGTGGGACTGAAAAATGTGTAGTAGAACATAAATTCTGAAACATCCCAGACATATCAGAGTTCTGAGTCAGTACTAGATAAAATGGATCTAAATCATACTCTTCCAAAGGAGTAAGGCACCTTTCCTATACAAATTTTCTTCATGCATTCAAATTTGTGGTTCTTAATGATTTTGTTGAATTCTGCTACATGATGTATAGACAACCAATCTTTCTGGTTTCCAGATGACAAGTAGGAAATGGTATGCTAATAAATTATATTATGCTAGTAATATAATATATAATAATAAAATATTAAACTAATGAATTATATTCAAAATTAAAAAGAAAAACTAACATGCTTTGCAGTCAGGTGTCTTTTTTGTTTGTTTGTTTGAAACCCAGTTATTGTTTTACTCTGTTTCAAAATGTGACATTTCTCATTATTTCATACTTTTGGTTTTCCAAGGGCAGCACCCAGGAGGTTGTTGATTTCTTTCTTTCTACCTACTTTGCCTGCAAATAGGATATTTGGCAACAAGTGGGTCATGGTGCCTTACAGCCCAGGTATAAATATTACCAAAGAGAAAAAGCACAATGTTTTCAACTAGATTTTGCCTTTAAACTGCTTTTTCTCCTCATCTCCAAGTAGCTTATTACAAAAATTGCCAATATAAAGACCTTCTCTAGTACTATGTGTCGTCATCTTACAAAATGGTGATTTTTTTTCAGAGTAACACAGTAAACAACACAATATTCCCTAGTTGAAATTCTTTCTCAATGTTTTAGTCTGGTTTGCTCCTACTTTCCTGAGGAGTAAACTCTTAGAGAACAGAAGCGAGAGACAAGGGGAAGAGGCAGCAAAAAAAGGAGGGTTGATAGAAGATGCATTAAATAAGCTGGTTCTAGCTACATTTGGCTGGTTGCTTTGTCACCTATGGTTATCCTTTAGGAAGCTATATAACTATGTTGCAGGACAGACAACCCAGGAGGAGAAAGGGGAAGAATTACCTATGTACTGTTTGTCCTACTTGTCCAAGTTGAGTCCAATGGGGGTTAATTTTCTTGCATTTCTGGATTGCATATGCTTTGGCCAATGTGCTCCTTGAACTTGGTTATGTTTTAGTGACTTTCAGGCTATTGCTAATGGCCTGGGCGTCTGGCCTGATACATGGAAAATGATGGACTATCTAATTAGAAACATTCCTTTTTGGGGTTATTGAAACCAATCATAACTGCTGGTCAAGTTGCCTAAGTCACTCATGCAGATATCCTCTTGATGCACATATTTTAGTTAGGTGTCTGCCCCCAGAAAAGGATTAGTTCTCACTTGCTTCACAGGTAATGGCAAGGATGAAGAGGACAAAAGTTATTTAGGCTTCTGTGATTATTTGGAATCCACTCCCCCCATTCATGGGGATGATGATACTTTGCTCTTTTTTCTTCCAGCAACTCCAAGCTAAACTCATTGGTGCACCCTTAGGTTAGGGTGGCTTCTCAGCCAGAAGCAGCCTAGAGGATTCAAATTTATTTTTGGTTCAGTTATCTGGATAATCTTCTGAAGCTGTCATGACTTGGACATAAGGATACTTTGATGTTCACCTCTTACTGAGACCCTCTATAGTGGCTCACATAGATAACACAATGGGTCTCTGGAAGCTTTATGAAAATACTCTTGTACTTCCTTCACCTGACCCTTGTAGGTGAAAGACCTGGGAGCGAGTAGAAAATGGTGTACAAGAGGTGAAGTGCTAGATATTGATCAGAAAATGTCAAGTAATGGTGGTGGAAGAACAATAAATTTGTTACCCAAAGAAGGAAGACTTGAGATTCCAGGATGTACAGAGAAACAAGAACATTTTTGTCATTTAGAATCACCTTTAGATTTTTGTCCACTACTATGGCTCTTCTAAATGGTTTTAATTCCCCTAAATTCTATTGATTTTGGCTGAATCTGCCATTCTTTGCTACAGAGCTATACTATTGAATCTTCATTTCCCTTAATTTTAGCATGATTTTTTAAAAAAATTATTATTAACAGTTTTTTATTAGTGTATGTTTGCAGTACATGATGATTATATTTATAATGGGGAGTTTGTACATGTACATGACACATCTTGCCGTATTTTGGAAACAGCAGGGTATGAGAGTCCTAATTCCTGGGCTTTTCACACAAAAAACTTACAAACCCCAACTCATGAAACTCAGCTATCCCATGGAGTGGGCGAATGTCACTTGGTTGGTGATGTGAGCAAATAGGATAGGTTACACTAGGTCCCTTCAGGCAGCCCATCCAAAAGCAAGGAGTAGTTGAGTAGAGGTCCCACCCAGACCCTGGAAGGCATGCATGGCACTCTCAACTTATTGAGCAAGGTTTTTTATAGAATTCTCCAGGTTTCTTTTTTGCAGGCCAAAGCAGCCTGAGGAATCGCGAACATATCCTTCTGGATTAATGCCTTGGACAAAAGGGAAAGATTAATACAGAAACATAATGATGAAACCGCCTGGTTTTATAAGACCCTATGGTTTATAGGATTGGTTCAGCTGGTTGGTTCTTGGACACATGGCATGGTTTAGATTAATACTGCAGGTTGCGTCTTCCTGCTGCTTAGAGTCCTATGGAGAATAGCCTCAATTAAATGTTCCATGAGACAAATTACAGTGGTTTAGAAAACCTTTGGGGGTAAGAGTAATCAAAATGATTGACAAAGGGGAGTATTATGGGGAAATTTTCCAGAAGCTTAGACATTGTAGAAATAAAGGGAGATGTTACTGGCAAACAATTCTCCACAGTTCTCTTATGCATCTTTATGCTTGGTAAGAAAGACAGTTGGTAGTAAGAAGTATTATTCTGAATTATCTTTTCAATGATGTTTGTATTTCAGACTCCTCTTTATGTTTGTTTGCATAGCAAACATCCTTGGAAGATAGAGACAGTGTGTTTTTCTGGAACAAGGAATACTCTCATTGTCCCTTAAAAAAGTTTCATATTTTGGAAACACATCTTTTGCATGTGCAGGTAGCATCTGGTGCTCTTTGCATGGTAGGGGTATAAACGTGGGGATTGAATCTCTGGGAACTGACAAAAATGCTAATATTTGACTACTGCTATTATTGTGAGTAATAAGCTGTTCTTTGACCTACCATCCTAATGTGTTATCTTCAAGCAGGGTGGAAGATTGACGCTTTCATAATTTTTGACAGTATAATACTACTTGAAAGTATTTTATAATAAAAATGTACAAATTATACATTATACCCTTAAATTTTTCATTGAAGGAACCAAGAAAGGAGATAAAAAGAAAATTAGAAAGGAAGAGGGGCACAGATATAAAAAAAAGAGAAGAAATAATAATAATTAAATGCAACCCTACCAGTGATTACATTAAATGTAAATGATATAAATTCTACAATTAAATTGAATAAAAAAGCATGGGCCAACTATATGCTGCCTACAACAAACACATTTTGAATACAAAAGTACAAATAGATGAAAAGTAAAAGGATAGAAAAAAGATTCATCATGTTAATAAGAAGAAAGCTGCAGTGGTGATATTAATATCAGACAAAGTAAACTTCAATAAGAAGGTAGCAAAGGATATTATTAAAGAAAAATAAAAATATTTCATAATGACAAAGAAGGCAATTAAGCAAGGGGACATAACAACCCCAAACTTTTAAGTACATAAAAATGGGGCTTCAAAATACATAGTAGACATGAAGGGAAAAGTAGATAAATCCATTATTTTGTCAGATCTCTCTCTCTCTCTCTCTCTCTAATGGTTAGAAAAAGTAGACAGAAAAATCAACAAAGAGTAGACTTTATTAACACTATCAACAAACTTGACTTGATTATCTTTTATAAAACATTTCATCTAACAACAGTAGATCGCACATTCTTTTTCAAGTGCACATAGGAAGTTTACAAGGATAAAGAGACAGTAATGTTTTAGGAAATACACAAGCAGAATGCTGATCGAAATGTGGAGCTTAAAGGCCATACAGGAAATGTTTCAGAAGGAAATGAAAACCATTTGCTGCTGGAGGGAAGGCAATGCCTGTTTTAAAGAGGCAAAAAAACCCCGGGTTGAACTATATGCTAGTGTTAATGGGGGGAAGAACTTGTGAGTAATGAAACTGAAATTTAATTGGGCGTATTTCTAAGCAAAGTTTGAAGAAGTGGCTTGTTTCCTTTTGACTATAATAAAACAAGAAGACACAAGTGAGGTGAAGGAGGAATTGTGAAGCAAAAGGAAGCAAAACCAGAGAGTTTGCAAAATTCTCAGCCTATCCATCTTGAAAAATAAAAAAAAGACAGCTTGTTCTCAAGAGAAAACCAAGGTTGTGGCACACAAGTGTTTGATGAGATTAGTTTCGATGTAACCAAAGACTTAGTTACCTGAGCAGAGGTAGTGAGAGCTCGAACTGAAGGGGCAGAACTGTACTGAACTGAAGAAAGCTGTGGATTGGATCACAGAGATACTTGGTGCTATTCTTCAAGATGAGGAAAGAAGACCCCTGAAGACAGTTCAGCGATCAGTGTGTCTAGTAGTATTTTACTTGTTAGGCTTGGGACTTGCATAGGACTCCTGGTCCCTTTCTTCTTTGTGCTTTCTCCTTTTTAGAGTGGGAAGGTCCAATTTATGCTTGCCCCACTATCGCATTTTGGAAACATATAACTTATACGGTTTGGCAGGTTTGAAACTGGAGGGCAATTCTCCTCCAGATGAATCCTAACTTGAGCCTCATCGATAGCTGATTTAAATGATATTTAGATGTCACTCTGAACTTGGATTTTAGACTCAATGGTAGACTAAGTTAATACTTTGGGGGCTGCTGGATGGAATGAATTTATTTTGCATGTTATAAGGATGTGAATTTTGGGTGCTCAAGGGCAAGGTGTAATAGACTGAATATAGTGACACCTTGATTGTCACTCACTTCATTCCAAACCCGTGTTTGAACACTGAAAAGTTTGAGAAGTGAGCGTATTTTTCCTATAATAATGGAAAACCAAATAGTTGCTTCTAAGGCCCCCAGATTACACTTATAAATTCATTTTTCCAGGACTCTAACAAATTTCACAATGATTTCTTTCTTTAACTCTGTTGCAGTTCTTAACAGTTTTCCTCTTAGCTTTGCTGATGATATCACTAACTTTCCTTGGAGTCACGGTTATGATGTTTTGCACAAATAAAGCTAAAAAAAAGCACACGATGAATGTTTTAATGCACTAACACAAGCACTGTACGTTGTCTGGATGAGAGCAGTGCTTGGACTGAAGCATCACCCTTTTGTGTCCTCAGGGAGACAGGATGAGCGACTCACGAGTCTTTGGAGCAGAGCCCTCAAGATTGGATTAATACACTTCTCACGAGTTCTCACTCTCACAGGGCTAGTTTAGTTACCATGAAACAGGTTGCTGTAAAGTAGGTCCACCTCTCCTGTTCTGTCTCCCAGTGTCTCCTTGCCTGTCTGCACTCTTCTCTGAGAGTAAGAGGTATGTGTCCCTCACCAGATGCAGCACCTTACCTCTGATTTCCTAGCCTGCAAAACTGTGAGCTAAGCCTCTTTCCTCTGTAAATTATACAATATCAGCTATTCTGTTTTAGTAACACAAAATAGATTAAGATAAAGCCCAAATTCCCAATGTGAAGGTATTTGGATATGGGGCCTTTGAAGGGTAATTAAGTTTAGATAAGGTCATGAGGCTGGGGCTGCTCACGATAGGATTAGTGTCCTTATAAGAAAAAGAAGAGACCAGAACTCTCCCTTCTCTCTCTTCATCATTGAAGGACACAACAAGAAGGTAGCCATCTGCAAGCCTGGAAGCAAACCCTCCGCTAGGATCTAGATCTGCTGCAGGCCCCTTGATCTTGGACTTGCCAGCTTTTAGAACTGTTAGAGACTCATTTTAATTGTTTCAGCCACCAGTCCACAGCAGCCTGAAAAGACTAAGGATGACCAGAGTGGCCTGGACATTTTTCCTCTTTGCTGAGGTCACTGTCCTCAGAGTACTTGACACAGTGCCCTGAGTACTTGTGATCTTTCTCCCCTGGCTGGTGGGAATACAAACAAATGTCCTTGGGGGTGACTCCACCTGCTGCTCTTCAGTGTTTTCTGATGGTACTCTTCATATGTATGAATGGAACAGGACTTAGGCAAGCACTTACAAAAAATCCTCTGAAGATTTCCTGAGTTGACTCTTGGTTCAGTTTTCTCTTCTCTGGTACGCTATCTACCTTGGGAAGGTTGGCAACTTTAGCCTCACTAAATATTAAACTTGGTTTCAGTGATAGTTTGAACCCTGGATAACCCCCAAAAGGTATCCAAAGGCAAGCCTCCGTGTGGGACTCTTGGGTTGTGGTGGCATTTGTAGGTCTATGGGAGGTCTTGGGGTCATTGTGAGGATGCTGTTGAAGGGGAGTTTTGGGACCTTGGCTTCCTCTTCACTCTTTTTTGCTCTCAGGCTATGAGTTGTGTGGTTTCACCCTGCCCTGTGTCCCTGCTGTCATGTGCTGCCTCGTTTAGAGCCAGGAGCAATGGGGCCAATCAGTCATGAACTGAAACCCCCAAGACTGAACCCAAACAAGCCTTTCTCCTTAAGTTGACCATCTCGGGTATTTGCTGTGATGACGGAAAGCTGGCTGACACAGTCTCTCAAGTTCAGGAGACACACAGGCTCTACTTGAGCTCCTTGGTTCTGCACTGTGGTCAGGAATCTCACTCCAACTACAAAGCTGAATGATAATTGCATTGGTCTTTCTGGTGTCAGAGACATAGTCCTGGAATGCTTGATATCCTATGATTGAAAACAACTGTGTTGTATATTTTGTTCCATTCGTTGGTTGTTTAAGGTGGAAGAGTACGTTTGAATCTATTGTGGCTAGAATTATAAGTTGGCACCCTATCTTGAACGAAGTGCTGGAAGAAGCTTCTGACTTCTATGTATTGCAGGAGTCAGGCACCAGAGAAGCGGGGAGCACTGTAAACCTTCCATACTGCAAGAGATGGGCATTTGAGAAGCCACCCATGTTACCAGGGGTGGGTGCTGTACAAGCTACGCACTGGGGAGCCTAGCAAAGGAGCAAGCCAGAACCAAGAAGCTAAATCCTTTCTTCTCATAATGTCTCCCTAGCGTCCTCTACTGACAAAAAGTAACATAACTCCAGCTTGCAAAGGCAAACTATGTGAAGAACCCATTTCTATTTTCACTGAGCAGGCAATGAAGGGTGAAATAGGGGAGAGGGATAAACTGACAATCGACACACATATTGTGGAGGATTGTTGCCTTATCAGCACAGATGCTCCTTGACTTACAACGGGTTTACATCCCGATAAACTCATACATTTAAAACAATCATAAGTAAAATAGCTGAAGCTTGGAAACAGCCCAAGTGCCCATCAACTGGAGACTGGATAAAGATGTGGTTTTTTTAATAAAATGGAGTACTACTCAGCCATAAAGAATGAGAAACTAGAGACATTTATAGCTAAGTGGATGCACATTGAGGCCATACTTTTAAGTGAAATAAATAGAACACACATATGTAAATACCGAATAGTTTCTCTGGTGTGAAAAACTGAAATGTAAATAAGGATTAAAATGATTAAAATGAATAATTGATAATTTGAAATAGGAAGAAAAGTTCCAAAGGGGAAGTGGGAGGGGCAGGGGGAGGGAAAGGAAAGAAGGGAAAGGAAAAATTATGAGAGAAGGAAAAAATGGAAACAAAGTCTGTGTAAATAGGGAAGGGTTGGGGGGAGGTGAAGGGTTCACAGGTAATGGGGAAAAAATAAGAATCAAGGTACATCATGTAGAAGTACAAGCACCCAATGATAAATGTAAATGTATTGTGTACCTAAAATAGACCAACAAAAGAATTTAAGGAAAAAAATAAAGTAAATATGCTTTGCTTCCCAGCATTGACAGAGAGGACTAAACTTCAAATTACCAGCCCAGGATAAAGTTTAAATACAAATCGTAGTTTCTACTGAGTGATGTCACTTTCATAGCATGGTAAGATAGAAGAATCATGAAGTTGAATTACCCCAAGCTGGGGTGTGTTTGTATTTCAGAATTGGGTGGACATCTGGAAAGTTTAGAATTATAAGTCAAATATAACATCTTAAATGAAAAATTTTGAGTTTGAATTTTATGTAAATAAGATTTTTTAGCTCCAAGAAAAGAACCGTGGCTTCTCGTACTCCTACCAAAGGATAAAATAAAACTGAAGTTAAAGTAGCAAGTTGTGTTTGACTTAATTTTCACTATTATTTGACAGAGGAGAAAAGGAGAAGAAGGAGGCCACTAATGTTACTGCATTACTTTCACCTATCAGGTGCCTTGCTTTTACAACCATTTGATGCTGTGGAGAAAGTGGTCATGTGCAATATTACAGATGAGTAAATGGACTGGAGCAATTTTCAGGAATAAGAATCTTTGGGGAAAGTTGCTAATAATGATGATGACTTGACCGGCCACACGGTTTTACGTTTGGTACCCAAGAGATGAGGTCCCAGATGTACATCTTAAACAAATGCCTAGGAGATTCTGGTTCATGTGGTCCATGGGCCCCATAGTCAGAAACACTGTTTCAGTAACTTGTGCAAGTCTCTGGGGTTCAAGGCAAGCTTCAGGTTGGATGGATACTATTCATTTCCAGCCATGTCTCTTTTTCCTGTTGCTCTGTTGTTCTCTGAATTAGTAGTGAGCATAGGAGAACAATTGTTGGACTTCAACTAGATCATTTCAGGCCCACCATAGCTCTGTGGATAAGGGAGATAATCAGCTAGTGAACAAGTAGTTGTTTAGCGATGAGTCCAGAGCCAACCTTTTATGGGAACAGCATTAGGTAGTTCACTCTGGTAACAATATAGGGGCGCCTTCCTTTTCTCTCAACTCATTGATGGATTCACAGTGTGACCCTCGGAAAATCAGTGAAGAATTAGTGGGTGTTTTTCTTTATTTAGGAAGTTGACGGCAATCAATTACAAATTACACACTTAAATTGTCAGACAATGTGATCATTACACAATGAGAGGAATCAGTAATGAAATTTCAGGACCATCCATTGTCTAAGAAATTTGACATCTTTCAAAGTTAAACGCCAGATGCTAATAAAAATGCTTATTTTTTAAGTGGCTCCAAATGAGATAACTTTATGTTTTTTTCTTTTTTGTGGAATGAAGAATCATGAAGTATCAGGGTGACAGAATAGAAAAAGCTGTGTTTTGGGTTGGATAAATGTACCTAATTTCAGAGCATTTGGAGATGAGCTCATTATTAAATAACATTTATTCCACATCTGAATGATTCACTTAGTTTTGATTCTGGCCTTCAAGTGTAAATGAGACATACAGAGAATCCTGAAATTATTGAATATCTTTCCCTACAAAAGTGGAAACAGAATCTAAGCCAAAGCTAGGTCTTATGTCAATCACATACATAGTCCTGTTGATTCTGCATAGACTTAGGATTATGTTAGGATTATGGCATCCCTACCATACAAACATCACTTATTTGCTTCCCTTCATCCAATAAAGAACTCTACTGGAGAAGACTGTGGTCATTTGATGGGTAGAGCAGCTCAGCTTCATAAAGTTCCCCTCAAGTTAGGCCTTAAGCACAATTCAGACAATCTTTTAACCAGATAAATTGATTTTAAACATGTGAAAACATATAAAAGAATGGGCAAGAATATTTAAAAGGCATAAAAAAGAGTGAGGGAGGTCTGTACCCGAGGTCAAACATATTATGAAGCTACCAAAATTAAAGCAATGTAGTATTGCTGCATGGCAAAAATACCCTAGAAAATAAAGCAGAATAAAAAGCCCAGGAACGTACCCAAATATACACAGAAACTTGGCAGATAATATAAATGAAAGTTTTATATGAAGGAAGAGAATAGAGACCAATGAGTTCATGGTTTTGAGTCATCTTTTTAATTATATGGGAAAATTTGGATTTTCACCTTACATACTATGTACACAGAGTTAAAACTTCAATGTTAAAAATGGAAATTAAAGCTTCTACAAAAGTATATGGTTCAGATAATTTAAATAGAAACATCCTAAGAATAAAGAAAACCATCAAACAGATTAATATGTTTTTTGACAAAACAATTGGGTCGCAAATAATTTTTTAAAAAGACTAAAGAAAAGGGACTGATATTATGTACGTGGATCTTATTAATCAGTAAGACCAATAATTCAAGAGGAAAAAGAGAGAAAGATGTAAAAGGATAATTCATTCTAAAGGAAATATAAGTGATGGCTTTCAAATGAGCAAAATAATGTTCAAATTTATTTATAATAAGATTAATAATAAT
Source organism: Heterocephalus glaber (assembly GCF_000247695.1). The sequence continues at coordinate 18,919,297 of NW_004624756.1, forward strand.
TAAAGTTATCGTGAGGATATATCACTTAGGTTTTTTTTTTTTTGTACCGGCGATCAAACTCGGGTCCTTGCGCTTGGGCAGCAGGCAGCGAAACCACTGAGCTAAATCCCCAGCCCCTAATTTTTACCTATTCAGTGTGTTGTTGAGAAACAGTTTCTTTCATACATTGTTGGTGGGAATATAATCTGGCCTGGCCTTTGCGGAGAGCAATTTATCAGTGCCTTTCAATGTGTGAAATGCTTTTGCTCTTTGCCCACGTATGCATTTAGATTTATATCATCATGACTGTAGTGGTTGTATGGTCTTTGGTCACTAAATGACACTTAATTGACTCGTTTGCTTCCAAGTGTTTGCTACCATAAACAATGTTTTAATGCAGTCTGTTTAGACAACTAGATGAACTGGCCCTATTATTGGTTTCTGTAAGTGCAATTATTTGATCACTTTTAGTTTCTCAGACTGACCTTTGAAAAAGAAACAGAGGGCCCACGAGAGACATCATTAATATAAGTAATCTTTTGCCCTTTCCAGCTACTTGCATTTCTGTACCTGCCCTCAAAAGTTAACATTTTTATTGTGGATTTTCTTTCCTTGCTTCCAACTCTGCACTGCCACTTACATTATTTCCCTTCATATAGCATTTATCTTCAGGGGGAAAAACATGGCAGCTATTTTGGACTTTAGCATAGTTTTTCTTTTTTCATGGATTCCCATTTGTTGTGTCTGATTTATCTTCGTGGAGACAGCAGAGGTCTGCTCAGAGCAGCTTAACGAAACCATCTGTGTGTACGGAAAAGCAGAGACAATTAAAACCTGTTGACAACTTTGGGCAAAGCTGTGGGCCTCGTGTTCCGTAATTTATGTGAAAAGCTGAAGAACAATCAGTTCAAGCTGGTTCTTCAAAGAGGCACAGCCTGTAACATGCTTTTGGCAGTTCAGCATCTTAGTGCTCCAGTAATCAGAGTCCAAAGAATTCTGAGATGTGCAGGGGGAGCTCACGAACAGCCCCATGAAAACAAACACACCCGGTGCCACGGAGAGAAGATGGAAGCTGCTGCTGCTTTTCCCAGTTTTTCATCCAACTCCATTTCTCTGGTTAACAGACAAGCATACCGCACAGTATCCCCCTCCTATTGCTCAGTGTGTTTTTGTGTCACAAATTAGAAGAGCTCGTTCCTACATTTGCTATGCAACTTAGCATCAGATACACACCAGGGGGTGCGGTGCTGGGGAGGCACTGCTGTGCGGGAGGACCTTGTATCTCTGCCACTCAGACTTGTGTCTCAGTCTTAGCAGTTTCACCTCCTCATGGGCTACCTCGGGCCCCTCACCATTTCCTTCTTTTTAAAGTGAACCAAGCAATACCTGGCTTACAAGATCAACCTGATGGCTGGAGATGGACAATGTGACATTTCTTTCTTTCTTTTCTCATCTCTTGGTACCATCTATATCTTGTTACGTAGTTCCCATGCCCATGCATCTGCCAAAATTGCTACAGCCAGATCCTATGCTTGGACAAGAAAGAGTTCTATCAGTCAAGATAAGCTGGGTTTGGTATAAAAACCAAGTACCATCTCAGTTACTGAATCACTCTGTGTTATTTGAGTTCTCAGGAGCATTAGTTGACCAGTTCCACACTCTTAAATCATTTTCTTCCCTTATTTTCCAAGAACCACTCTTTTTTTTTTTTTTTTTTTTTGGTACCAGGGATTGAACTCAGGTCCTCATGCTTGCGCAGCAGGCGGCGAAACCACTCAGCTAAATCCCCAGCCCTTCACGATTTATTTATTTTTTTTTTGGCCACTCTTTAATTTCTTCCTTCTATCTCTGTGGGCTCCTCTTGGTGTTCTGTGTCTTCTCCTTTCTTTCTGCACCATTTCTCTCATGGATTCTTTTCTTCCTCTCTGCACCTGGCTGCATAGTCCCACTCCTATGCATGGTGTCAATTATCACTTATATATAGGAGTGTCCACTACACGATGTAAGTCCAGATGACACATTGCAGCCAGCCTCCCAATGGAGATGCTTTGGCATCCTCTGTTGGTGTAAGAAATCTAGAGATCATACCCACCCCTGTTCCATAATTCCTTAGACTGACCTCAGCTCCCCTCTCCTTTAGGGGTTTTGGGGTCTCTGAGACCAGGAGGCTTTCTAGTGGGAGGAGTTTAGTCCAGCCTGCCCCTACCTTGATTTCTGCTAGCTTGGTGAATGCTGTCTGCAGAGAGGAGGCTACGTTTGGTGAGTTGTATGTGAATGTGTAGACAGGGAGCCAAATTCTCATGTCCGCAGTGACCCCTAGTAATTGGGTGGAGTCTGGTAAAGAAAGTGCTTACTCTCTGAATAACTCAGTTACTTCCCTGGGTCCCTCTTAAGGAAGGGAGGTCCTATCCAAATTAGGCAAAGCTTACAGGATTAGGAATCATTTCATTTTCTCCTTCAGGGACTTCTTCAGGAATCTAGGGTCAAGGAAATAGGAAAAGAGCTGGTGTTAGTCACCCAATGTCACAAGATTTCAGCTGCATACTGAAGCATCTGGACACAGCTCATGGATACATGGAGGAGATGAGGCTATTGGTGAACGTGGTGGCAACTGAGACTTCAAGGAATGTGGAGCTGCATGAGAGGAAGTTTTACCTGTGCTGGGGCAGCTTGACTGGTCCAGAGCACTGTGCCTGCAGTTGCACCACGGGTGCTGATGGGAGCCCTTTTCCAGCACATCTAGGAGTGAAGGTGACCATGTGATAAATCTCAGAAAGACAGTCATCTTTGTCTCATGAGCCTTAAGAGTTAAGGCCTTAAGGTTATAACCACGCTGCAGGCTGGTCCCAGGAAAGCTGTGTTGAGATAGGATCCTAGTTAACAGTCCGCTACGTGATATTGATGGATGCCATTGACCAAGAAATTCCATCCCTCAATTTCGCAGGCACATGATACTGTTGCGCTAACTGGCCTCTCTCTGTTTGGGTGGGACTGTGTGACCTTTGGGTCTATGATATGTGAGCAGATGTCACCTGGGTCACTTTTCTTGTTTGTTTTTTGTTTTTTGAGACAAGGTCTGGCTTACAGTTCAGGCTGACCTTGAACTCCCTATGTATCCCAGGGTGGCCTTGAACTTGCTGCAATCTTGCTATGTCAGCCTCCCGAGTGCTGGGATTACAGGAGTGTGCACCACACCCTGCACGTGAGTCACATCTAAGCAAGGGTCTGTCATTGTTAGTCCTCGATCCCCCAGAGTTCTCTTCCCTCTGGTAGGTATTACCCAGGTCAGAAGTACATTTGCTCTGTCATTATGGGCGTGTGAGCGATTGCGATGTTCAGAGCCCACTGGTGACCCAAAGTGGGAATGTAGCAAGAGTGCAGGGACCTCTTGTTCCAGACCTGCAGTGCTGCCATCGTCCTTGGGCTTCTCTTTGCTGAGCCTCTGAATCAGAGGCTACTCCTGGATTCTACATCAACTTCTTATGGATTTACTGGCATATGTACTCAGAACACCGCCTCAGACTGAATGCAGGATGTATAAACTGGTTTTTGGGGAGTCCACGCCACTGTTCCGGCTCCAGAAGAGCTGGGTGCTCGGAGTCCCGCAGAGGCAGAGCATAGCCCGCGATGGCTCTACGGCTGCCTGGTGAGGCTGAGCCCCAGGACAAGATGTGCTACCCGGCCGAGAGGCTCCAGAGCAGCCCCTAGCCCCTGGCTCCCTACTACTCCCCGTTCGCAGCCTATGGCCACTACAGGAGCGCCTTGCCTGCCGCGGAGGAGGACTTGCAGCCCCTTGGACAGCTGGAGGCCGCGCCGTCCGCGTCTCAGGCGATGACCCCTTTCCCCTTCCGGATGGCCAGGGTCTGGCTCTACAAAGGGAGCCACTCTTTGACCTACCCTGGTACACCAAGTTACCTCTGTGGTACCCAGTTTCCCACCTCCCCAGAGAGGTGCCACTCTTTCTGAACAGCCAGGAGTACACGGGCGCGAGTGGCGACAATTTGGTTCCCGTGAGTGGCCACAGAGACAGCGGCCAGTGCTGGGGCCCTGAGACTTTAATTCCGCTGCCCCCTGTGAATACCTCCCCATTGCCTGAGGGGCTGAAGACTTCCCAATTAGTACCTTCCCCCAGCAAGCACCCTGATGAAAGCCCCAAACCCCCGAACCAAGAGGGGAAGTCGTCTCCGGGTCGTCGTTTCCGCTTCTCTGAGGAGGAGCTGCACTTCGTTCTATTCGGGGTCGTGCTCAGCCTGGAGCGCTCAGCCAGCCTGCATCATGTGATTTCCGCCTCCTGGTCCCCGCCGACAGTCCTGGGTCCGAGCCTCTTCCTCAAAGTCTGGATAAAGACTCTCTTCAGCTTCCAGAAGGTCTCCGCCTGGTGCGGATGGTGTTGGGTGCAGTGCCACATTTCAGTGTGTTCTGCAGTAGTTTCCTTGCCAAAGGAATCAGGTTTGGGCCCTTTCAAGGTGAAGTGATCAGCGCCAATGAACTGAAGACCCACAGTGACAGTTCCCTGATGTGGGAGATCTTTGAAGATGGCCACTTGAGTCACTTTATAGATGGAAGAGAGACAGGGAACTGGATGTCTTACCTCAACTGGGCCCACTTCCCCAAGGAGCAAAACTTGGTTGCTGTTCAGTGTCAAGGACAGATATTTTATGAGAGCTACAAGGAGATTTACCAGAACAAGAGCTGCTTGTGTGGTATGGAGACTGCTATGAGAAGTTTCTGGACATCCCCATGAATCTCCAGGTCACTGAGCAGGGCACACCACCAGCAGGGCCCACAGGAGAGTCTACAGAAAGTTACAGATGTGAGAGATGTGGAAAAGTGTTTACTTACAAATACTACAGAGATAAGCACCTCAAGTACACGCCCTGTGTGGACCAAGGTGACCAGAAGTTCCCCTGCTCGCTGTGCAAGAGATCCTTCGAGAAGCGGGACCACCTGTGAATCCACGTTCTGCACGTTCACGAAAAGCACCGGCCACACAAGTGTTCTACATGTGGGAAGTGTTTCTCTCAGTCTTCCAGCCTGAACAAGCACATGCGCGTCCACTCTGGAGACAGACCCTACCAGTGTGTGTACTGTACCAAGAAATTCACTGCCTCCAGCGTACTGCGCACACCACATCCGTCAGCATTCCGGGGAGAAGCCCTTCAAGTGCAAGTACTGTGGCAAATCCTTTCCCTCCCACGCCGCCCACAACCGCCACGTCCGGCGCTCGCACAAGGAAGACGAGGGAGGCTCCTGCAGCGTCTGTGGGAAAGTCTTCCCTGATCAAGAAGCCCTCGACTCCCACATGAAGGTTCATGAAGACTGCGCGCCGTCGGAGTGCGGAGCCATTGAAAACTGCGGGTTTGAACTCTCCCTGGTTCTTGTTATGGGTGCGTTGTAGGATCACATGGTCGTAACATTAAATGAGATGTGGGGAGAAAGAACCTGCCAGCCTGCTGAATGTAGCAGGCTGATTGGGCTCTTGTGGAAATGCCTTCCACAGTTGTTAACAAGCACAGAACGTGGCGGGGGGCGGGGGGGGGGCTTAGCAGAAGCAGTGAGAGCTCAGAGGAGATAGGGCCTGAGGACTGAAAACTCCGCACCCATCCTAAGAGTGCCCTATTTATCCCTGCAGTTCAGGGCCATGCAGAGTCCTAGACCAATGAATGAGAAGCAGGTCTTCTCTTATATTGGACTTGGGCCCCCACATGCACTGTCTGCCCATCCAGTCCTCGGTTTCTTCATAGAACAGATTTTTTCATTGATTCAAGCTACCACTTGATTATTAGTATTCAATGAAGTCTTCAGATATGAATTAACCTTTTATCTTTATTTGGAGTCATTTTAAACCCTTCACTTCTCCACACACGCGTGCGCGCGCACGCACGCGCGCGCACACACACACACACACACACACAGCACATGCCAGATAACAAAGCTACTTACAGGGACAGGAGCAGGTTATTCACTCTGCCAGTTATGACGTATGTCAACTGAAAAAAAAAATATAACCAGAGGGGAACAAAGGCTAAAAACAAACCTATTTATGTCGCTCTGGTTTTAAACGTGATTTCATTTCTGATAAATAAAGCAGACTTTTTTTCAAAAAAAAAATAAACTGGTTTTTGTATGTCTGAAAATATTTGTATTTTACTTTCACACTGTAATGGTAGTTTGGGCACAGAATGTTAGGTTCAAAATATTTTTACCATAGGACTTTGAGCACATTGATTATTTTCTGACTAGAGTGATGCATGCAATAGAAAGTTGGATGGTTCCCTCTATTTTGTCTTGGAAACTTTTTTGATTTTTAAAAAATCTTTGTCACTGTGAAATTTCAAGAGGATGTGCCCTCAAAGTGTGTAGTTACTTTCATCCATTCTGCTATATATTCAAACCCATAAAGTGTGAAAAAATATTCCCTTATTTCTATTTTTAAATTACCACATCCATTTTCTCTGTCTCCTTTTCCTGCTGTTCCTCTTAGACAGTTAGTAGGCTTCTATGACTTTCGTATTAATGCTCTGTGAAGCTTATCTTATCCCTTAAATTTGCCATCTCTTTGCCATTTGTTTTAAGTTCTGAGAGAAAAACTTTCAGCCCTTTTATTGAATTTCATATTTTTAATTTTTAAGAAATTTTTGGTATTCTCAGGTAGTTCCCCTTTCAACCAAACTATTCTTGTTTTATGAATGTAACTTCTTCTCAAATCTTTTAAAACATATTCATTAATTACTTAAAAATTTCTTCCACTTGTTGAATTATTTCTGTTCCCTTGAGACTTTATATGATTTGGTCTTTTTTATTTCCTTCTGTTAGCTGTCTTCAGACGTCTGGTGGCCTGGTTCATCATCACATCAGTAAATGGAGGATTAATTTCATAGTAACAGTTATCTGCTTTAGGGTTTTTTAAAAAAAAATTTGGATTAATGGTATTTTTTTTGCAAGGACGTTCTCATGAATGGGAAGGCAAACAAGGAAAGTCATGGAAATGCTCAGGGCTAAGTAAGTGGCAGATTCTCCTTTAGAATGTATACGTGAGGAGCCAGGCTTAGAGTAAACATCCTGCTTATCTCCCCCAGTGAACAACAGAACATGGGCGCTTCACTCTTAAACCAACACCTGCGTTAAACCTCAAATCCGTCTTGAGGGAGTTCATCCAATTGTTTTAAAGAGGATCTTTAGTTTTTCTTGTTCCATGTGATAAAGCCTTGGTGCCTTCTGCTCCATGTGGGAGGAGAACACAAATCCTGCACCTAAGGATTTGCTGGCATTTTGCAAAACCAGTGGCACCCACTTCCTGAGGGTCCCCTCCTCCTTAGGCTTTGGCTTCCTCTACTCTGTTCTATCCATTAACATGTCTCCAACTGAATCCCTATTCAGAAAATGCGTCAAGTGTCTCATCCACCAAAGGCCTTCTCGCCCAATTTCTTCCTGGCTACAGATTTATTTCTTTTTGCACTCCAACGCTGTCATTTTAGTGGAACCACGGGCAAGGGAGGTGCCACATTCGTATGCTCACTCTGCTATCTTGCACCAGACACTTGCCCACTCTGAGGGCGATGCTTTTAAAAATGGATCTTTTATTGTTGTTGAAAGTCTACTCATCTCTTATCTATATTCTCCCTGTTTAAAATGATACATCTAGAGATAAGAATAGGTTCTTGTTAAAAAAGATACAGTTTGAGAGAAGAAATAAGTTCTGGTGTTCTATTGCACAGTAGGGAAACTATAAAAAATGGTAATGCACTGTATATTACAAAAAAGCTAGAAGAGAGGACTTTGAATGTTTCCATTTCCCAAAAAGATAAATATTTGAGGCAAAAGATATGCTTATCCTGATTTGAACATTACAAAATGTATAAGGTATGGAAACATCACATGGCACAATATGCACAATTTTATATTGCCATTAAAAGAAAGAAAAAAGGAAAGAAAAACAGACAATTGGAAGTAAGCAAATTAAAGCAATTCAGACAACAGCAAGTATTACAAACCCTCTCTCGAAATGTGTGATAAGCAGTTAAAAGCAGCCTACATTACTAATCCTATCCAAAGATGTGTTCTCTCTGGCCACTGTGCCATGGGCCATGCATACTGTCCCAAAGAAACCTGGTTTTTCCTCTGTGTGCAGAGTGTTTTTGCTGGCATGCAAGAACCTCCTTCCCCACAGTCTGGAGAAGGTAGACACAGTAGTCCCACTTGGGCTGTGAAGTATATCAAAGATTTGCTTGGAGAAAAGCCGAATAACAATAAGCCTCAGTTTTAGTTCTTATTGTTTGTTTTCAATTTACCTTCTGCTTCTTTTGTTTCCTTTCCATGATCCCAGTTCTGACTCTGTCATAGTTTAGATTGAAAGTGTTCCCCAAAAGTCTCATGCATGTGGTAGGTGATTGGATCATGGGGCACTATACTCATTAGTGGATTTGTTCATTGACGGGTTCAGTGGCTGAATGTGTTATTAAGACATGGGGCATGGTTGGAAGTTTGTCACTGGGGGTGTGAACTAGAAGGATGCCTTTGTGTCCCCTGCCTCTCCATGGTTTCTGTCTTTCCTGGCTGCCATGACGTGAGCAGTTTTCCTCCCTTAGTCCAGTGACGGCGAACCTTTTAGAGACTGAGTTCCCAAATTGCTACTGAAAACCCACTTATTTATGGTAAAGTGCTAACACTGCAAGCAAACCTGAATACTGTAGTTTTAGTTTAGAGAAACCAACTCTAACGTCTTTTGTCTTAAAATAAAAATACAATAACACACGTGCCATAGGTTCGCCATCACTGCCCTAGGCTCTTCCACCATGCCCTTTCCGCCTTGGGGCCAGCCAACCATTGACCGAATCCTTAAAGAACAAGGAACCAAAATTAACTTCCCCTTTAAGTTGTAGGTGATGGATATTTTGCCCCAGTGAAGGTAACTTTCCCTAGGGTCCAGGACAGACCCTAAAAGGCTATTTCTATTAAGATAGAAGAAAATTTAATCTCAGTAGGGTAGGGAGAGAAATATAATTTCTTCTCAGCTCTTAGGTTTGCAGCTAGGACAGACTTCAGTAACAAAAGTCAGATGAATAAGAGGAAAGCCAGGAAGTTTATTTACATGTGCAGTGTGCATGACATGGGAGAAAAATACAGTGAAAGGTAACTCAGGAATGGCTTAGGTCTCTGGCCTATGTAATATCTTCTATAAAGAACAATAAATCTTAGAGACGACAAAGAAAAGCAGTTTCAGGTCTCCAGAGGTGGGAGACTGTGGGAAGGCAAATATAAGGGAGAGAACAATGGAGTAAGGTTTGCTTGTGAATTTCTCTGGTGCTGTCTCCGAGTTGAGAAGAGTTTCTCCAGTAAAGGAGAACTGATGTTCTGTCTTTAGGTGGAAGAGAGAATGAGGATAGAGTGAACTCTTCCTTCATTTGCTGCTTCTTAATTGCCTCTAGCTCAAAAATATTTATGTTAAAGAGGCAAATGTTGGGGTGACACTTTGTGGTTTCCCTCACTTGCTAGTAAAGTCTTCTTCCTTTTGAGAACTCCAACAGAATCAAGGAGCCTGAAATGTGGAGACAAAGCAGCTCATCCACAGTAGGAATGCTGACCTCTTCATTGTCCTTCAAGTCTAAGAGGACTTTGCTGTGGTCATTTCCAGAGTGGGAATTCAGGGCTTTGGGTAACTCCCCCTTTGAGGTCCAGTCCCTCTTTGAGGCCTTGGAGTAGTAAGAGGTTCTCCCTTTCTTGTGAGAACTGTAAACCTCTTATCTCTCTCTACAGTATTCTACTGAGATATTTTGGAGAAATCTTCTTAATTGGTTGAGACTCTAGGAAATACTAAAGCTAAACCAAAAAGCTATTTCTATTTTCATCTGTCCTTGAATGCAGAAGACATTATCTGCTTGAATAGGATGGGATCAGTGAATGGGATTGGGAGACAAAGGAATGGAAAAAAAAGAAGGAAAATATCCAGAAGGGAAAAAATCAGTTAATGTCTCAGTCATGCCACAGTGGACCTCATTCAACCATAAAGATATCTTCTGTGGGGTATGTGCAGGATACAAAATGGCCTCCAGCCCAGAAAGAGTTTGAGAATAAGGGAAGGTTAGGGAAAAATTTCCTGGAGACAGCTGTGACAGAATTTATAAAAGAATCTTTTGAAATTTTGATACGAGATGAAAACTGATTCCAGTTGTGGGGCATAGGCTATCTGCCATGCCCCCTTTCATAGTGTGTTATTAAAGGTATGAAGGACACCATACCTGATATTTCTGGAGACTGTGTGGTGTTGTGCAGTAGCCACCTTATGTGGAAAATCCTTGACTATTATAGAGGCAGGATAAACATCCCCTGAGAAGTTAATGTTTACAAAAATAATCAGTGCTCATGGCATTCACACCAATATCACAGAACAACCTCAGAACACTGCCAGCTGATGTCTCACAGTATTTCATGGAGTTATGAATTATAGGTGGAGACGAGTGTGATTCCCTGTGGATCCATCGATGATAGCTATTCACTTAGAAGTGTACAGGTTTATTTTGCTCAAGAAAAAAAGTATTGAAGAGTACTATAAATATTTAACCAAGCAGATAACCCAAACAAATGGACACATTGGGCAACCGAGATGGCGCTGGTATGGATAAGCATTTCTGTACAGCGATCAGCCCGTCAGCAGCCAAGGTTGGGACATGTGATTATTCAGCTCTCTCTTTATGTAATAATGAGAAAAAAGCATTGCTTGCTTATAGCCCACCATGGCCACCAGCCTCAAGACTACATGACTTTGATTTGGCTGTTGATAGAAACCCAATATCTCAATGTGCCAGACTTGATTTCCCGAGACAAGCAGGTTGAACAATGGTATGACTGGTGTCCATTACTGCCTATAGAGCTGCCTCCTGGGATAGGAGTTTATTGACAGAAACACAGTGATCTCTTCATGTCCCTTACTCAAAGCCATAGTTGTGAACAGGTTATTTTGTAAGACCATGAAGGTGGCAAGGCAATGACTAACCTGTTTAGTACTCCATTCATAGCTAGTCCTTGGTGTTGTTAATGTAGACATTAAAAGCAACTGTACTTTAGCTCAGTGCATTTTGCATTTGAGTTAGAAATTTTTAATATGTTCTATTTCTGATTACACATGTAGTACCATATGAAGTATAATAAAAATACAGAGAATGTTCAAATTTTAAAAAATTATTACAATAAAGGAAACATTGGCATTAATCACCCCCAAAATGCCTCCATGCTTCAAACACACTTATTTCATCATTCTTACTACTTTCTGAAGCAGTTTGTGAGTGTTTTTGTTGTGCTATGGTCGCTGCTTCAATGTCCTGCATCAATTTAAAATGTTTACCATTCATGGTCATTTTGACTTTGAGGAAGAGTCAGAAGTCACACAGTAGCAGATCTGGTGAATAAGATTGTTAAGGACTCACTGGAATGTGTTTGTTTGACTGAAATTGCCATAAATGTTTTGAATAGATTCAGGACATCCAGGCAGTCACAGAAAGACACAAAACAGGACTTCCAGAGCTGCTTCAGAAAGTGGCAAGAACAATGGGGTAACTTTGTTCAAAGAAAGTGGGGTGTATTTTCAGGAGGATTAATAGAAATGTGTCTTTTACTATAATAATTTTTAAAAATTTTTATTTAAATATTCACTATATTTTGGGATCACACCTCATATTTACATAATGGTGTTGCCAGTTAACTGAAGGTTCTTTTGCTCTGTTTAGATAGAAATCACACAAATCGTAGATGTTATTATTATTAAGAGCCCTGAGCTTTGAATACCAGTAGCTGCCAGCTATTGTCTCCATCCTCCTCCTGGCAGCTGGAGACACCAGCAACTGCCAGCCCTTGGGAACTCTTCTGGCCAGCAGAGATAGCAGCACACAGCAATTCTGCATTGCTTCCTATGTTCTCCCAACTGCTAGATGCCCTCCAAGTTACCAGCCCTAGCTTCTGGCCTCTTCAGGCATCAGAGGTCTTTTATGTACCAGCTCAGCTTGCTCTATGTGAGATAGAAATAAGAAGTAGGCTAAAATATGCCATTGCAAAGAGGCTTTGTTAGGACTTGTCCTACAGCATGGCGGGGAGCAATACAAAGGGATCCATTGTAAGTACGGGGCAAGTTGCTTATGTAAAAGAAAAAGGTGGGCCCACAAACCCACAATATCAAACTTCCTGTTTAGTCATGGGTAGGGGAGCGCTGGTCCTGATTGACCACAGCTGCAGAGGGGTGGAGTCATCTGAGATGGACCCACAATTGAAAATTGCTGCAGCTAAAGCATATGCATCCCAGAGTGGCCACAGGGCATTGGATTCAGTTGTGGCCAGCTGTGAAGCATTTGGGGCAGCCACAGAAGAAAGAAAGAAAAGTAAATAAAACATAACTCTTGGGAAGCATTGACCTTTTCTCTCCTGTCTCAATGGGATGAATAGAATATCATTTTTCAGAATTATTTTGGGAAGTAGTATATGGTTTTCAAAAACTAGAGACTCCCATGAGATCATTGATCCTAGTATTCATTACATCAACTGGACAATCACATACATGCTAGTCCAAAAATATATTAATGGGCATTATTATTCATGAATCCATTTAATTTCTACTTTAACTTCTTCTCCCAAAGGTAACACATCAATTTTATCAACTACTTGAACAACGCATTCCAGGGCCACAGGGATCACCAAAATGCTCTGGTTTTCTGTAACAAATACCTGAGATAATCAGTGTGCAGAGAGAAAGGTTTTTTTGGCTCATAGTTTTTGAGGTTTCAGTCCATGCTTGGTTGGCCCCATTGCTGTGAGAAAAACTACTTATCTCATTACAAGCCAGGGAGCAAAACAGAGAGAGGAAAGAACCAGCCTCCCTCAATGCTCTTCACAGCTCCCTCAAAAGACCTAAAGCCCTCCCACTACTCCTGCCTCTTAAAGGCTCCACAACTTTCCCACAGCACGATGCTAGGGCCTTTAACACATGGGGCTTTGGGAGACATTCAAGATCCAAACTATAACACCCCTGTATGCTAAGACACGCCAACAACCATGAACTGCCATTTTCTCTGTGCTATTTTAACTGTTATCACTTTTGCATTTCAGCACAAGAACTGTTCTAAGCCAGAAAATGCCAGATGGCACTGAGGAATCAGATTCCAGAGCAATGTCATCTGTAGAAGTGAGCCAGTAGCTAATTGACAAAGATACCCTTGCTGTTTTTATAGAAGTCAAGATGTCCTACTTCTCTCACTGGGACTGTCCTTTTAGAATTGGCTTGGGTCTCACATTCTTTTTGGAACTTGATTCTAGGTCTGATCTTGCTTCTTAAATCCTATCTTCAGATGTAGCTCTGCAGTGCCTTCTCTTTCGAATGGTTTCTCCTTGTTTCTTTAGTGTTTAGAAATCTATCCTCCTCCCCCTCAGAATTACTTTTGCATTTCTCATCTGCACCAACCCTTTGATAGCTATCATTTGTTATTAGAATATCTTTAAAAATATATCTACTTCTTACCTTCTTAGCCGTCTGTTAGCAGCTTTCTAGACTACAACATGATAGTTTATTTCTATCTGGTTTGGGATCTCTGTGGTGGTTTTCTTTTAGTGTCTACTTAAATATTTGTTTATTGAGATATTGCTCTTCTAAGGTTTGAGATATCCAAATTAGAGAGTTCAGGAGAGCAGTGTCCTACAGAGCACGTAAAATTAGGAATTAAATAGTGAATTTTAGCCCACACTAAGATATAGCAATTTATCTAGGGGACAGGTTTCCCCAGAAAATTGTTTCCGTTGCTCAATAATTCTGATAAGTCACAGAAGACACAGCCTGGAGATTATTTTTACATTTCAATTCTAAGTTAGCTTGTGAGTGTGGCTCAAGTTCATTGATCTCCTATTGTCTGGAGATGGATTTGTTGTATAAAATGTTTCCACTTGCAAAATGCTTGAATCCTGTGTTCAGCTTTCTGAGTCAGAACATCACAGTAGTGTGTGGAAGGTTAGCAAACCCCAGAGGTGGTTCTGGTAATAGTTGGAACCAGTTCTCAAAGTGGGGTCCTCAGTCCAGCTACCTTAGCATCTCCCGGAAGCTTGTAAAAAGGCATCCTGAGTCCCTAAAATGCTTAACTCCAGTGGTGGCCCAGCAAGTTTTATGCTCCAGATGATTCTATATCATACTAACATGTGACAGTCACTGTTCTAAGGACTTTGTATAATTCTAATAATTAATATTTCTAGAGAATCTCTTTAAATGAAGTTAGTCTAATGGCTTAAAGATATGTTGCAGTGTTGCAATCTGCCATTGGCCCATTTAACACATTTTTAGTGTGTCCCATATGCTCAAATTATACAAAGATACTGGAGATAAATATATAAATAAGACACAATTCTGTCTCAAAGAGGTCTTAAGCTCAAAAGAAGATTCCCACAGGAACACATAATTGCAAGTCTGTGTTTTGAATGCATGTGAAAGACGTAGTCCATCCTGTAGGGTGTGGTCCAGGGAAGACTTCTGTTTTGAACCAGTTGTGAACACGGGATTGCATACAGAATGCAGATAGGTATTGAAGTATCTTCTTACAACTTCATGCTAAGCAAGGGTTTAAGGAATGAAACGTGGACACTCCAGCCTCTGCGGTCCTCCTCACCAGGGGAAGATTTGGGGGAGAACTGAGTTTGTAAGCTGAATATGCACCTGGCCAGAAGTGTGGCCATGATGGGCTCCTCCCACGTCAACACCAATCAAGTGAAACCCCAGAAGATACAAGTCACCCGAGAGAGCTCGAGCTTTAGCATGCGCCATCCACTGGAGGAAGCCACTCACTAGTGCTGTGTTCTTGTCTTACCCCTCTCAGCACTAAGCAAGGGGAGAAGAGTACTCAGCACTGTGCCCACGTTATGCCCCCGTGGGAAAGAAGTGTAAGTTTTTTCTCCCTAGTAGAAATCTGTAAAGACTAAGTAGCCTCTGTCAGAACCCAGGGATTTATAAGCAGATGAACAGAGGAGAGCACATTCCAGATGAAGGGCATGGCATGGTATGTGTGGCTGTTTAATTTTTTTGTTTTTCTTTTCAGAAAAGGTGAGGAGATAATTTATTTTAAATGTTAGAAAAGAGATCTTCGTTGGTTTTATAACAGTGAACAATTTGAAAAGATGGACAAAACTGGTAATAGACTGATAAATTACAGTGGAGTTATATAATGAAAATGTAATCGTATAATATATTAAAATTTATATGCTTTATATTGTTTATTTGTAATCATAAGTTCTATTTATATATAATATCTTAAATTATTTAATTGATATAAGAATTGAAAAAAATATCGAAAGGCATTCTCCACAATGTATCTCTGGAACATATCTTCTTAGTTTTTGGCAGTGAACATGAATTGCTTTTCTAAGTAGGAAAAGTTAACAGTAGATCACATTTACTACAAACAACTGCGGATTTATCCAGTGAATGGGGGAGGTGGTGGGTCACTGTGCCCTGCCTGATTGTCAGTTGGGCAGTTGACATGAACTCAAGTGACCTTGCCCATCGCTAATATTAATGCATGGGGTACAGCAGTTATGATTTGAGGTGCTTCATTTGCTGAATGTACAATCTTAGTTTTTGTTACCACTTTATCTGTTTTCTGTAAATTCAAGTTTTCTTTTTAATCAGGGAAATAGATTCTACTTAAAATCTAAGTTCCAAACAGAGTAGTAACAACTATTTTTAAGCCTTTCTAAAACTCTTATTGACTATTTTGGTGCTGTCAAAAGCAATATATTTGCTTCTAAAAGACTCTTTGGCAAGAGAGCAGTTTGGGTTATTTCTTTAACCTCCTTTTATGGGTCTATTGACTTCTATACAGTTCATGAAAGTTGTATGAATGTTTCATTCCTTTTTGTTTTGCTGAAATGTATCTTAAAAGTGAAGATTCCAGCAGCAAATCTTGAGTAAGAATTTCTCCCTTTCTTCCATGTTTTTGTTTATTTTCTGAACACTTTTCTTCTTTCTTTTCTAGAAATTTGGAGGCACCATGAAATGTCTCTCTTGAGATGTCATGGCTACTCTGCACTCACTCTGGATCAGCATTAGTTAACCACATTCTGTCCCGAGGGGCTGTGTCCACAGAGGCAAGGCTTAGAAGAGCTCATGAAGAAGCAAGACTTATTAGTACCTGTTTCCAGGGATTTTCCTTCATGGCCAATGTCACGCAAGGTTTCAGTCAGGATGGAAACACCCAGCAGCTGGGTGTCCAGCTGCCAATTCATCATTGAAGGCTGAGTCTGTTTCCGGGGGTGCTGCTGCCTGCAAGGCGTGAGGGGCTGGCTCTGTGCCCACATTGACTTCCTCCATGACTTCTTTTCCAAGCTCTCCCAACACTGGAGATCAAAGAACTGTCCTTGCTATCACTGGTCCCAGCCAGCAGAGCAAACTGGAAACCACATGACAGGTGAGTTCTTCTCTGAGACAATGGTAGGCACAGAACCCCAGGTCAGTAGACAAGAGACCCAGCCCCTCATAGGAGCTTGCTCTCAGGAGTTTGGTGAAGAACATGGACATCATTTTACTTGTCTCTGCCACAGTGACCTCCTCTGGAAAGAGCACATTTGTCCCTCTTTTCACATGGAGGTGACAAGGCTGAAGTGAATCCTATGGCAAAGTGCTCAGACACATGGTCAGGACACACAGAAGGGACCCACACATAGAAACAGGCCAGACAGCCCAACTGAAGCTAGGGTGGTAGCCAAGCAGAGCTGGAACACTTGTATGACACTGAATGAGGGTACAAGGAAAGAGACGCAAGAAACAAGCTGCATTAGCTCACTTCAGTTTCATTGTGACCTTGTGAGGTGTATCTGTGGTCTCCTTTCAAAGGTGAATTAATTAGGACTCACAGAGAATGAATAATCCAAATGAATATAGAGCAATCATGCCGAGAGAGAGTGGGGGGGGGATTGGTTAATTGTAGACATGATTGACAACAGTAACTGTACTGTTGGAGGTTTAAGTGAAGCAAAGCTTGATGGAAGCATTTTTCATAGAAGGGGGGACAGTGAGTGTTAAGGGGGGAACAAGGGACAGCCCTACCCTCAAGGACTCTCAACAGCAGAGAGCAGTTTCAGTTCCACTTCGGAAGGAGCCATGGAGCTCTGTCTATACAGACACCAAGAAAGGGCCACAGTTGGACCTCGGCAGGGAGGAAGGAAGCAGGGAGAGGAGCTATCTAGTCTGACCTGGACCTGACCTCCCTGTTCTCCTGCCTCCTGTCAGTAGTTCCCCTTCCTCACAGGAAACCAGGGCTCAGGGCCTGGCTGATAGAAGCCATAGAGCCCAAAGCACTGTAGCTGAGAAGAAAGGCAGAGAATGGTGAAGCTGGGCAGGTGGAGAAAAATACACAATAACTACTCGCAAATATGGCTAATGTGGCTTCCAGGCAAAATTGTGGAGTGATGGAAAAATAGTATAATTTGAAAGTGGATATGGGGATCCACAGCTTCACCGATGGGGAAAGAAGAGACAGGCAATGCAACATCTCTAGGACCTCATAGGACACTGGAGCATAGAGGATTCGAAATGTTCCTGGGCTAAGTGCTGTGGACTAGAGGAAGAATCCAGTAACAGCAACTATGGTTTTCTATGGGTCCTGTAGGAGATGTGCTTTCCCTGTTTCTGCACCTAACCTGGGCTTCCTCCTTCACCATGAGCAGGAGTGGCTGAAGGGTCTCCTGGGATTCTACCCTGGATGGGGGGATGTTGAAGGCCTGAGACTGAGCCAAAATGATTGCTAAGATTAGGCAAAGTGCAGTCCTAATGGTCTTGCTCCAGATTGATGAGAGTAATGTAAGCTTCCCTGCAGGGATGAGTACCAGCCCCCTGCTGGGTACCATGACTCAGTGACTTCCGGGTAAGCAGTTTGGAAATAGGGTGCTGGCTTTCATTAGCAGGTCCAGCCATCTCACTCTGATGGTTCCATTCCCTGAACTCCATGTTCCTTCCACATGAAGACGGTTGCAAAGTTAAAAACAGGAAGCACGGCATCAGAGTAGCACAGCAGAAGCGTGCTGGGCCCATAAAACAGGAACCATGAAGTTCTAGGTCTTCACAGAGATGAGACCACCACACAAGTATATTTGTATCTCTATGGTTTTATGGTGCAGCAGATTGACCTAGATGATCTGCTGGCCAATTGTATTTATTCAGCTCCAACTGTGTAAACCATGTGAAGTATTTTGATATGTGTGTTAGTTTCCTACAGCTCTGAAACAAAAGACCACAAGCTGGTGGCTCAGAGCAATGCAAATTTATTCTATAGTAATTCTGGGAACCAGAATTCTGAGATCAAGGTGATAGCAGGGCCATGTCTCTCTGATGGGTCTGGAGAAAGCTTCCTTCCTTGAATCTTCCAGTACCTTATACTTTCTGCAAAATTTCCTTTTCTGAGACAGCAAAACCTTAATATTTGCCTCCATCTTTACACAATCTCCTTGATGTCCATAACTCCCTCTCTTTCTTTGATGAGGCCACCCCAAATTCAGGAAGATTTCATCTTGAGACCTTTAATTAGCTACATATGCAGAGACTTTATTCCAGATAAATGTGCATTCTAAGACGACAAGTGGATATGAATTTGGGGGTTACCACTTAATCCACTATTACATGATTGAAACCCGACCCTGCTACTATGAACATTTGTATGCATTATTTCCCTAATATTCCCACTTGCTCTCACTTTTCTTAGGAAGTTATTGCAAAGTGTGTGTGTGTGTGTGTGTGTGTGTTCATTTGCTTTGGAATAAGCTGCATGCTCTTTCCACCTCTTCTGCCTTCCCTAAATTGTCTTATTTCATCATGGAATTTTCATCTTCTTGCCTGCACTTTCCTGGGTACAGTAAATCTAAATGGACCTTTTTCTCTTAATGAAAAAGGAGATCTTTCTTGCTCCTAACTTTCAGCTTCCCTGCTTATGCACCCACTGGGGACCTTCTCAGTGACCCATTTTTGGCAAAGGTCTGTAGACAGGTCACTGCATCATTAAATCGGAAAAGGAGAACCTTTGCTTGAGTTCATAATTGTTTCCATTTTGTGGCCTATTGATTTCTTGTGTATTTCAGCAGTCTGGCTGGGACAGGAGCTGAGGTAGGGATGGGAGATTTCCCACAAATGTGGAAACCAACTGCCTTTTCTCACATTCCTAGCCTCCTCCAAAACAGACATCAGACTTAGCACTGCACCCAGTCTGCAATACATACAGCAGTCCCTCCCTTATCCTCAAAGGGCATAGTCCAGGACTTCGTGGAATGCCTGAAACCTGGGATAGCACCAACCATCCATATTTACATGGTTTCTTTTAATACACATATGTGTTATAGTTCTGACCCCCCCCCCGGCCCCACAGTACTGCTATTGAACATGGGAATGTGACCTAGAAGGGTATATCCCCCTCCCTAGCTCCTCCCTCACCCTCTGCTTCCCAACCGCCATGATGTGAGAGCAGCTTTCCTCTGCCAGACCCTTCCGCCATGCCTTGGTACCTGCTTTGGAGCTGGCCAACCATGAACTGAATCCTCTAAAAACCATGAGCCAAAACAAACCTGTTCTCCTTTAAGTTGTCTGTGTTGGATGTTGTGTCTATCAACAGGGAAGTGACTAAGAAAAGTCTGATGGGAGAAAGTTAAGTCACTGGAGGAGCACCTCTGAGGGGAATGTGACATTCCCAGACCTTCCTCTTCTTCTCTCTCTGTTACATGTTGCCATGAGGAGGGCAGCTTGGTCTGTCACACACTCTCATCATGATGTCCTGCCTGTGACAACAGGTTAAAAAGCCAGGAGGTTAACCCACCTGGACTGAAACCCACAAAACCATGAGCCGAAATAAACCTTTCCTCTTTTAAATTGATTATCTCAGGTATTTTGTTACAGTAATGGAAAACTCATTGACATATTATTGTAAAGTTTGATTTGTAAATTAGCCACGGTAAGAGATTAGCAACAATAAATAGTAGTACAGCAGAAAATTATAATAATATGTTGTTATAAAATTATTTAAAATGTATTAATTATTTATTTTAGAATTTTCCATTTAATAGTTTCAGACTGCTGTTGACTGTGGGTAACAGAAAGTGAAACTGTGGATAAAGAGAGACCCCATAGAACATCCAAGGCTCCACTCAAAGCCACAAGGTAAAAATATTCAAGGAATAACAACTTATACAAGCATAGAGTCTTAAATTCAGAGTATTTCCGTTCATTGTCTCATGCCATTCAGACAGGACAGATTCTGGGGCTCTTCTCTGATGGATAGCAAGTCTGATCTTGCTTTCTGTGGTTTTGTTAGAAAAAGGGAGAAAGACATCCATCACAGTGGCTAAGATTTGCTGAGTGCTTTTGATACATGAAAACACAGATAAAAGTAGATTTTCTTAATCACTTCTTATAACAATCCTATGCTGTAGCTACGGACTCAGATGGGGAACCGAGGCATAGGGAGGCTAGGTTCCTTCACATCTTAATGACTTGTAATAATACTTGTTTCTGTATTTTCTCTCATGTCTGTCAGGAGCCCCATGAAAAACAACAGCTCACTCAAATTTGGGTCATTTGAAGAGAACTTATTATTACAAGGACAGTTCACTAAAGTGTGAGAGATGGTGAAGATATTTGGGATCAGTAGCTTCAGGGCTATCACCACCCCTAGTCTCCTCTCCCCACAAAGAGTAACATGATTGCTAGAAACCGGAAGGGGAGATCTGGGGGGCAAAGATCTCCTGGACAGGGGCAATGACTTCAGATTGCGAGAAGCCAGTCTGAGGGGGCCTTGAAAGAGTACAAACTAAACACACTGACCTCATTTTTCTTCACATAAGCTCTTAACGACCTTCAGCAGAAAGCATTTTGTAGGGGGAGCCAGCTCATCTGAGTTTGCCCTGGGCTTTCTCAACTTTAGCTCTGATTGCCTGGTGTTCCAAAAATGTGCTTAGTCCCAGGAAAACCAGAAGGGCTGTTTTGGTCAGATTCCTGGGTACCAGAAGAGAAGGACAGTGGGCTTGTGGAATCCTGACTCCACCTGTCTGTCTAGTCCATCCACTGTGCTGTGA
The DNA here is from genome assembly GCF_000247695.1 of Heterocephalus glaber. The sequence goes on from NW_004624756.1 coordinate 18,940,348, forward strand.
AAATGAAAGAAAAAGTATAATGCAAGCAACATTAACAGAGCCTTTTGAAATGGAGTCAGGAGGCCATAGGGAAACAGGGCTTTTGCACAATGGTGCAATGTCAGCTTCTACCTGGAATGTGAATTTTGGTCATTGTTACCCTTTGACCACAGGTATGGGAACAACTGGAAAGACCAGACAATTGCATTGTGCCCAGGGATTTAAGGTGTTTTTTCTTGGTACTGGGGATTGAATTCAGGACCTTACACTTGTCAGGCAGGCGCTGTGCAGCTGAACTAAATCCCTGGCCTGTTTTTTTGTTTTGTTTTGTTTTATGGCTATATTTCCATTCTGCTTACCTGTTCTTTTCTTGGTCTCCTATTTGTCAGTGGAGATCCTGTTTCTTTTCAACGTTCAGTAACTCATGTAGCTCACTTTTCCATCACCTCCAGAGTACTAATTCAGATCTATCTAAACCTGTGTTTCTAGAATTGCAATTCCTAAAACCCCAGATGAAGTCATTTTTGCACTTTATGAGTTTGGGTTGATTGTCAGTTCATTAGCTCAGCACTCAGTAAGCAGGAACTTGTGCCTACCACTGTTACAGCCACCAGGCATTCTGTGGTAACACAGAGTGAAGGTTCTGCCTCACATGTAGTGAGGGAGAGCAGTGAAAAAGGACGTGTATAAACATATACCACCATTCCAGAAAGTGATAAATACCATGAAAAGGAAGAAAATGGGGTTCTCTGGGCAGGGAATGAAGGCTGTGACGATGAGATGTGCCATTTGGTCAGGGTGGGCTCTCTGAGGTGAAGCCACCCCTCTCATCCCAGAATATGGGTGCACCAGGACTGTGCATGAGAGCTCGTCCATGCTTCCCCATCCCCTGCAGCTCCCTTCATCCTTTCACCTTCCAGCTTTGTCTCTTCTCTGCATGGTCCCTCCCGTCTCTTCAGATCCTAAAGAGAGAGCATTTTGTGCTTTACCCTGGCCAAAATGAAAAGCGTCTGTTTGTAGCAATATTGGAAGCTGCTCTCAGTTAGTATCTTCAGGCTATGGGATAATCCAGAGGCAAGCATGGGTAGAAGTCAGGGGCTGCATCTGAGGTTACGGGGATGATGGTGGATGAACTGGGGAGGAGAAGAGAGTGGAGAGAAGACTTTGGAAGGCTGAGGCTGGAGATCTACTCTCATCTCTAAATCTTATCTGGGGAGATTCCAGATCTTTCTCCCTGAAGACTTCATTGCAGCTCCTGGGTTCTGTTTCATCTTCATGAAATCATACTTGAGACCTAAAAGGACTCCTCAGAAGTCCCTCAGTGGGGGATCAAGCCTTAGGGAGGTTAAGGAGTTAGGTTGTCTTGTCCAGGGGCTCCTAGGAGACTAGCATTACTGACCTTCTACTGGGAAAATTCACATTTTCCCCAGGTCTATCAATTCTACCATTCTGTGTCCTCCAAGGAATATTATAAGAAGCCAAGTGGAAGCTCAGAGATTCTCTGAAATTTTATAGTGTTCATGTAGAAAATATCTGTAACTCTATTAAAAAAATCTGTAGATTCCTCCTCACCATTCAATAACCATGAAGCCAATACAGCATTATTGAACTTCCTTTGCCTCTGGAATTTAAAAGAATGTAAAAGGCAGTAATTGATGGTTTGTTCTTAGACCACAGGAAACCACTTGTCACTATCCATTAACAGCTGCTTTTCAAGAATATTTTCCTTGTCTCCATTAGGAAGAAACAAATGACAAAGCAAAACTAAAAAGCTCTTTGTTATATTCCAGTCAAAGCCACTAAACTAAATATTCCTGGACAGCCACATACTTGTATGTGGCATACATTCATTGTACTTGCAAACAGCTTATTTGTCTGTTTACTTATTTATAATTGGCTGATTTTGCTTTGCAATCCAGACATATTTCAGCAGTGCCAGACTCAGGGAGTTATATTTTTTGGTGAAGTTCATAACTCACTGGGTGCAGGATTTGGTAATGCCATATATAAATAACCTGAAGCACATAGAGGCTTCACTTTTTGACTTTAATTGACACAGTTCCATAGTTATCCATATTTATGGAGTACAGTGTGATATTTCAGTAATATGCACAATGCATAATGATCAGATCAGGGCAATTGACATATCCATCATTTCAAACATTTGTTATTTCTTTGTGTTGGGAACATTCAAAATCCTTTATACTAGCTATTTTGAAATACACAACTAATTGCTGTCAACCATAGTTACCCTGCTGTGGTATAAAACACTAGAAGTTATTCTTTTTCCTCCTTTCTACCTGCATTACTTACAAATTATCATCCCCTCTGGATCTGTCTCCTCCCCAAGCCCTTCTCAGGCTGTATTAACCACTGGTCGACTCTACTTCTATGAGATAAAAATTTTAAGCTTCCATTCCATACATAAATGAGAAAATAGGGTATTTGTCTTTCTGTAGAGAGGCTGAACTTTTAAATGGAGAAAGCTCCCTTTTGTTTTAATATATTTTCCTCACAGAACTCCAAATAAAAGAATTCTACAGAAGGAAAGAATTGAGTTTGGCAACTCACTCCCATCTTAATACTATGCAATGAGGACAAGCCAGTCTTGATTTGTGGTTTTTGGCTTGACAGGTAGTGTCATGGCCTTAAGACTTCTATCTCTAAAGAAATTAGCAAAAGGTTTTCCTGAATATTATTTTTTAAAAAACAGAAAGAGTCTCATTGACCCTAATGGAGCCTCCTTACTTTTTCCCAGAACTCAGTAGCACTTCTATCTCAGAAGTGGATTCTCAGCTGCAGTCACTGTCTCCTGAGACAAATTAGAGATGGTATTTGCTTCCTGGTTTCCAAACAGAGCTAGAATCCAGCAGATCACAAGGGACACTAAATCTGGGATCACAGGGAATCACTTAATCTGGGTGTTTTCAGGAAAATTCTTTTGGAAGACTTGCCAGAAACCTCCTATTGTGGGGGATTATTTAAAACTGTGGTGGTTTCCCCTCAGGTGGAGGGGGTAGGTCTCTCTTGAGAAGATTCCAGATCTTTTTCTCCAAAGAATTCATTGTAGTTCTTGGGTTTGGTCTAATGTGCATGAAACCAAAAGGATTTTCCATTGGGATTGGATGGCCTATAACTTCAAGGACAGAAGGTCCCAAGATAGAGATGAGACAGGTTGTTGATGCTGTGTTTCTTATAGCGTGGACCATCAGAAATTTGGACAGTGCTTAGTAAAAGTATAGATCTATGTTCTTTCTCAGTCCCAGGGAGCCAGAATCTTTGGGTATGGGACCAGGGATTTACAAAAGCTCTGCCCTTGAATGTCAAGTTCTCAAGAACATTTAGTGAAACCACAACCTGTGGGAGAATTCCTATTTTACCTAAAATCTTGATAAATGGGGGTAAGGACTGTCTGGGTTTGCTGGCGTTCTTTCATTTCACATCAGAAGTGTAAATGCAGGAGAGGGCAATGTGCATGGTTTGGAGTCCAGGTGACATTTAGAATAGTTTGACACAAATTTTGAGTCACTTTTCTTTAGAAAGGACTGGGTTAGGCTCTAGAGAGAAGTACATATGGCCAAGATGAAACATTTCTCTGCACTAGTAAGAGACTTACAAATAATAAGGGAGGCAAATAGTGCTACATAACTTGGTGGAGGCAAACCTACACTCTTGGACAGAGGACATGGGGAAGAAAGCAAACAACTATGAAGGTCTTTCCAAGTTTCTGATTGAAATACATGTAACATACACTGAAGCATACAGATTTAAAATACTCAGCACAATGAATTTTCACATATGCACACACCCATTGTAATCACCACTTTGTAACATTTTCATCACCCTTCATGCCTCCTCAGGGCTCTGTCACCACCAGTGATGCCCTCCAAATGAGGAGGTTATTACTCCTTTGACCTCTATTCCATACATTAATTTGGCTGTTTTAAAAAATTTAATGTAAGTTGTTTCATCTTTATTTTTGGTATTTGTTTGTATCTGTATCCATTCAGTCAACATTATGCTGTGGAGTTTCCTTTTCTCTGATCCATTTTGCAATATTCCTCATTGTTCTGCAATCTTCTATTGTATGGCTATATTACAGCTGACTCATTCTACTATTGATGGTCATTTGTGTTGTTTCTAGTTTGGAGCAATTGTGAATCAAGCTAATGAAGAACAATTTTGTATGTCTTTCAGTGCACATAAACACTCAAATAGATGGCTTTATACTTGCAAGTGAAATTGTCAAGTCAGACTGGTACATTTACTTATGTATGTTTAAAATTCCCAACAGTTTTCCAAAGTGGTCGCAGCATTTTCCATTCCTAGTGCCCAGCAGCAGTGTAGAAAAGTCTCAGTTACTCTGGATCTTCACCAGCAGTTGGGGTTCTCAGTTCTTTTCTCTTATTCATTTCTTTTTTTTTCCATTTAGTTTATTGGTGCATTTTAGGTATACATTACAGTTACATTCATCTTTGGGATCTTGTACCATTACAGGAGTATCTTGGTTCTTATTTTTTTTCCCCGTTCCCCTGCCCTCCCTTTACCCGCTCTACCCTTCCCTTTTACAAAGACTTTGTTTCCATGTTTTTGCTTTTCTCATATTTTTTCTTTTCCCTTCTTTCCTTTCCCCTACCCCTCCCACGTCCCCTACTCCTTTGGACCTTTTCTTCCTATTTTGCAATATCAATTATACATTTTGATCATTATTTACACTTTTAGTTTTTCACACCAGAGAAACTATTCTGTATTTACACATGTGTGTCCTATTTATTTCACTTTAGAGTATCGCCTCAATGTGCATCCACTTAGCTACAAATGTCTCCAGTTTCTCATTCTTTATGGCTGAGTAGTACTCCGTTTTATAAAAAAACACATCTTCTTTATCCAGTCTCCAGTTGATGGGCACTTGGGTTGTTTCCAAGTTTTAACTATTACAAAACTGTGTCACTATAAACATGGGTGAGCATATATCACTGTGGTATGAGTCTTTTAATTCTTTTGGGAAGATACCCAGTAGAAGAATAGCTGGGTCAAATGGGACTTTCAACCCTACTTGTTTGAGGTATCTCATATTGATTTCCACAGTGGTTGCACCAGTCTGCACTCCCACCAACAATGAAGAAGGGCTCCTTTCTCCCCACAACCCTGCCAGCATTTGTTATTGGTTGACTTTTTGATAGCAGCCATTCTTTCTGGTGTGAGGTGGAATCTCAGCATTGTTTTCATCTGTATCTCTCGAATGACCAGTGATGTTGAACAATTTTTCATGTTTATTTGCTGCTTTTACTTCTTTGCCTGAGATATGTCTGTTTATTTCAGACACCCACTTTTGAACTGGGTCTTTATAGTTGGGGCATCTGATTTTTTGAGTTCTTTTTATTTTCTAGATAGAGCACTTTTGTCTGAGGAACAGCTGGTAAAAAGTTTTTCCCACATTGTAGGTTGTCTCTTAATTCTGTTGGTGGTTTCTCTTGCAGTGCAGAAGCTTTTTAATAAGATGAGATTCCAGTTGTTGATTCTTTGTGCTAGTTCCCGTGCTATTGAGTATTTGTTCATAACATCCTTTCCTATGCCACTGTCTTCGAGAGTTCTACCTAACTTATCTTCCAGCAAGTTTAGTGTTTCTATTGTAGTATTTAGATCTTTAATCCACTTTGATTTTAAATGCATGGTGAAAGATAGGGACCTATTTTTAATCTTCATCAGGTTGAAATCCAGTTTTTTCAACACCATTTATTAAAGAGGTTATCTTTCCTTCAGTGAGGATGGTTGGCTCCTTTGTCAAAGATGAAGTAGCTGAGTATGTCTGGAATTGTTTCTGCATCTTCTAATCTATTCCATTGATCCTCGGGTCTGTTTCTTTGCCAATACCATGCTGTTTTTATCACAGTGGCTTTGTAGTACAGTTTCAAGTTGGGAATGTGATACCTCCTACCATGAACCTGTTGCCTAGAATTTCTTTTGCTATTCTAGGTCTCTTCTGGTTCTAGATGAACTTTTGGATTATTTTCTCTAGTTCTGTGAAATATGCTGTTGGGATTTCAATTGGGATTGCATTGAATCTGTATACCAGTTTTGGAAGTATGGCCATTTTCACTATATTAGTTCTTCCTACCCAAGAACAGGGGATGTCTCTCCATTTTCTTATATCCTCTTCCTTCTCTTTTTGCAGAGTGCTGTAGTTCTCAATGTAGAGGTCTTTTGCTTCCTTTGTTAGATTGATTCCTAGATATTTCATTTTTGGGGGATGCTATTGTGAAAAGGTTTGTTTCCCTAATTTCTCTTTCACTGAGTCTGTTACTTGTGTATGAGAAGGCTATTGATTTTTGAGTGTTGACCTTGTATTCAGGTACTCTGTTGAATCTGTCAATTAAGTCTAGAAGTCTTTTGGTGGAGTTTTTAGGGTCTTCTATGTAGAGTATCATATGGTCAGCAAATAATGACAGTTTAACTTCTTCCTTTCCTATCTTTATTCCTTTTATTTCTTTCTCTTTTCTAACGCTGTGGCTAATGTTTCCAAAACTATATTGAACAGGAGTGGTAATAGTGGGCATCCTTGTCTTGTTCCTGATTTTAGCATGAAGGTTTTCAGTTTTTGACCATTTAGTATGATGTTGGCTGTTGGCTTTTCATAAATAGAATTTATCAAGTTGAGATAAAGACCATCTATTCCAATTTTTCTGCAGGTTCTTTTTATCATGAATGGGTGTTGAATTTTGTCAAACGCTTTTTCTGCGTCTATGGAGATAATCATATGGTTTTTGTCCTTGACTCTTTTAATATAGTGTACTTCATTTTATTGATTTACGTATGTTGAACTATTCCTTGCGTCCCTGGGATATATCCCAGATCAGGGTGGGATTGATCAGGGTGTGTGATCTTCTTGATGACCCTCTGTATTCTGTTTGCCAGTATCTTATTGAGGATTTTTGCATCTATGTTTATTAGGAAGATTCGCCTCTAGTTCTCTTTTTTGATTGGGTCTTTCCCTAGTTTTGGAATCAAAGTAACACTTGCTTCCAGGAAAGAATTTGGAAATATTGCTTCCCTTTCAATTTCATTGAAAAGTTTAAAGAGTAGTGGCAATAGTTCTTCTCTAAATGTCTTATAGAATTTAGCAGTGAAGCCATCAGGACCTGGGCTTTTCTTTTTTGGTAAAGTTTTAATGTTTTCAATTTCACTGATTGTAATTGGGGTGTTTAGAATTTTTAAATCTTCTTCATTCAACTTTGATAATTCATATGTATCTAGAAATCTGTTCATTTCTTCTGTTTTCCATTTTTTTAGAGTACAGGTTCCTGAAGTAGGTATTGATGATCCTCTGGATTTCTGCTAAATCTGTTGTGACATCACCTTTTTCATTCCTAGTTGCATGGATTTGAGCCTTTTCTTTCCTTTTTTTGGTAAGATTGGCTAAAGGTTTATTGATTTTATTTATTCTTTCAAAAAAACAACTCTTTGATTCTTGATTTTTTGTATCATTCTCTTCATCTCCATTGCATTGATTTCTACTCTGATCTTTATAATTTCCTCTCTAGTATGAGCTTTGGGTTTGTTATGCTCTTCTTTTTCTAGGAGCTTGAGGTTCTGCCTTAGGTTATTTATTTGAGTTCTCTCTGTTTTCCTAGTATGGGCATTCACTGCCATGAATTTTCCACATAGAACTGCTTTCACTGTGTCCCATAGATTCCTGTATGTTGTACTGGCATTATCATTTATTTGTAAAAACTGTCTAATTTCTTCTTTAATTTTATCTGTGACCCATTGGTTGTTTAGGAGAGTGTTATTCAATTTCCATTTGTTTGTGAAGTTCTTCTGGTTTCTTATGCTACTGATCTCCAGTTTAATTGCACTATGGTCTGATAATATACACAAGATAACTTCAATTCCTTTGCACTTAGTTAAATGTGTTCTATGAGCTAGTATTTTGGAGAATGACCCATGTGCAGCCAAAAAGAATGTATATTCTGATTTTGTTGGGTGGAACAATCTGTAGATGTTTATTGAGTCCATTTGTTCAAAAGCTTCGTTCAGTTCCAGAATTTTGTTGTTGATTTTTTGTCTAAATGAAATGATCTATTTGTTACAGTGGGGTATTGAGGTCCCCCACTACAATTGTGTTAATGCTTATTTGGTTTTTCATGTCCCCTAATATTTGTTTTGTATAGCTGGGGGCATTAGTATTTGGTGCATATACATTTATGATTGTCATCTCTTCCTCTTGGATTGTTCCCTTTACAAGTATGTAGTGTCCTTCTTTGTCTTAGTTTTGGTTTGAAATTTACTTTGTCTGCAAATAAGATAGCTACCCCTGTTTTTTCCAGGTTCCTGTTGGATGGAGAACTGTTTCCCATTCTTTTACTTTCAGTCTATGGGTTTCTTTTTGAACTAGGTGTGTTTCTTGTATACAGCATATTGTTGGGTTTTGCCTCTTAATCCATTCTGCCAGTCTATTTCTTTTGATTAGTGAATTGAGGCCATTAACATTGATAGTTATAACTGATATGTGTTGACTTATCATTGTCAGGAGTTGTTGGATTGATTTCTCATGATCCCTTACTATTTTTAAGAGATCTCTTTTTTCTTCATCACTGACCACCATCCTGTCCTCTATATCTGATATTCTGTCTTCAGACTGGCTCTGTCTGCTGTGTATGCTTTCAATAGAGTTTTTAATCTTCTGGATATCTGTTTGAATCTGTTTCGTGGATTCCATTTCTTTCCTATGTTGGGCATTCATGGTTTCCATTTCTTTCCTATGCTGGGCATTCATGGTTTCTATCATGGTGCTGAGCTCATCTATTTTTTTGTTTCTGTTCTAGAGTCTCTAGTCATGATTTTCATTCTGCTTACCATTTCTGTAGTTATCTGGGAAATTATTTCTATTTTGAATTTTTCTAGAGCCTCATTCATCTGTTTTGTTACTTCCTATGCTATCAGTTCAGGATGTCCAGGTGGTTGATTCTCAGACTTTTCTACCTCGTTTCCCCCAGAATTTGCCTTTGATGGGGTGGAAGTCTGGGTTTGTGCCTTGCTTAAATGTCTTCTTATTTTTGTTTTTGGTACTGTCCTTGGTTTAACTCCTAGGTTGATACTTCGAAGTTGCTTATTGTAAAAATCTTTGTTGCTTGTAGTTAGAATTCTTATGGAATGATTGCTTCACAGAGGTGCCTTCCAGATATAGCTGGTCTTTAGCTTTTGAGTCTCTAATTGCTCTGAGGCTATCTCATTTTCATTATACTGGGAAGGACAATTGATTAGATCAATCACAACACCTTAGCCCAAGTGATACAATCTGCAACACAATAGCATCAAGCACAGCTTTGAAAATGACAATTTGTGGTAGTTATTAATCTATCACCTTTAACTGTGTGAATTAAATCAAATCTATGACCAGCCCAACGTATGTTTATAGTGAATAAGCTCCTCAATATAGCAACTTTACCCTTTGGGATGGGCACTTAGAAGGAGTTGGGGAGGGAGGGATAGATAGGGAGAAGGATAGGGAAAAGTTAGCAGTGAGGCCATAGGACACAGGAAGATCACAAAAATTCTAGGAAACTGTTGAAGACAAGAGGAAGACAAGAATGTAAGAACAAATAGGAGGACAGAACAATCTAACAAAAATAGGGAGCCTAGAAACTATTTACTTTCCTTTAAAACTAATGACAATTGAGAGAAGGAAAAAGAGAAAAGAAGAAAAAGAAAGAAGAAATCCAAATCAGAGCCAGAACAGGAACAAAAAGGGAGATGAGGAACAATATGGGACAGCAAGAGAATG
>NW_004624756.1:18964720-19036894 GCF_000247695.1 Heterocephalus glaber
GTTTTCTGAGAAATTATTTCTGATTTCATTTTTTCCAGATCCCCTTTTGTTGCCAGTTCAGTGGGTCCAGGTGGTGGAGTATCAGAGTGTTCCGTCTCATTTCCCTTTGGAGTTGCTGTAGGTGATCTGGAAGTCTGGTTTTGAGACTTATTTATGTGTTTTCTCATTTTGACTGGGGGGGTGAGGGGGTGCTGTTGGTGCCCATGCGGATTACCTCCTCTGAGCTGGGAGAGGTTGGACAGGGGCCAGGAGCAGTGGTAGGGATGGTGGCCCAAAAGCCCTTTCCTCTGGGCTGGGAGCAGCAGGAGGGATGGTGGCTGGGAAGCCCCTTCCTCTGGACCAGGAGCAGTAGGACGATGGCTCAGAAGCCCCTACATCTGGTCCGGGAATGGCGGGACCCAGTACCGTGGTCTGGTGGTCCGGTGTCCTCTGTGTCTTTGTAGTGTGGAACCAGGTGGCTGTACAGAGGAGCAGGGGGTTGGTGTCCAGTGGATTGCTGCCAGGGTGTGGGGTGATTCAGCATGTTCCGTGGGATTCGCGACCTCCATAGGGCATGCGCAGACCTGCCTGTCTGCAGCGGGCTGAGTCAGTGTGTTCTGCATGACTCGCCTTAAAACATTTTAATTATTAACAAAGTATCGGACACTCATTACTATTTTGAACAATTTCTTCCTATTTCACAATATCTATTATACATTTTGCTCTTTATTTACACTTTCAGTTTTTCACACCAGAGAAACAGTGTAATATTTATACATGTGTGTTTGACTTATTTCACTTAAGAGTATGGTCTTAGGTGCATCCATTTACCTAGAAATGTCTCAAGTTTATCCTTCTTTATGGGTGAGTAGTACTCCATTATAAATTAAAAAACACAACTTTTTTATCAACTCCTCAGTTGATGGGAATTTGGGTTGTTTCCAAGATTTAGCTATTATAAATTGTCCTGCAATAAATGTGGGTGCTCATATATCGGTGCTCATATATTATGCTTTTATTTATTTTGAGAACATACCCAGAAAGGGGATAGCTGAGTCAAATGAGACCTCTAATCCTAGTTTTTTGAGGAATCTTCACACTGGTTTCCACAGTAGTTTCACCAGTCTGCACTCCCACCAACAGTGGAGAAGGATTCCTTTTCCCCCAAAGCCCTCCTAGCACTTGTTGTTGGTTGAGTTCTTGATAATAGCTGTTCTTTCTGGAGTGAAATGGCATCTCAGCATTGTTTTAATTTATATCTCTCAAATGACTAGTGATGTTGACATTTTTTCATTTATTTATTTGCTGTTTCTACTTCTTCATCTGAGAAGTGTGTATTCATTTCAAATGGTCATTTTTGGATTGGGTCTTTAAATTTGGTGAGTCTGATTTTTAGAAATCCTTTATATGTTCTAGATACTAGTCTTTTGTCTGAGGAACAACTGGCTAAAATACTTTTTAACTTTGTGAATTGTGTATTTACTCTGTTGGTGATTTCTTTTGCTGTGCAAAGGCTTTTTAGTAAGATGATATTCCACTTGTTGATTCTTTGTGATATTTCCTGTGCAATTGGGATTTTGTTCATAAAGTCTGTACCTACACCAGTGTCTTCCAGAGTTCTATGTATTTTATATTCCAGCAGATTTAGTGTTTCTATTTTAATATTGAGATCTTTGATCCATTTTGATTTTAGTTTAGTGCATATAGAAAGTCAGTTTTTCCAGCACCATTTATTGAAGAGGCTATCGTTCTCCCAGTGAAAGTGTCTGGCCCCTTTGTCAAAGATAAGGTGGCTGAGTGTGTTTAGGGTTGTTTGTGCATCTTCTAATCCACAGGATCTGTTGTGATTTCACCCTTTTCACCTACTTGCATGAATTTGAGTCTTATTTCCTTTTTTTGATAAGATTGGCTGAGAGTTTGTCAATTTTATTTATTTTTTTAAAGAACCAAGTCTTCAATTCATTGATTCTTTGTATTGTTTTGTTAGTTTCAATTACATTAATATCTGCTCTGACCTTTATGATTTCCTCCCTCATGTAAGCTTTGGGCTTGACTTGCTTTTCTTTTTCTGGGTCTTTGAGGCTCAATGTTAGGTTGTTTATTTGAGCTCATCCTGTTTTCAGGATATGAGAATCAGAATTTTTGTTGTTAAAGTGAGAATTTTGTAAGGCATAATTACTAGGTCTAATGTGTGGTTGTTTACAAGTCCATTTATACATATTGCCAAATTATTTTCTGAAAGGATTTTGTCAAGTTTCAACTCTGGCAGCATACCAGAATGTCTGGTTTAGTTGTACAAGTCTTTAAGAGGAATGATGTATGGCTAAGGATGCAGGCCTAGGACAAGCACATTGCCATAGTGCAAGTACTGGTTCTGTCCCTTACTGTGTGATTTCAGACACCTCACTTATCCCCTCTTTGTCTCCATTCTCCATTTGATAGTATTCCTTCTGGAGAGAGGAGGTAAAAATAGGACTTCCTGAGAGTGAGAATGACTGGACTTAATATGCATAAAAGATTAGAACGTACTTGGTACATGGTTGTGGTAAATATGCCCTTATTCTTTTCATTTCTTTTTTTTACTGGTATATATTGGCTATATGTAGTGATCATATTCATCATAGGGAATTTTTCCTACCTGTCCATAATATATTTTAATTCTTTTTTTTCCCACTACCCTCCTTTCCTGTCAATCCTTCCCCTCCCCATTTACAAAAGCTTTGTTTCCATTTTTCCCTTTTATTCTCTCCTTAAAAAAATTCCCTTTCCTTTCCTTCCCTTTGTCCTCCCTCCTCCCTTGTTCCCATTTCCATTTGAACATTTCCTTCCTATTTCCCAATATCTATCCTCCATTTTGGTCCTTATTTACCATTTGGGCTTCTCACACAAGAGAAACAAAGTGACATTTAAACATCTGCATCTGATTTATTTCCCTTAAGAGTATGGTTTCAAGGTGCATCTATTTACCTAAAAATGTCTAAAGTTTATCCTTCTTTCTGGTAAAGTAGTACTCCATTGTATATAAAAACTGCATTTGCTTTATCCATTCATTCGCTGATACGAATAGGGGCTGTTTCCAAGTTTAGCTATTACAAATTGTCCTGCTGTAAACATGATGCATGTATCAATGTGGTGCTTTTAACTCAGGAAGATTGGTAAATACACTTTTGTATTAGCTATGATTATCCTGTCTACTATCACAGGTGGGACTGATGGGAAAGATAACCAACAGAAATCAATGCTCTGTACGAATGTGAGCATGATGAGTTGAATAGTGACCCCTAAACTTTCATGTCTACCTGTATCATCAAAACGTGACCTTATTATTGGAAATGGGGTCTTGGCAGAGATAACCAAGTTCAAATGAGGTACTGGCTTAGGGTGAATGGATCCTGATCCAATGATTGATGTCCCTGGAAGACGAGGAGAAAATACAGAGACACAGAGGGAAGGTGATATTGGAGGTGTACCTCTGCAACCGGGGATACAGGATATGCACAAGGGACAAGAAAGGATTCCTTCTTTGAACCTTTGGAGGGAGTGTAGGCTGCTGTTGCATGGAATCTGGATTTCCAGCCTACAGAGCTGTGAGAGAATGGATTTCTGCTGTTTAAAGGCATCAGACTTGTGTTAATCTATTATGGCAGCCCTAGGACACTAATGCACAGGGTAAGTTCAAATGTCCCATTGGCATAGGGAAGGGCACTCATTTATTTACATGGAATTGGCTTGGCATAGTCAAATAGATTGATATTATTTAAGGTCACTGAGTCCTGCTAGGGATCCTAAACAAACTGCAGGCCAGATTCTCAGGGTGATTTTCCTGGATGATAGCACAGCTGACAGAGACACCCAGGCCATCTGATGCTGTGTGTGTCTCCCTGCCCTTGCCAGCCTGCATAAGCTTCTGGATGGATCTTTGTCCTAATTGTCCACTGATAACCTGGGCTCATTTCCACATCTGCGCTGCTGCTCCACTGTAACAATGATAGATTCATGAAGCAAATGGCCCAAAGTCGCCCTCACAGTCTTATTATTGCAGATACAATTACCACCAGGCTGAGCTTGCAGCCACTGGGACTGGTAATGGACTCTAATTTGCCAGTGAGTTTGTGCTTCGTTTTCTCAGACAGAGATTCATTTCTAAGCTAGAGAATAATTCATAAATTTTTTTTGGCAGTCATGGGAGAAGGTCAGATCTAATTGCATGTTGAAAGACAGTTCTACTTAGAAGCCACGGAGGGAGGCTATGGGCCGGGTTAAGACAGAACTCACCAACCCAGCTGATTATTTTGCAGAAGAGTCCACTGAGGCTCAGAGTAGTAATGTGACTTTTCTAAGGTCACACAGCAGATTAGCTATCTCTTTGTGATCTCTAAAGCTGGCTTCCTGGACTTCAGTTATTTCCTAACATCATTAAATATCGTGTTGTATCTTCAAAAATTATTACCTCTGATTACTTTTACATAATAAATACAAGTAGAAATTTGGGGTCAGAGTAAGAATATCTTAAGAAACATAAATATGTATTGTATTTTATTATTTAGTATCACAGTAAAAATTGAATGTTGGACTTATAATCAGAAAAACTAGGTGTGAATCTCAAATTTTCCACTTGACATTAAGCAAATTTTTTTTTCTTGACCCAATGTGCAAAATAAGAACAATAATGAAATCAATATTAAAATGCATAGTGCAAGACTAATACTTAGCAGATACAGTAATCCTCTCTTACTGTGGTGTTCCTTCCTACTATTTTGGTTATCTGTAATGAGCCATGGTCTGAAAATATTAAATGGAAAATTCCAGAAATAATCACTTAATAAGTTTTAAATTGCACAGCACTCTGAGTAGCTTGATAAAATCCCACCCTATCCTACTCTATCCTGTCCAGGACAGAAATCGCTCCCTTGTCTAGTGTATCCATGCTGTATACACTGCCTGCTCATTAGTTGTGTAGTAGCCATCTTGGTTATGTGACTGTGGTACTGCAGTTCATGTGTTTAAGTAACACTTACTGTACTTAACAGTAGCTCCTAAAAACAAGTGTACTCATGTCATGGGAGCACCAGGGCTTAACACAGAGCCTACAGCATGACAGATTAACTCTGGTACCATGGTCGAGCACTGTAAGGTATATGATAAAGCCAGGTATAGTGTACGAGTGAAGAGCCCAGTGTTCTCAAAGACCAAAACCGAAATCACATTATGAGAGAGAACACCTCCATATGCTATAGTACATCATTATAACTCTTCTATTTTATTATTTCTATTCATCTTTCTTTGTACCTAATTTATAAATTAAATTTATTGTAAGTATATGTGTCTAGGAAAAAACATAGTATACATAGAGTTCTATACCACCCACATTTTTCAGTGTCCACTGGGTATTCTAGAGAAAATCCCTGCTGATAAGGTGAGACTATTGTATTCAATATAGTGATATTTATTGTTTTCTTTTGCTTTTTAACTTTTGCCACCAGTGAGTAGCCACAAATCAGACTCTTCTAGGAAAATAACAGGAATTTTAATTTTCCCAATAGGCTATTGTTGTGGGAAGGAGACATTAAGATCCTCTGTCTTCCAGCAATAGGTAAATCCAATGGGACACCAGGAACAGCTTCTTGGTTCCTATGCTGAAACTCCAGGGTTGGAACAGCTCCAAGGCCAGGGCCACATCTATCCTTCTGATGATGTCATATTCTCTTCCTACGGAGAGTATGTGGGGAGTCCAAACTACTATTGGAAAGTTAGGATTTCCTAATGCAATAGTAAACCGTGGAAAAGCTATGAGCTCCCCTGGGCAGGAGGAGGTTTCAAGGAATAAAACTCTGACTCTCCTTCTTAAAATTTCAGCTTTCCAAGGGCTACAACAGAGGTTGGGCTGAGGAAAGTTGGAGGGGGTGAGCTGAAACCAAACAAACATGGGCCTCGAAGCAGCTGGACTCAACTGCAAAGTCAAGCTCTGATACTTCCTACCATAGCTATGTAACTTTGAGCAAGTCACTTGGCCTTGACCTCCCTGGATCTAATTTCTACTATGTTAAAGGATGTTAAAGCAGCCAGCTTGGTGAGATTTTTATCAGGCCAAAAGAAGATGAGTATGAGACAGAAGGTGGCTAATAAATAGCAACAGTTATTATCATTATCTATGAAACATTGGGCAATCTGCTACCTTATCATAGTCTTCATCATCTTCATGATAAAACAGAAACAACAATAGTAACTGTGCTTACATTGCAATAATATTACAAGGATTATTGAAAAAATATGTGAAAGTATTGAGTCATCTGTGTAGCATTATCAAACAGTTGGAATGAGGGAAAAGAGATGATTACTCCTGGAGACAATGAAGGGGAGCAGCTCCTTTCAGGTCTGGGGCCTGGGACTCCCTGCCATGTTTCCCCATTGCTTTCTGTCTTTAGTTTTCTTAACCTGCTAGTTTAGGCTTCACGTTCCAGTCACTGCTTTCTGAAAGCCAAGATTACTCAAATGTTTAGTGTGACAAAAGCCATGCATATGAGGATTTAAGACATCCGATGGAGCCAGTTTGGCATAATCAATGCTTATTTCCCAACATGGGGTGTGGCTCCTGAGGTTGGCATCCAAGGCAAAGGCCTAATCATTGCAATCCATGAGCTCTATGTAGAGAAGGATGGAGTGGGTGGCTGTTACCTGACTTGTTCCAAATGTCCAACACAAGGACAGCTGCCTTCGTGTATCTTGCTGGTCACAAATCCATCTAGTAGGGCTTGAAGTGTTAGGAAGCAGCCATGCTTTAGATCCAGAGTGATGCCCACTGCCTAGATGGACAAAGTATGTCCCTTTTCTTAAAACTTCACTCTCTGCAGCCATCGTCAGGTATGTATGGGATTGTGGTCCAGGCAGGGCTAAGGGCAATTAATGTCTGTATAGCCAAATTTCCTTAATGATGTGATTTAGAGCTGTTAATGAATCTTGCATACAGTTAGGTTTTTCATTCTGTTATCAATATTAATAAATGGTAATGAAATGATTCACCAAAGTTATTGTTGAAAATGCAAGGAGTGAGGCAATGTACTTCAGAAGAGCTTCTCTGATGACTCTGTTGCTTACTTAGCTCAGAGTTAATGGGTGCAGCATCCTTGAGAGGCATTCAGCAAATTGAGAGCTTGGGATCTGATTACTGATTGCCAGTGGCTACAGCCTTCCTGAGGGTGGGAACAGAGAGAAAGAAATGGAAGGCAATGAGAAGTGATGAGGAATTAGAACTGAAGGACTTGGCCTCCCATGGATGAGGGAGAAGGCTTGGTTGCTCTTGGGTTTTGGCTTGGGAGCCTGCCTAGGGAGTTAGAAGTGATACTCCTTGAACCAGGAAATACAGGAAGAAGAGTGTATTTGTAGGGAGGGGATGTTCAGGAATCATCTGCTCTGGAAAGGGCTGGTGGTTCTGAGAAAGACTGGTAATCCTTTCCCCTGTGGGTCAGGGCATGAAGAGAGGTGGAGTCCACAATGCTGCACCTTTTATCCAAAGTTCAGTGATGTTATGTTCTTCAGCAGTACCAGGGGTTCAGTATGGGAAAGAAAGTCTGTCAGTGGCTCATCCATCAGAGGAATAAACCAGAATAGGAATCAAAGTTTGGAGTATCTATCAGCTAGCTATTACCATGTAACAACCACTCCCAAATTCTACAAGAGCCATTTCTCTATTTCTCTTGAATCCACAATCAGTTAGGCAGTTGCCCTAATCAGTACTGGACTTGGCTAATATTGCCTGGACTTTTTTCTGCATCTGTGATATCAGGCAGCATGGTTGGGAGCTAGCTTGTCTGAGGCAGCTTCAGCCAGAATGACTGGCTGTGATACTTATTATTGTTATGCTCCAGAAGTTTGTCTCACAGCAGATGGAGAAGCTTGTGAAACCTTGTGAGGGTTAGCCTAGACTAGACACACTGTCATTTCTGCTACAAAAACGAATCACAATGATAAGCCCAGATTCAAGGGGTGTGGTGTCAACTTCATTTCTTAATGGGAGAAGTTACAAAGCCACACTGTGAAGGGCATGAGGAGACACAGAGTTAGAGAAATGGGACCATCTTTGGAGACAATCAAACCCCTATAAAGTTCTGAGATCAGGAAAACTAAGAAGAACAGGGGGAGGCCAGAGGTAATATTCACTCTCAATGTGGTCCCATCCCAGGCCCAGTCTGTGGTGATAGGCCACAGCTTCTTTTAAAGAGACTGGAACCAAGTGGACATGTGGATGAAAATGGTATGATATAGAGGCAGAGTCTGTGTGATCTTAGACAGAAGAACTGTCTCCTTGTGTCCTCCAAAGACCTGCATTGTAGGAACCCATTGACATAGTTAAAATGGGATTCACTCTAAACAAAGCGTTGTGAATTTATGAATGAGTTTTAAATCTTGGAGTTATTGGTGTCCAGAGAGAATAAGACAGAGATTGGCAGGTGGCAGGGAAGACTGGAGATAAAGCCTTACCTCTCTCATTGTCTTGTAAAGAGTTCCACGTTTTTCACATGGAGCCAATAGAAATGTCATATGCTATTTGTTATATGTGCACTGAACAACTAAATGTTCATCAGCAATGTTGTGCACTTTTTAGAAAAACCAAGGAGTGTCCAAGGAAGGACTAATAGGAGTGAAGAATATAACAAGCCAAGAAAGACTCTCATTATTTCCAAATTAGTTAGAACTTAGCCAAGTGTTCTGCTGGCCTCTGGTTATTGAGTAATATCATCACAGAGATCGTAGAGTCCAGGAATTGAAGGAGATAATGAAGTTTGGGGAAAAAGCTCATAAAGCAAGAGACATGGATGTGAACAACTAAACTGAAATAAGATAGAATGGAAGAGAGTCTAATATTATGATGTGGGGTCAGAAACCAGCATTGATGATGATAAAATGGGTCCCATATCCACTAAGAAAAATAACAGAAGAGGGCAAAGATGTAACACATAATATTAACGTTAGATTTAAAGGAAGAACTTACTGAATGATTGAAGTATCACTGGATTAGCTTTTTAGAAGGAAAAGAGCTAGAATAAATAGTACTTCAACATTGCTGTTGTTTGGTATGAATGTTGTTGGTGAGCTACTGTGTATGTGACCATGAAATTTCCTTCCAAGGTGATCTTTCAGTTAAGATAACTGCTCTGGGGAGAGCAATCAAGAGCAGGTTTAGCCAATTGCATGAGTTATTGTTAAGACCCCAAAGATTCAATAAGTATGTGTTTGTGGGACACTGAGGCTTTTGAATTGCTGTTTTATACTTTTCTCATTGTTCTTAGTTTTAATAATGAGGGCTTTCTCTCATTTTGAAATCCACAGAACACATTATTTCAATCGGGTTATTCATTCGAGTTTTGTAAAGCACCGTTTCTGCAATATGGGAAGAGAAGAGGGCACTTACCTGTGAACCGGAGAAATGTGCACAGATTTCTCTGTGTTCTCCTCTGTAATAACACAGTGTTGGGGCCAAAGCCAACTCATTTCTGTCACACATGACAGCCATTGTGATGCTACACAAATGTGTCTGGTGTGGTGTCATCTAGGGCCCTCGGCCTGAGGTAGGTCTGGCTAAGATGCCTTAAGTCGCAGGCTCTGGGAGCAAAATCCAAAACAAACAGAAAAGATGGCTCCAATTCCTTATTCACAAAACAAACCAGAGTCTGTGCTTGCTAGAATAAGAGGGAAAAATCATGCAGGCCAGCAAGAGAACTAGAAAACAGTGACTGCACTTGAGCTGAGATGTGACAAGTGTGACATCACAGCCACAGGACAGGCACTGTGAGGCTGGGGGTGAATCAGATCAACAGATGCAAAGGAAGTCAAATGCCATCTACTACCTTCCCAGCTCTGTGGGCAAAGGAGTTCTAATATTAAAGAAGCTATGAACAAACAGCTTGATTTGTTAATGCAAAGAGGAAAAGCCCTGGTGACCACGGGCCAGGCCTGCATGATGGGATTGCTTAGGTGTCTGAAGTGTGTGATTCACCAGCTAACTAAAGCTGTTCATAGCTGACCCAGGTATTAAATGCTCCTCACCCAGAGCAGTGAAATTTGTGCCAGTTGCCCCAAGCAAAGCAGCAGCTTTTCTGTTTGATTAGAAGAAAAAAAATACAAAGCAACACATTTCCTCCTGTTTGATTCTCAGGGCATATTTGGTACTTTAAGGTTATTTGCAAGGTCTGAGTAAGTCAGAGACAACTTCTATTTGACATCATCTGCCTGAACGTCTTTGTGTAGGAGGTAGCAGTGGTGGAGAGAAGTCATTAGTCCTATCTTTTGAAAGGGCTAAGTTTCCCTGCTGTGTAGCCACTTCTGATTCTAGGTGCCTACCCAGAAGCACCTACAGAGATGGTGGGGCCATTGGGTAGCCGGTTGATGTGGAAGGCTTGCGGGTGATGTTATATTTATTAGTGGGTGAGCAATGAAATACCTTATACAAGCATCAAAAAATACAGTCAGTGCTGGTGGTTGGAATTTTCATATTCCTAGGAGTTAGAAATTTTTATCTCCAAAAGAATCTAAGAAAGCTTGCTTTTTGCTGGAAGTGTCATAGCTGGAAAGTAGTAGAGGTGGAATTTTTAATGGAGACCATCTTAATTCTTTGATCCTTAGTCTATTCCCTAGCTAAGAAAAAGTTTGAAAGAGGTAAGATAAAGATGCTAAATCAGCAAATGTCACGGGCAAAGCTCACAAGATGTAGAGATGGCATGGAAATAAGGATAGACTTAGCTTCTTCAGCTATTTTCGCCACCTACCAAGCACTGCGCAGTGAGGTGAGTACCTCCCTCTTCAGACTAGGTAACTTTTGCTAGGATCATTCACTGTATGATTTTATTGAGCATCTATTCTATGCCAAGCCCTGACCTTATTACTAAGGATTGATTGAGGAGCAAGGAAGACAAAATCCTTGCCCTTATGGAGCATTGGATTAGGTACTGGTAAGGAGACAGGGGTCATCCAGCCTTGTAGCCTGATTTTGGCCCAAATTTTTTTATCAGTGCCTTTTTTACTGAGTTATGTGAAGATGGAATAAAAAAATCACTACAAGTATGGGCTTCCCATTCATTTTTTTGCAGTAAAATGTGATGTATAAATACCAACTCACTTGTGTTTTGGAAGAATGAAGTAGTAATGGGGGTGCTGCATCGAGCACTGTTCCTGGCATACCATGGATACTCAGTACCTGCCTGTTGCAGTCGCCATTGTTACTAGATGTTGGTAGGAGCAGAAGCAATGGGATTCTCCACAGGAGAAATGCCCAGAAGTGTGACCAAAAGGCAATGGTGCTGAGTCCAGGTGCTGGCTTGTCTAATAAAGACCAGCAGAGAGCACCCTTCCTAGGGTGTGATTGTTTCAGGGTGCATCAGAGACCAGAGCCACTGGGTCTTTAAGGCTCTGAGCTCATCAGAAGTGCAGAGGATGAAAAGTGCTCCAGAGTGACCCGGAGCTGTGTCTGTTCAAGATGCAGGGAGCTTTTTTCAGAGCACATATGGCATCCTTAGCAACAGGCTGCCACTTGGGGGTTAAAAAAATGAATATTCTTCCTACCTTCAATTACGAAGCTATGAGGTACTCTCTAATTACTCATTTTAAACAAATGCACCATATTTTCTTTTTGGAAAGTATGCAGTATATCATTATGAACTACAGTCACCATGTTGAATGTTATGGTTTAGCAACAGAATGTTCCCCCAAAGTCTCATGTGTTTGGAAGGTGATTGGATCATGGGATGCTACACTCATCAGTGGATTCATTCATTGAGTTCAGTAGCTAAAGGTGCTATTAGGAAATGGAGCCTGGTTGGAGGTGGGTCCCTGGGTGTATTATTGTCCCTGGTTTCTCCCTTCTCTCTCTCCTTCTCAGCTGCCATGGGGTAAGCACGTTTCTTCCACCATGTCCTTCTGCTATGCCATTTCTGGATTGGATCCAACCAACCATGGACTGAACCTCTAAAAACAGTGAACCCAAAACAAACCTCTCTTCTAACTTATGGGTATTAAGTATTTTGTCCCAGAGATAGGCAAGTGACTAATACATTGTACAACAGATCTCTTGAATTTATTCCTCCTATCTAAAGAAAAATTTGCATCTTCTGACGAACATTGCCCAATTGCAAAGGTGCCCTATTTGCTACTGTGGTAAAGCAAGGAGGAATTTCTAGTGTGAGCCTAGAAGATCCATTGCATGGTACTGGGCTCTCCAATATCCAGGGGCCCATTCTCCAGCAGCAGAGTTTAAGGACAAACTCATCTTCCCACAGGACCACACCCTCTCCCCACCAGTGCTGCCACCCAAATCCACCTTTACATGAGCTCTCCAGGTGCCTGCGCTGATGTTCTCAGAAAGCCTCACTCATGGTTAGACTTAGGTAGTTGGCTGGTGACAAAGTCCTTTGATTATTGCTCACACACAAGGCTGTTATTGACTAAGAGGGCAGGAGGGCAGTGTCCCTTTCCCAGAGCACAGATGGGGAGAATGTTGCTAACTCAGCTCTTCCTGGCATGATGTCAGGACAGGAGCTATGTGCTTCCTCTTGCTGATATTGGTATCTAATTCTCCCTTGGTAAAGTCTGTTCCTTCCACCCTTACACACATTCTGGTGGTATCTGCCTTTACACAAATCTCCATTACTTCTCATTAAATCAACATTTGTACAAATGAAAGATGCTATGGTTTGGATGTTGTATGTGTTAAAGGTTTGGTCCCTGGGGTGATACTACTCTACTGGGAGGTGGTAGAACCTTTAGGAGGTGGAGACAAATGGAAGTTCTTTAGGTCACTGGGGGCATGTCCTTGAAGGAGTTGTAAGACCCTCTTTGTCGCTTTTGCATTGTCTTTTGCACTCTGGCCAAGAGGTTTGTAGTTTTGCACCATCACATGCTGACGTGCCATACACCTAAAGCACAGGGCCAATTTATCACAGACTGGAAACTCCAAAAGTATGAGGCAAAATAAACCTTTTCTCTTTACAAGTTGATTATCCCAGTTATTTTGTTACAGCAATGTAAAGCTAACACATAAGTAAAGGGAATATTAAAAAGTATTTATATGCACTTGGAATAAGTAGCCATTTAATTTATTTCCCTAATAACCTAAGTTCAGCAGCTCCAGATAACATGCATTAAAAATTGTTTGCAGAAAACCATGAGAAAGTAGTACATTGAGAAAAAGAATGAGAAACCACTCCAATTCTACTTTGCAGCTCTAATAGATGGGGGTTGGTGCTTGGGAAATACTGTGTTAGCCTATGACGTGGTCTCAATACCTGGCAGGGTTTCCTGATTCTTACACTGACTCTTTGCATAGGATTTATCTTCCCCCTCTGGATTATTGCCAATATTATTTTTTTCCTGTACTTTTTCATTCCTCTCAAATTATTTCATGAGTATATGTTTAATTTCCTTAGTGTATAAGCACCCCAAGGCTAAAATCCATGTCTTATTTATTTTGTATTTCTCCAGAGTAGACATTTAATAACTGGTTATTACTTTTACACTGTGTTTTTATAGTTAGAATAAAAATATCATTTTTTGGATATGTCTAAACTAAAAACAGAGTATGATGAAAAAATAGAGTCACGGATTATGTTTCTTTTTATCCATTGATTCTTAGAGCAAATTTGTTAAAACTATAAATGCAGGTATTAATTATTTTGTGATTCTTAATATCTTTAGAGAAACAACATATTCTGTATTTTTGGTTCTTGTCTCTTTGTCTCACTATGTTTTGTTAATCCGTTCTTTGAATTCTAAGTTGGAAGAGGCTGTTAATGCATTTTGTAGAACTCGTATAATACAGGCTTCCAAATAAACTCACCCTTCCTGTTGCCTTTTTAATGGGAACAGATTTAAATTAGAGATGGACTAGTGAAAATAGGACATAGTAGCAACGATCTCTTCTCAAGGTTGCATAAGACGGAAGAAACATCTTTGACCTCTAGTTCGTATCCACTGGCCTTTGAAAGTGTATTTGAAACTCTTTAGCTTTTACATTGGTTATGAGGGGAGGATCACCAAATATGTTAAAATGGCAATACATATACATGAAACAGAAATTCAGAACTAAATCAACAAAAAGTTCTACAAATACAACTGTACCACAAAGCACCTAAGTAAGCAGACTAGATTGTTAAAATGAATGTTATAGCCATGATGAAATAATCAAGTCAGTACATCTTAAGGAGTTTAAACAAAAAGTAGGAATCAAATATAAGTGCTAATAACTCAGGGATCATTTTCCCTATGAAAATGAAAAAAACCTCCAAATTATTTTGATTGCTTTTTTTTTTTTTGCATTAACTAGTTGTCGGTATTTGAACTACTGCTTTTTACATAGGAATGTGGGTAGCTCATGGCAAGAAAATGAACTTGAACTGCTACAAGAGCCAGAGAGGAAAAGTGAGGAGGAGAAATACTGAAAAAGAAAGAGGGAGGAATGAGAACAAGAAAGGATAGGCATTGGAAAAGGGAGTTGGAGGAATAAAAGAATAGAGACCAAAGACAACGGAGAAAAGCCAGTCTGGAAAAATTTATTTAAATGTGCAAGAATTGGGCAATTACTAAAATGCTTTGGGCTAGAACCACAGGTATTTTTGTCAGTTAATTAAGCACAGGTTGCTTTTGTTGAGCAAAGTTCATAATCCCTTCCCAAGCAGCCCCTTGGCAGATGTGTAGAATGGGCCCCTCTATGGGAGATGCTGCTGCCCACTCACAACTCTTAGGTTCCATTGACTTTTTCTCGCACAGTGAAAAGAAAAGTTCCTTTGATTTTTTCTTCACTCCTGCGTGTCAGCATGGGTGAGCTGCTGTATCAGAAGAGCACTGCTGTTCTCAGGCCAGTGACATCTTCAGCTTCAGCTCCTGTGTACATTCTGAAAGGCAGAAGAGCCTGGGACCTGTACCCGCCATTCCTTTCTCCAGGGTAGCTCTTGGCCACAACTGATGGGTGTGGCTCTGGCTATACTTCTGCTCTCTTCTGCTTGAACTCTGAGGTGTGGCTGCAGTGTCTCTACATCTCCTCCTGCAGAATCAGTCAATCTACCCTGTGTGGACCATCTTCCTTTCCTTCCTTTCTCTATCTCTCCATTCCTCTAGTGGTGGTCCAGAACCCATTCCTAATAAACCTCATGAAACCTCTCAAGCTTCTGGGATCTTGACTTAAGACACCCCCCAATAACCTAAATGTCTCAATTATTCCAATGACTACTGACATGATGTTTCATTGTTTGATTCCCAGGGATGATCCAGCAGAGTGGAGGATTTGCTCCATACATAAATCTGCAAGTGTAATGACAGAGGACGTTCTCCTACTACACAGTTGCCTTCTGCCACATTTTACTCTTTAAGCCCTTGATTCCTTGCTTCATAGGTCCTGAAACCGCAAAGCATCTGTCCAGACCTGGATGAGCCACACTCTTGGAGATTCTGCTCTCAGATCTCCTTCTCCTCCCAGGCTCTGTTGAGGTTGCTGAGGCTCAGCTCCATCTGGAAGTCTGACAGGCACTTTTCTCCAGAGTGGGTTGTGCTTGGAAGTGGGCTCAATTTTAACACCCATCCTATCAACCGCTGTCTGCCAGTGTCACCCCCAGGAGTGGGTTGGAAGCCATAAAGAGTAGAAGGCAGACGTCTTTGCCCTCATCCTGTGGCTTGAATAGACATTTGTCACCCAAACTAAGATGCTGTCAGAACTGGAGTGGGGGTGTGTGAACTGAAATAGCACCTGGGCTTTTCTAATTTTGAGGGAGGCAGCTGGGGTGGCATTTTCTGGTTCCTCGTGATTCCATAATTTCTCTCTGAAGTCATTGTGGTTCGCTGTATTCGGTGAATCAGTTCTTAGGATTCTAGTTTCAAAGGTCCATTTTTTTCTTATTCTGAAATACTGTGAAAAATAGTCTACTCATTTCCTCTCCTACTTATATAAAAAGAGAATAGGCAACTGCTCCTCTTTTGAAAGTTAGAAAATTGGAAGTGCTAATGACTATGTGTCTTTAATACGTTTATAGCATATGAATCCAGGCTGGGAAAAAGCTCTCCACTGATGGGGCATGCAGTAGACAGTAGAAATCAAGATTTTTCTGTGATGGATGCCACAAGAGACCAGTATGGAAGCATATGACAAAGATGGTGTAAGGCTCCTCTGTGAAAACCGTATATTGAGTATTTGCTGAGCACTTACTGTATGCTCAATAAAAAAATGGGTAGGTGTCCATGGGGACACATTGCAATGCCTTTTTGCTCTTCAGGAATTATATTGCTTGTGAAAAATATGGCAATTTTGACATCTCTGATCCAGACACTTAATTGTTCATAATGGCAACGTGAGAAATCTTCCCCAGATGAAAAACCTGAGGATTTTTATGTAAATTGCTGCATAATTGAAGGAAGCTGTCTGATGATGGTGGTGATTCCTATACCAGTGGTCAGCCGCCTCCTTTTCGTCCTAGTTGCAGAAATATGGCAGTGATTCATGATTTTATGGGAGCGGTTGCTCATTGTTCCATTTACACTTCTGATTTCCTGAAACTCTCTAGTAGGAAAAATCAGCTTCAAAATATTTATTTTTGAATATTTAAAATATTTAAACTTCTTTCTTTGGGTAATAAATTAATGAAAGTAAACATTTCTGAGGGGGATAACAAACTGAAATATATGTCAACAATGAAAGATTTTCCCCTAAGGGCAATTTTTATTAAACAATTATTATTGCAAAATCAAGCTTGTTTAAAAACTAAACAGTATGAAGGTAAAATGTACCCACTTATCCCCCATAATCTCCCCAAAATCTTTACTTCCTTGCAACACTGAGATCAGAGATTCCAGAGGGAGGGGAGAAGATATCCAAAGGAGATAATCAAATACAAATTACTTAACTGATATATTTTTTGCACTGTACAATGTTTTCTTTCTGTTGAAGAAGGAAGTTTAGGGAGTATATTTTGGAGAGCACTGTGAGGTCTCCCTCCAGTAGGAGGGTGTTTTCCCTTTACCACTTGTTCTCGTGGGGAGTTTCAAGGAGATCACTCCGAGTTTGGAGGTGCTCCTGAAGTTTTGGGCCAATAGCTGAACCCAACCAGAAAAATCTAAAAGGTAGGAGACTGGTTGGCCAGAAGCTCCAAGTGAAGGAGAAATTGCTCCTGCTTGGCAGTGGTCTACATCCTTTCAGAGATTGCAGGGGCTAAGGACTAATGTTTTGCATGGATTGAACATAGGCCATGTGTGAGGAAAAACCATTGGTGGGGTCAATTCCAGTCATGTCAAGGAGCCTGCTCAGTGGAAAAGAGTGGAGGTAAATGGTTAGATTCCAGGGGCTTGGAAAGGATCCTCGAATGGTCAATAGGTACAGGGATGAAACTGCTGGTGTAAGTACCAATCCAGGCATAGAAAAAAGGGTGTTTAAAAAACTCAAATATGTGCCCCAAAGAGAAAACATCAGTTTAATCTTCTGCCAACACCAGAGAACATAGGCATAAGCTCTCTTTGCTATCAATCCTACTATGCCCACTTTCTTTCATCTTTTCTTGAGCTCTCATTCTTGAGACTCAAAAACTAAGGGAATGGACGGAAAAGTGAGAAAGCCTTCCATTTCCACCTGCAACAGAATGGAGTTGTAGAAAAGGGAGAAATCTTGAATTTAAATTGAGTTGAGTTGATTATTAAATTAATATATGTGTAATACTACTAAACTGAGTGTCTTTCTTTGTCTTAAAGTGACTGTAGGATTTTTAAATTACATATAACTAGGAAGTTCATGGTTGCTGCCTAAATTTGCAACCAGGGTCAAAGGAGGTCGAACTCATCCTATTAAATAAACAGCATGGTGCAGAGACAAGTTCAGGTGTCATGCTTGGTTAACATGAGAGTTTCAGAAAGGCATATATAAAACCACCAACACACATTCAGGTGTGTCTGGAAATCACAGGCTCTCTAAACAGTGGCTCAAGGATTAAAGATTCATTGGCATCTATGCTACGAACAGCAGCAACCTTGACTGACTCTTCAGAGTAGCAATGATGTCACAAAGGACAAATGGACACTTAGGTAATATTCAATAAATGTCCTTTCAATACCATATCATCTTATGAATCATGCTCATTTACTCAGTTGCCTTATTAATAGCAGGAAAAAATTAACAACAGAAAAAATCTTAAAATTTCATTTTCTTAACCAGTGAAAGATTATTTCCCATCACATCAACATCTGATTCTAATAGAGGATCTTCCTCCCTCATGGAGCCGCCAGAAACACGTGACCTCTCTCAGAGTGAGATAAGGTCCCCTTGGCTAGAACCCAGACACATGACCCCAGTCTAACTGAAGAGAGGCTGCAAGACTCCTAGGAGTGTTTGGGTATTTGTAGGTTACTTGCTATCTCTCCCAGAATCATTTACCATGTGTCCAACAAAATTCATTGAACAATTACTGTATAAATTTTGGGTACTTTTTGGTAGGAAAAATTATAAACTTTAGAATCAGACACATCATGATTCTTCATTATTTGCAAAGTATTTGTAATTAATAAGTTTCTAAACCTCTTTTTTGTTTTTTTTGCCTAAATACAATAGTAATTATATGTACTTTTATAAGATTATTATAAACACTTACTGGGATAATTGCATAAAGTTCTTTGTACAATAATGACATGAATAAATGCTGGTACTCTTTCAGATATTCCTGGTACTCTTCAGAGCATTCCTGACAAGGTTATATAAGATATAAAGATTTCTAAGAAATAGTGACTATCCTCAAAGAGCAAGTGACTTTGTGATATTAGTAAAGCAAGTACACAAAGGTTTAAAGGCAGTGTGAAAGAGCCATAGGGTTGATGCACATCAGAGGTTCTGTAAAGATTTAAAGGAAGAATTTTCACTTCTGGCTCTTCTGTCACTTGTGGAAGACTTCCTGGGAGGAGCTGTATTTGAGCTTGGTTTTGAAGAATGGAGAGGCTTTCAAAGAAAGGCAAGAGGATTTGGGAATTTGTTAGCCAGGGTTCTCCAGAGAAAAAGAACTAATGAGATTGATGGAGAGAGAGAGAGAAGAGACAGAGGTTTAAGAGTAGATTTATTATACAAATCAAATTGGGAATTACAGAGGTGCAGAAGTCCCATGACAGGTCATTTTCCAGCTGGAGACTCAAGAAAGCTGGTGATTTAGTTGAATCCGAGAAGTGGGCTTGAGAACCAGGGGAGCCAATGGTGTAACTCTCAGTTCTGTCAGTGACAGCTGTAATTCCTGGAATCCAAAGGGCAGAGAACTGAGAGTTCTGATTCCAATGTCCGAAGGCAGGAGAAGATGGTAGCCCAGCTCACCTAACTCTGGGAGTCACAGAGAGAGGGAAAAGAAGATGGATAAAGAAAAAGGAAGAGACCTTTTCTTCACTTTTTGTTCTGTATGAGTCCTCAATAAATTGGATAAATCCCAGCTACATTGTTGAGGATGGGTCTTCCTCACTCCTTGTACTGATTCAGATGCTATGCTTTTCCATAAACATCCCCACAGAAGTGTCTAGAATTAATATTTTACCAGCAATCTTGGCACCCTATAGCTCAGTCCAGTTGACATCTGTCATTAACTATCACATAATTGGACAGAATTATTTGATTAAAGAGGCAAAATTTTAAAAACTGACTTTTGGGGGAACCAAAGGTAGAGCAATCTTGCCTACAAAGGAAGCTTAAAATAGGGAACTAGTAAAAAATAAAGCTGAAAAAGTAGGCAAGGTGTAGGATAGTGGCTTGAGTTTTAACTGAAGGAGGTTGAACTTGACCTTGGAAGTATTAGGGAATCATTACAGACATTTTAAGGAATGGAGTGATAATAACATCAAAGTTGTGCATATGGGAAGAGACCCACTTGATGACAAGTAATTAATAACAAAAGGGGTTTCCCTCCTCTCTATAGCATGGGGAAGAATCAGGAGGAAAAGGACATGAGAGAATGGTTAACCAAACCTTGTTCACTCATCGATTTGAGAATTGAGATCAGAGAAATTAAATGACAAGCCTGGAGTTACTCAAGGCAGCAGGAATGGCAGGCTGCTCATGCTCACCTTGCAGAGATCTAGCGTGGCTTCTCTCCTGCTTCCTTGCAATCCACCTGCTCAAGTTGACCAGCACCTTCCTCCCAGCCCTCAGCACAAAGGTGTCTTTTGACCTCATCTCCAGCCCCTGTGATGGGCTCTCATAGCCTGTCAGAATCCAAATGCAGGAACAAGAAAGTCTCATCTGTTTCCTTCTGTTTTGTGTTGCTATAATAGAATATCTGAGACTGGGTAATTTAAACAATAGAAGTTTATTTGGCTTATGGTTCTAGAGCCTGGGAGGTCCAAGAGAAAGGTGCTGGCATCTGGCAAGAGCCGTGGTGCTGCACCCTCCCACGGTGGAAGGCGGAAGGTCAAGAGAAGGCAAGAATGAGTGAGCAAGGGAGAGCTGAACTCACTCTTACAACAAATCCACTCTCGAGGTAACTAACCCAGCCCTGCATGAGGGACATCAGTCCATCCACGAGGACAGAGCCCTCATGACTTAATCACTGATGAATGGGTCTCACTTCTCACCACTGTTGCTCTGGGGATAATATTTCCAATACATAAGCTTTGGGGGATACATGGACATCTTAGTGCTGCTGCTCTCCTTCTCCTCACACCGAGTCCTGGTCAGAGGCAGAAGCCACCGTCCACGATTCTGAGAAACAAATGCAGTATTTTAGACTGGAACAGTAACTGTCAGAAAAATCATTTTTACCCTGACCTACACTAAAAACATAGTTTATAAAAAGAAAGATTCAGGAACTGTTCCAGATTAAAAGAGACTGAAAAGACTGACAGATGAATGTGATGTATGATCTTGGATCTTCTTTGGTTATAAAAAAAATTATTGGGACAGTTGTCAAAAATTCCAACACAGTAAGTAGATGAGATAAGATTATTATTTAAATGTTAAATTCCTGGTTTGATAACTACATTGTGATTATATAATCTCCCCTTTTAAGATAAAAATACTGATAGGTAAAAGGCAGTATATCTGCAGTATTTGAAAGGTTTGAAAAAAAAGTGTGTGTGTGTGTGTGTGTGTTTACACATGGACATAAGGGAAGAGAGAGAGAGAATACAGTAAGACATTTATTTTAATTTTCAGGAAATCTGGATTAAGGATAAGGAATTTCTGGGATTTCTTTGCCCTTTTCACAAATTTTCTTTGTTTGAAATTATGTCAAAATTAATTATACTAAAAATAGCTTTTATATCCCAGCCCAGTGAATGTATACATACTTATGCATTCAGATATTTGTTTGCTCAATATTTAGTGAGTCCTACATATACCCTTCTAGACAACAGATATATATCAGTGGCCAAAGTAGAAAATATCTCCCTATGGTGCTTACATGAATATCTACCTATCCATCCATACTTATATATGTATATGTGTGTATTTGCATATATAGACATAAAAATTTTTATTCAAATTACACTTTGGTAATTAGTGGTGCATCATGGTTTTAAATTCTGTCACATTTAAAGATTAAATTGAGGAAGAAAATATACTGATTTTATGAACAACTAACAGATCATAAGCCTGTTTTCAAATATAGCTTCAGAGCAGAGAAGGAAAACCCACAGGCTGCATGGCCCTAAATATAAGCTTGCACTGTGTGCCTCCCCAGCACTAGGTGGAGACCCCAGCAGAATCTCATCTTCTGATCACCATGTCTTCATACCCAGCTGCAAACCTGCTGTGGCCATCTCCACTTCAGATCTACTCAGCCCTAAACCATGCTCCTGTTCTGACCCATTCCTGGTGACTGCTCTTTCACCCCTACTTCCCACTTTGGGAAACAGCCCCTCACCCCACCAACTGCTGGTCTGAGAATGATTAGCGTCCTCTTTATACTTCCCTTGCTTCATTCCCCACAATAATCAGTGACCACGGGCCAGGGATATAGCTCAGTGGTTCCGCCACCTGCCTTGCAAGCCAAGGACCCGAGTTCGATCCCTGGTACCAAAATAATAATAATAATAATAATAATAATAATAATAATCAGTGACCAAGTCCTGTTGATTCTCTGTCCTAAATAGGTCTCAGATTCATTCTTTCTCTTTTCTTTTCCTCTGATGTTGTTTTAGTCTAAATTCACCAACATCTTTAACCTGAATTAGTCTAATAGCTTCTCAGTTGGTCTTCCTATATTCAGCATTTCTCACTTTAATCAATTATTCCTGGGTCAGCCAAAGAGATTTTTAAAAACCTAAAACAATTATATCACAACCTTTATGATTTTCCAAGTACTGCTAAGAGAGGCTAATAAGAGTATATTAATTAAGCTTATGTTTCATGTCAAGAACAGAAAACCAAAAATAACCATGGGTTAACAGGATAGAAATTCCTTCTCTATCATATAGAGAAATATTTGGTATAGCATAGTATTTAAGACCTGGATTCCTTCTGTCTTCTTCTGGCATTTGTAGCTCCAGCTTTCACTCCTGTCCACATGCCTGCATGATCTCCAGACATATTTGCCTTCCATCTAACTGGGAGGAAGAAATGAATGGAAAAAAATATCTTCCCTTTCAGGAGACCCTTTACCTTACCTCAGGCTGCCCACGCTTTCAATGCACTATTGTACCTGGCTGCAAGGAAAGTGGTATACAAAGACTTTTTATCCAGATGAACAATATCTAGCTAAGAAGTAGGTGTATGTAACTATTAATAATTAAGACATTGAAAATGGTGTTGAGGAGTCACTGCTAGTCTCTTCCAGGTGGCCTTGATGGTCCTATTAGAGTTGGTCCTGCTATTTTCCTGAAATAAGATCCTGCCCATTTCCTTGGATACTTCTTGGACTCAAGAGACAAGGTGATAATTGCTTACTTAGCTTCCTGAAAGTCTTCCTCAGCCTTCATTCGATGATATAATTATTTATCCAAGTATTTGTTTATATTGGTATATTGTTTTTAAAATACTCCCACATGAGTAGGGAGGCCGTGTGACTAGAAACAGACTGAATCTAATCTGCGTCAACCACCTTGAGCTGGTCAATAATCTTATAAAGTAAAGGTGGTAGGATGGTTGATTGATTGCGTCAACTTGAGTAAATAACACCCAACTAAATTGGCTCAATATAGTTCTCGTTGTGGAAGACCCACCCTAGGGAGGATTAGCACCAAGATGCTATAAAAGGGAAATGAAGAAGGGAGGACTGCTTCTGTTTTCTTTGGAGGAGCTCCAGTCTTTGCTTTCGCCTTGAACATTGTCTCCTGGCTTTCAGCGCTGACTCTTCAGCCTCCAGCATCGGCTCTTCAGCTTTCCAGTGCAGACCTTTAGTCTCCTGATATGGACTTGCACCAGCACTACATGGAGCTCCAGGCCTTCGACCAGATCTTTCAGATCCCACAGACTTGTCATGCTTTTGCACACCCAACTCTGTGGGAGGCCATTGTAAGTCAATCTGCAAATTCTTATATATTTGTATATCTTGTATTAAATCTGTTTCTCTGTTAAACACTGACTGATACAGTGGTAGCTAGCTTTCCATCTCTGTAACAAATGCCTGAGATAATCAACTTATAAAGTTTCACTCCAGGACCAGTTGGTCCCATTACTTTGGACCTATGGTGAAGGAACACATTGTGAGGCAGAATCACTTCCCTCATGGCCCAGATGTTGAGGGAGGAGGCTGGAGTCCCACAATGCCCTTCAAGGGCATGCCCCCCAATGACCTGAGACTCCTCACTAGGTCACCATCTCCCCACATCACAAAGCTGGGGACTAAGGTTTTAACATGGGCCTTTAGAGGACTTTCCAGGCCCAGTCTCTAGCAGTACATAAAACTGAAGTCATCCAGATCTATAGGGTAGGAGGTTGTGCCTTAAGTTCCTTTTCTTATCACTGAGACACAATACCCGACATCCACAACTTAAAGGAGGAAAGTTTTATTTTGGCTCACAGTTTGTAAGGTTTCAGTCCAGTCTTCTTGCTCCAAGGCAGGGTGCATGGCAGTGGGGCATGGCAGTGGGGCCTGGCAGAGGAGAAAGAGCTGATGGCATGGTGGCAGGAACCAGAGAGAGATGGCTAGGGGGAGATGGACCCTCCCAGGCCATGTCAACAGTGGCCGACCTCCTCCAACCAGGCTCTACCTCCTAACATCACATCTAGCTGTAAACTCATCATGGACTGGTCCACTGATGGATATCTTCCTCCCAGAATGCAATCACCTCCCCAAAGCCCCACCTATGAGGCTTTGAGGGACAGCTACATATAAACCACAACAGGTTGCTTTATTACTTAAGGAATTATTGGAATGATGGAATTTAGCATAGTCAATATAAGTGATTAGTTGGGGGTAAGGCAGTGACCCACGTTCTTGACTGAAGAAGATATATAAAAGTAATTGGTAGGACAACTGGTTTATTCCATTAGTACTCAGGGTTCAGACCCAGCTGGCTACCGCACGAAGTAAACAATCATTTGTTGAGTGAATAAATAATTCACTTAACTTGACATTTTCACTCTGGCATTACATAGTCCTATTACAAATTGGAAAACCCAGTTAAGAGATAAAAATCGGTACTTCACATTTTGTTATGTGTTTGAATCACTTCACCATCAAGTAGAGCGAGGTGAGCATTTATTTGTATTTTGTCATAGATTAACACTTCATTATGATATAATTCACATAACAAATTCCACTCATTTAATGTATATAATTCAGTGGATTTTAGCATATTTACAGAGTTGTGCAACTGTCATGACTAATTTGGAGCAATTAATCATCCCAACATGAAGGCCCATATCGACTAGCAGTTGCTCCTCACTGTTGTACTAATTTATTTTCTATAAATTTCTCATTGTGTACATTTAATATAAATAATGACTTTTCGTTTAACACAATATTTTCAAAGATTATCCATGTGTAACCTGTATTAATACTTCATTTTTTAAAATTGCAAATAGCAGTCCATTACTTGGATAGAGCACATTTTGTTTATCTAATCATTGGTTGATAAGCATTTGGGTCATTTTCACTTTTTGGCTAGTGTAGCCAATGTGAGAACATGTGTGCACTGGCTTTTGTGTGGATGCATGTTTTCACTTTTCTTGGTTATTGTATTAGTTTCTTACTGCTACTATCACGAATCACCACGAATTTGGTGGCTTGAAACAATGTAAATCTATGGTCTTACTGCTTTGGAATGCTGAAGTTCAAAATGAGCTTCACCAGGCTAAAATCAAGGTGCTGGCAGAACTTCAGTCCAGCTGGAGGCTCCAGAAAATGTCGTCCAACTTCTAGAGACACCCATGGGCCAATCTCCTGCACACACCTGGTTCCCTCATTTACCTTCTGTCTCTGATCTCTGCTCCTCTCACCATATTTCTGACTCTTCCTTTCTGTCCTCGTTATCACATGGACATTTCTGACTCTTGCGATTAACTGGGACTCACAAGATAATCCAGGTTCATCTCTCTGAACTCAATCACAGGAACAAAGTGCCTTTTGCCCCAGAAGGTAACACAAGTTGGAGAGGGTGACAGGTGGGTGTCTTTGAGGACCTATCATTCTATTTCCAACCTGCGCCTAGAAGTAGAATTGCTGGATATGTTAACTCTATGTCTAATGTTTTGAGAAACTGCCAAATTGTTTCTAAAAGTGGCTCCGCCATTTTACATTCCCACCAGCGGAGTGTGAGGGTTCTCATTTCTTCGCATCCTTGCCAATCTTAATATTGTCTGTCTTTTTAACACAGTCACTGTAGGGGTGGGAAGTGGTAAAGCTCTGTGGTTTTAATTTGCAATTACTTTATGGCTAGCCATGTTGAGAATCTCTTCATGTGCTTAGCACCCATACTGACATATTTTGTGAAAAATATCTAACCAAATCTTTGGCCTATTTTTAATTAAATATGAATATTTTTTGTTGAGTCAGAAGACTTTACATATTTTGGATAAAGTCCCTTATGATATGCACAGTTTGATTTCCAAGTATTTTCTCCCATTTTGTGTGTGTTCTTTTTGCTTTCTTGAAGTATCATTTGCAGCCAAATGGATTTAATTTTAATGAAATCCAATTTATTTTTTGTTGTTGATCTTATTTTTGGTGTCATAGCTAAGAAACCATTGTTTAACCTCAGTTCACAAAGATTTAATCCTATGTTGTCTTCTAGGAGTTTTACAGTCTTAGTTCTTACATTTAGGTCTATGAGCCATCTTGTGTGTGTGTGTGCGTGCACGTGTGTGTGTGTGTGTGTGTGGTGTGTTCGTTCTTTGGTCTATGGATATCTAGTCCCACAGCACCATTTGTTAAAAAGACGATTCTTTTCCCATTAAATTGTGTTGACATTCTTGTCAAAAATCAATTGACCATAAATGTAAGGATTTATTTTTGTACTTTCCATTCTATTTCATTCATTTATATCTGTATTCTCATGCCAGTTCCACTCCATCTTGATTATTGTAACATTATAATAAGTTGTGAAATTGGGAAATGTGAGTCTTCCAAATTTTTCAAATTATTTTGGCTATTCTACATTCCTTATAGTTCCATAAATTTCAGGGACCAGCTTGTCACTTCCTGTTAAAAAAAATCAGCTATGATTTTGGTAAATATTGTAATGATTCTGTGCACTAATTTTGGCAATATTGATATCTTAATGATAGCTCGGTCCTCTGACCCATGAAGCTGGAATGTATTTCCCTTTATATAGATCTTCATTAATTTCCTTCAACATGTTTTATAGTTTTCAGTGTGTAAAAGAAGTCTCAAATTTATTTCATTCAATTTATTTTTAAGTGTTTATTCTTTTGATGCTATTGAAATAGAATCTTAATTTCATTTTTGGATTGGTCCCTGCATGTGAATAGAGATACAATTAATTCATTATATTGGCCTTATATGCTGCAACTTTTGAACTTATTTATTAGTCCTAATAGTTTTTAGTGGATTCCTTAAGATTTTCTATGTATGATATCATGCCACCTACAATTAGAGATTTAAAAATTTCCTCTTTCCAATCTGGTTGCCTTTAATCTCTTGTATGTTTTTTCTTTGCCTAATAACTCTAGTTAGAACTTCCAGTATAATATTGAAAAGATGCAAGACATTGTTGTTCCTGATCACAGTGGGGGAATTTTCTATCCTTCACCATTAAGCATGATGTAGGCTGTGAATTTTCACAGGTGTACTTTGTCAAGTTAAAGGAACTTTCTATTTATTACCTTTTCCTTAAAACGATCATGCAATTTTCATTCTCTATTCTAATATAGTTCATTATACTGATATTTAGCTGTTAAACTAAATTCAGTTGTCTACACATGGCTTCTTTGGGTCTTAGGACATATTGATAAGTGGCTTAAAATATTTGTTGATCTATTGACCTTTTACTTTTCCACTCATGTGGACCTTATTTTTTGTTTTGTTCTCTGCCTTATGATTTTTTTGTAGCAAATTAAATATTTCAGAAAATATAATGTGGCAACTTCAAATATCATATTATACCCCATTCCATAGGTTTGTTGTTGCTGTTGGCTTAGTGATATTCCCCAACTTTTCCTTAACTAATTCTATAAAATTCTTATTATCTGTAGTATGAATTCACCAAATATTTGTTATTAGCTGAGTGGTCAGTTAACAACTGGTCAGATATTTTCTCATCTGCTTGAACTAATAAGCGTTCTACGCTTTGCTGAGGGCTGTGTGTGTGTGTGTGTGTGTGTGTGTGTTGGGTGTGCCTTCAGTGCTCAGGCAGTTCATAGCTCTGTCCTAGCCTTCAGGACATCCTTTAGAGGACCTCGAGGTCAGATGGAGACTGGAGATTGGAATCTTTTCCATTTTTCCAAGGAAAACACACAGCCTTTCTTATGTGTATAGGCTTTTATATGTCAGAGCTTTTGAGAGCCCCCATGGACATCTCATTCTCAGATCCTCCTTTTACGTTTCAGGCTAGATGATAGCATCCCCTCAGATAGCTGTGATGCTAGATGATTTTTGAAAGTTTATTTCCAGAAAATGCTATGGGGGTAAAAACTGTGACAGTAAGTTCCAAGTCAGAAAATGTATAATAGGTAATGTGAAATAGGAAGAAAAGGGGCAAAGGGGAAGGAAGTGGGAGGGCTAGAGGAAAAGATAGAAGGGAATGGGATTAATATGAGAAAATGGAAAAAGAGGAACAAAATCTTTGTAAATAGGGAGGAATGGAGGAGTTGAAGGGAGGGCTGGGCAAGGATGAAAAATAAGAACCAAGAGAGACTATGTAAAGGTGCAAATTTCCAATGATGAATGTCATTATATTGTATACCTAAAATGTACCAATGATTAGAATGAATAATCGACAGTGCAAAATAGGAAGAAAAGGTCCAAAGGGGTAGGGGTAGTGGGAGGGGCAGGGGGAAGGAAAGAAGGGAAAGGAAAAATGATGAGAAATGGAAAAAATGGAAATAAAGTCTTTGTAAATAGGGAAGGGTGGAGGGGGTGAAGGGAGGGCTAGGAATGGGGAAAAATAAGAACCAAGATGCATTATGTAAAGGTACAATTCCCAATGAGAAATGTAATTGTGTTGTATATGTACAGTGTACCACTAAAAGAATTTAATAAAGTGAAGAAAAAAAAAAGTTCCAAGTCAGGTTAAGGGATGATCTGGAGATGGGAGTTTTGAGAAGTTCCAAATCAACCTTTTGCCTTCTTGTAGTTGTGATACTGCTGGGTTTTATAGCTACTGTGGCTGCAAGGATCCTGTGGACAAACTCTAAGGTTACAAAAGCCTTGTTCTTACTGAGGTTCAGCAAGGCTTTTTGTTTGTTTTCAATCAATGCTACCTAAATCATGCATTACATATCTTTTTTTAATTTCCAGAGCTCTGAGAAAGTTGATTTGATGATTTTCATCATTGTTTGTATTGGTTTTTATGGAGGAGCAGATTTATTTCAGTTCTTATTCTGCCATTCCAGAACTCTTGCCTGTCTAGAAAAATCACGGATTATTAACATTTGTGTCTGCTCACTGATTAGAAACAGAAAGTATGGGGCTGGGGATGCAGCTCAGAGAAAGAATGCTTATGTAGTGTGCACAGGGCCTTAGTGTTCATCTCCGGCACCACAGAAAAAGAGAGAAGGAAGAAAAGAAAGAAAAGTAGAAATTATGAACCTAAACACACAAATTTGCTTCAGTCTTGGCTAGAATTAAAATAGATTATAAATCACAATAGTACATAATATGCCTTAAGGAGGATCGGAATTGACTGTCAATCATTTTTAATTTTAAAGTATCTTGCCCGTAAAATAAAAATGTGCAGTCAAACCTTGGAACTTGACTGCTTTGAAAGTTGTCAAATTTGGTACTTGATACATTTTGGCATGGAAACTGTGGCCAGGCACCTGTTGTTTGCGTGGTACTCAGAGCCTAAGCTAGAACTTGTCCCCGTTGATTGCCTTGTGACTCCCCACTCTTTCCAGCCAAAACAATTTGTTTGGTACTGGTGGTTTTTTTGTACTGGAACCAACTACCCAATTAGCCCAGTGGAACCAATTAACCATGAGTACCATGGTACCAGTGTCATTGGCCTCTGTATCCTTAGGCTGAACATCTGAAGATTCAAAAAATGGTGGACTTTAAATATCTGGAAAATAATTGTGTCTTTACTGAGTGTGCAGTCCTTTTCTCCATGTCATTTTTACCTACACAATACTACAGTATAAAAACTATGTATATGACATTTACATTGTGTTAGTCATTTCAAGTAAATGGACCTGCCATTTAATTTCAAGTATATGAGAAGATGTACATATACTTTACTGTGAAAGTGCTGCACTGTTTTATGTAAGAACTTTGAGCATCCAGAGATTTGGGTATCTGAGAAGGATCCTGGGCCAATCCCCCATGATAGCAAGAGAGCACTATTTGTACAACCCAGAGCTTAGATAAGAGTATAGAAAACAAAGAATAGCCTTAAGAAAATAGAAAGAAAAAGTAGTTTTATTTATCCCAGTCTTGACTATTACCCCAGCTCGGATAGTTTTCATTTACTGTAGTACATGCTTTGAATTTATACTGATATCTTTAAAAAAAAAAACACCTGATACTGATTCATCAGAAAAAAAGGATCACCTAGTAATTTAACATTTTCTCAGTTGTACCCTTTCCCCTAAACACTGGCATTTATGCAAAGACTTTGGAAGAGCCCATGCTGAGGAGTAAAGAGAACAAGTTCAATGGCCATTCTCTGAGCAGTTCAAGACATCTGCACTAAGCTGTGGGACTCCTGTGGTCTTTGGCTCTGCTCACATGCACCCCTTCCTAGCACCAGGTCAAGTAGATTCAGAGGTGACTCTGTACTTGTCCTGGGCAAGGAGCAGTTTATTGATGGCTCAGCTGCAGCAACATGTCTTCCCTGCAGAGAGCTGAGTCAGAGGAAACTTGAGGCGAAAATTCTGACAGCTTCCGAAGAAGGATTTGCAAGTTGTTCCTTCCAAACTGGCACAAATCCAGATCTCTGTATAGAAATTTAAGGCTTCTAGTTTTTTTGTTTTTCAGTTGTTCCTATTTTTCCTTTCTTTTTTTTAAAAAAACTGACTCAAAAAGTTTCCACCGAATTCCAATCAATATGCCTGAGGTGGGCCAAGTCATCCTGGCAAAGAGAAGCACCAGGATTGTGTTCCTTACGACTGTACCAGAAGGCAGGGTCCCAAAGGGAAGGGAAGGAAAGGCAGAGCCTGGCAGCAGCAGAGATAGATAGCTGCCATGTCAGGCTGGATGCTCTGGGGTTCTCACCGTGAACACTGGCAGCTGTCTTTGGCTCAGGTCCTTACTTCACCACCGTGTGACCTGAAGAAGCCATTTGGAAGCATTAACACCCTCTTATCCAGCCCCCCAGGGGAAATACTCTAGAGGAGGCTACTGTACCATTTCTGCAAAAATATGCTCTTAGATAACTGAATATGCGTCTGATAAATTTAAACTAATAAGTTCACTGACATAAAATCTTTGAGATTTGTTCTTCTCCCTGACTGCTCCTCAGCTGGCAATGTCACTGATATAAAGGCATCAAGACTCCCTGTCCTCAGCCTCTCTGGCAAAGAGTTAGTGACTTTTAGTAAAATACCTAACAAACTTTCCTTTTGGAAATGTATACATAATCTGTGAATTCGTGGGAGCTCAGAATGAGAAGGGCCATGAATTCTAAAATATATTGCTTCATTACAACACATATTTTGTGTGCTTGTATTTTTGTGGTTGATATTAATCTTTTGATTAATGACAGGTTGTCAACTGTAACAGTTACAACTAGATTGAGTGAGAACATAAAGCTACTTTGGGATCCTCAGGAGACCCTCCATTAGAAGTGTGTCAGTAAATATACGTGCACATGTGCCTTCCAAGAAGGAACTATTGGTAAATTGAATTCATCAAATTTTACAATTTCTATTCTTTAGAAGACCTTTGATATTGATTTTTTTAAAAGAGAAAAAGAAGAGTGAAACCACAAATTGGGATAGAGGTCACAATACATGTGTTTGTTGGCTTTCTGTCACTATGACAAAATACCTCAGAAGAACAACTTATAAATAAGAAAGGTTTATTTTGGCTCATGGTTTCAGTGGTTTCAGTCCATAGTCACTTAGTTGCTTCACCCCTCAAGGTCTCATGATTTCCAGCAGGACCTCTAGCTATAGTATGTGCGTTTTCATGTATGTTACATATGGTGCATCTACAAAGCATATATATTTAAAAAAAACAATCCAGTAAAAATGAGCAAAGTTTTAACAGACACTTTAATAATTATATGAAGGACCAATAAACCCATTAAAATATCTCCAGCATCATTAATTGTCAGAAATACAAATGAAAGTAACAATGTGCTAGCATTCAAGAGTGATCTAATGACGAATAGATCAGGACACTAAACGTTAGGTTAGTGGTAATGAGAATTTACATAATAACTTTAAAAAACAGTTTGAAAGTTTCTTGTACATTTTTAAAAGGAAACAAAGCCTATCTAATCACTCGAAGATTATACATTGAGGTATTTACCCAAAGAATTAAGCACATCTAAAAATGTTTGTACAAGAATGTCCACATAGCTTTGTATGTATTAGCTAGAATTTGGCAAACCATTATGTTCCTTAATAAGAGATCAGGTAAACAAATTGTAGTATATTGATACAATGGAACACTGCTTCTAAATAAAAGGGGAGTGGATTACTAACAACTGGTAATATTAATGTGCCTCCAGAATATATATTATATATATGTAATATATATTTATATTATATATGTAATATATATTTATATATTATATATGTAATATATATTTATATATTATATACATATGTAATATATATTTATATTTTGAGGGAAAGATAACTCAAAAGTCCATGTTCTGAAAAATTCCTTTTATAAGAAGGTTAAGAACAGGTAAAACTAATTTCATGTAAAAGAAATCTGAAAAGTATTGCTTAAAATGCAGTTTTGAGGCAAGTGACTGAGAGGGCATGAAAGATACCTTTTGGCATAAATGGAAAATTTCTTTACTCTGATAGTGGTGTGGGTGGCCTAGATGTATGCATTTGTTAAACTATCTGAACTGCACACTGAATATTGGTATTTTTCATTGTAAAATTACATATTATATAAAATATATTAAAATGAATAGGAATCTCTAAAGACAGTAAAAGAAAATGAAATTTGAAAACAAACCAAGGAGTAGAGACAGATGGAAAGTATAAAGGAAACATTGATAAGCTGACATATTTGAGTTAATAAAAATTGTAGCTTATGGATAGTAAAAATAGGAATATAAATCATATTATAAAACAAATAAAAAAACTAGAAAATGTATCTAATGTGAGCTAAGTAAAATGTGAAGAAGTCTTACAAATGATTAAATATAACAATTTACCCACTGGAAAATAGACAAAACATATGAACAGTAAATGGGTATTCATATACACACACACATACACACACACACACACACACACATATATGGAGAGAGAGAGAGACAGGGAGAGAACCAATAGAGAGTATATATACAGTATCTCAAATGAAAAGACATTGCCTGTAATCCATAATTTTAAAAATGCAAATTAAACAGTGATTCAACATTTTAAAATAATCATATTTGTACAAAGTATAATGTTCGATGATACACAGTGCTAGTTACCTTGATGCCTTTTTACGTTCTTGGTGGAGTATGAATAAGTGCAAATTCTCTGAAGGCCAATTTGTCAATATACATTAAAATTTTAAATGCACACAAACTTGAGCCCAGAAAGTGGACTTTGGGACAAATACTCAAAGTTGTTAACTGCAGCATTGTTTGTAATGTCAAAGGACTGGAAATAATCAAGTTGGAATTGGTTAAATTGAGTTTACATCAAGACATTGCTTACATACAGCCATAAAAAAGAACAAGCTATCAGTATAATGGTATGCATCTATCTAGAAGATATTTTTTAAACTGATGAGCATAAGGTATATATATATATATATATATATACATATACACACACACATATATATATATATATGTTTCTGAGTAAATAAGAATATATAGATGTAAATATTAATATAACATAGCACAGAATGTGTGGAGATTGAATATCAAACTATCAGAAGTTGTCTAAAGGGACAGAACAGTAGTATTGAGAAACAAGAATAAGAGATGTACTTATATTCCACCCACAGTAGAAAGATACACCATCTTTTTATAACTATTTTTTAAAATTATATGTATCTGGCATAGATACAATGGTCAAATGTTAAATAAATAGTTGGAGTCAGCAGATTTTTCCCAGATAAACATATACATACATATATACATATATAAAATTTTGTAGTACTATTGTCCCCCCTTATCTGTGGTTTTGTTTTTTATAGTTTCAATTATCTGTAGTCAATTGTAGCCTGAAAATGGTAAATGGAAAGTTCCAGAAATAAACAACTCAAAAGTTTTACATATCATGCCCCTCTGAGTAGTATGATGCCATGTTTCCATCCTGCTCCATCCTACCTGGGAAGAGAATCACCCCTCTGTCCAGCATCTCCACACTGTATACACTACCTGTTCATTGATCACTTAGTAGCCATCTTGGATAGTAGACACCTTGTACTTGGTTTGGTGAGGTTTCCGGCATCAACCTAGAGCCTTGTAATATTATGGAGGGT
This sequence comes from Heterocephalus glaber, assembly GCF_000247695.1. The sequence continues at coordinate 18,998,854 of NW_004624756.1, forward strand.
GGGTAAGAAGGGCCTGCTATATAAGTTATCATTAAAAAGAGCAGAAGCAACTGCACTAAATAACTGTTGTTGTGGTTGCTTTACTGATAGTGTATAATAAACTATCCCAGCAGTTGGTGGCGTAAAACAAGTTGTTACGATGGAATTGGACCATTTCGTAGGTCAGACATTCACTGCGCTTGTCTGGACGATGTTCCTGTGGCTGGAAGACACTTAGCTTGATGACTTGTTGATGCTTAGCTGGTGTGAGGCATGCGGTTCATCAGGGCCTACTGAGAACACCTCCTCTGGGCTCTCCAGTAAGGCTGTCACAGAGTGGCTGATTCTTACGTGGCAGCCCAAGGCCCCCACAGAGGGTCTGCAAAGAACTGGAGGGCCATGCTAGGCCTCTCATAGCCCACTCTGGACATCACGCTGAGTCACTGTGCCTGCCTCTGTAGGTCCAACTGCCACATGTTCCAAAGGAAAGGAAGTCACCTCCGTTTACTGGTAGGAGGAAGGCTGAGGAGTTTTTGGTGATCTTTCATCGATCGCAAATATAATGAATAAAAAGAAATACAAGAATTAAGAGGAGCAGTAATTCATCAAGCTAAGAGTAATAGCCTAAAGCTATAATTCAGTAAAATGTGTTTTCTAGCATTAGGATACATTTTTGCTTATTTCTCAGAAACTTTTCTTGGAATTAAATGTCCTAATCCGTGAAAATAGAGTGTGAGACTATTACTATCCAAAAGGACAAGTGTGCTTTGCTTCAGTTCACAGTGGAAGTTTATCGAGTCTTTTTTTGGTTTTCTTTCAGACCTCAGTTGCAAGTTAGGGCTCTCTTGTTATTCATTCATTTTCACTCAAACTTAGGCCTTTTCCTCCACATACCTCCCCCACTACATAGGCAACCAATTTAAAGTGTACCTTTTAGTTTGTAAATTCAATGGCCTAGCTATTACATGTGAGAAGTGTGTGTGTGTGTGTGTGTGTGTGTGTGTGTGTGTTACTGTGGACTGAACCCAGCCGGGGCCTTCACATTGTGCTACAATGTTCCCGGTCCTTTACTATTTTTTATTTTGAGGCAGAGTCTTGTGAAGTTGCTGAAATTTCCAGGCTGGGCTCAACTTGCTATCCTCTTGCCTCGGCTGTCTTCCAAGGCCTAGGAGTACAGTGTGCACCAGGACACGTGGGCCCTCCTGACCACGCTTAGGTGTACAGTTCAACGGCATTAAACGTGTTCAGCACGCTGTGCAGTGCTCACCACCATCATTCCATGGAACTCTTCATTTGGCACAACTGCAATTCTCTCCATTCCCTAAAGAATACGTTCCTCTCTCCTTTTTCTTCCAACTCCTGGCAATAACATTATACTTTCTATTTCTATGAATTTGACTGCTCTAGTTGCCTCACATACGTGGAAACATACAGTATTTGTCCTTTTGTGAATGACTTATTTAACTTAGCTTAATATCATCAAAATTCCACCATGTTACAGGTGTCAGTTTCCTTTTTGTGTGTTTGGGATCATGGGATCAACCCCATGAGCTATGGCCACAGCACCTTTAGATTTTATTCTCACTAAGTTGCCCAGACTGGGCTAGAACTTGTGATCCTCCCGCCTCAGCCTCAGAAAGTGCTGGCATTACAGGCATCCTTTTATAGGCTTGAATAATACTCCACTGTGTCTCTATATCACACTTCGTTTATCCAGTCATTATATACCAATGAACACTGGCTACTATCCATAAAGCTGCTAAAACATGAGTATAGAAACCCATCTGTTAAATCTCTGCATTCAGTTCTTTTGATTATATACTCAGAAGTGAAATAGTGGAATTGCTGTATTATATGGTAATTCTATTTTAATTTTTCAGAGATTATTATTATTTTCTATAGTGGCATCATTTCACCTTCCTAGTAACAATGCACAAACACTCCAATGTTTCCACGTTCTCACCAACACTTGCTATTTCTAGGGATTTTTTTCTTTCTTTTCTTTCTTTCTTTCTTTCTTTCTTTCTTTCTTTCTTTCTTTCTTTCTTTCTTTCTTTTTCTTTCTTTTCTATAGTCACCATCCTTACAGAAGCCATAATGTTTTTCAGAATAGCACATCAGCATGTTTCTTCCCACTATCCCCTTACTCCTCAAATGTGCAGTTCCTCTGATTTCTAATTATCTTAAATAGTTCTTCCTATGTTTATTAGCTTTGTGAGCTTTCTCTATTAAAAATTTCCTTTTCACATCATTTGCCTGTTTACGCTTTTAAATTGCTGTTTTCCTTTTGACTTCAGAATTAGCTCTGATAATAAGTTTTGGCATTAATAACTTTTTTAAAAATTACATATTATTCTCCTACTATGTATGTTTATTATGTTTGTCCAAGTTTATTTTTCAATAAACTGAAGTTTTTAATTTTGATATAAACAAAGTAGTTGATCACTTACCTAGCATATTATTTTAATTAGTTGTTCCTTGCCCTGAGTTCACACACACATTTCTTTTACATTTAATTTCTACATTTCTCCTGCATTTTATGAACTCTATAATTTTAACGTTGTGTCAAAGTTTTCAGTCCATCTTGCTTTCATCTTTGTATGTAGTGTTCTAGGAAGAGAATTGTTTTTATTTTCTAGATATATTGTGAGAAATATTTTTTCATATATTTTCTCCATGTAATATTTTGATATATTGCCTACTAGCCAAGCTATCCTTTATTTATTTGCAATGCTCTCTTTATCACACATTTAGTTCCTATATACATACATCTATTTTTATACCCTTTATTCTAGCTCATTGCTCAATTTATCTGATTTCTTTATTATCAATGACCAGTTTTTAAGAAAAATCATAGTAACACTTACACATTAAATCATTTGAAATTGCAAACATTCAATAACTTTAACCCCAAAATGGCAAGTGAACAACATCTCAATAACAAGATATCTTAATAGCTCTTGAAGCATGGTCTCTAAGTCTCCTGTCTTTGTTCTTTTTGTAAAGATTAGTCTCTTTATACACATTTATTCAGCTAGACACATTTTAAGTTACATTTAATGAATTTCTTTGTAAAAATTCAACCAGTTTTTTTTTAATTGAGTTTCATTAAGTTTTAGATCAATGGAGGAAAACAGAAAAGTTTAAGATACCAAGATAGCTTACCTAAAATCCTGGGATGACTTTATTTATTCAAATCATTATTTTTTCATGTTCTTTATTAATGTTTTAAATTTTCTCCCCAGAAACTGTTTGCACTCCTATTTAGCTAATGCTTAGATCCTTTCTAATATTTGTTGTTATTTTAAATAATGTTAGTTTTAATTTGATTTGGGCTCAATCGCTGCTAATGGAGAGATTTGATTTTTTTCTAGATTGATCATCTATCCAGGTATCTCGCAGGGACTCCTTTATTACTTCAAATAGTTTTCTAGTAAAAGCTTGCTAATTCTATTGGCTTTTTTTCTAGATAGATGATAATATTATCTGTAAATAATGAGAGTTTTATTTCTTTGTTTCCAACACTTAGAATGATTTCCTTTTCTTTACCAATGCATTAACCAACATTCTATCGTGAAACTGCAGCTGCTTATGGGGCATCTTTGTTCTTAGTCTTAAGTGGAAATTGCAGTTTTTCCATGCTTTGAATCGTTAATGTTGTGAATTCTTTCTGTGTATTTTTAATTTTATTTATCTATCGGTCCATTTACTATCTATCTATCTATGGATTTCTGGAGATCAAATCTACAGCCTTGCACATTAGCCAAGTTCCTCACCACTCAGCAAACTCCTCAGCCCTCTCTTTCATCTTACCCCTAAAATGACCTCAGGACATTTGACCAGCTGCCAACCTGGGTGTTTGATCTGTAGGCTTTAAAAAACATCACACAAGGTTCATGTCTTAAGCGGAAATTGAAATAGATTATTGGGTCTTATATATGTCCCTGAACCTTATGCTAATCAAAGTGGCACCCTTTTTTGGCATTTGTGTATAAAAAAGTAAAAAATTCCTATCTTTATCCCTTGACACCTCTTAGAAGACTGAAAGGAAAACTTGCTTGGTGAAGTCCCCCTTCGTCTCCTGGGAGGACAAACCTCCTGCCCTTTCTAATCCGCAAGGGAGGCACCTTATGTTTCCTAGGATCCGTATTTCTACTTCCTGCACCAGCACAACGTTTAACGTGCATATTGCTTATGAGATATTACTGATCTTCCCAGCTCTTCACCATGGCAACCTTAACACCTGCCTATTTTTACAGAAACCTTCCAATTGCTGATAATGATGATATTATTATTTGCTGGGTTTTGTTCTCTTTAAATGTGTTTTAAATGTTTCTAGACAAAAGTGTTGACTCCTTTGAAAAGCAGTTTGACTTGAAATGTCTCACTGTTCACTATCTAAATGGCAAAGTGAAACCTGACTTCTAGTGCCAACCAGTCATTATTGCTCACAGTTAGACACATTTCCTCTGCTATTGTTTAGGAAAGCCAAAAAAAAAAAAGATATTCTGAAGGATTGTCTTTAAAAGTCAAGGTCTAACACTTAACTTTAGTTCCTAGATTTTCTAATCTTTGTATGCAAAAGGTTATTACTATAAAGCTGTGTTTATGGAGAAGCTATCCAACACAAATCAATTAATGCCAGACAAGCTAATATTTGGTTTGTTACGTCTTTGAAACTGATCATTATTCCATTTACTTAAGGCAACAGGAAATAGCAAAGACAGGAGGATAAAAAGTAGTTGTCATTTGTCCCTATCGTACTTAGATAACTCTATAAGAGAAACATCATTCCCTTTTCTAGGAGGAAAATGTAGATTATCAAGGTCACAGGTGACAAAAGTCACAGAATATTTATGGGGTAGAGCCAGAGTTGAGGCTCAAGCTAATTTGATTGCAAAGCCCTTGCATTTTTTTGCTTCAATATAAACCCATTGGCATTTCTTTGCTGAAATTAGCAGGGCAGATCTCTTACAAAGATGCACTTCCTGCTGAACTGGTAGGTCAAAAAGCCCAGACTTGGCGGTGCTACCTGGCTGTTGCTAGCTCTCAGTGTGCAAGATGAGAAAACTCTGTTGGTTAAACCAACAGACAAAACAACAAAAGCAGACGTTTAAATCGTTTACAATTATCTAAGCAACTTAAAAAAGGTAGGATCTGAGTCAGCCTTCACCCATGACATAAATTAGATAAATAATGAATAACTTTTCCATATAGAAAGTGCAAGGGCTGGATGGGTCCATTGGTAAATTCTACCAGACAGTTAAGGAAGAAATTATACCAATACTCTACAATATCCTCTAAGAGATGAAACCAGGAGGAAAACTTCCCTCATTCATTATCCTAATACCAAATCAAACACAGTCATTAGAGGGTAGTAAACAACATCTGTCTCTTTCATAAACATACATGCAACTATCGACAATAAAATACCAGCAAATCAAATTCAATAGCATATAAAAACAATTGTGCACCATAAAAACATGGGATTTATCCCAAGTACTGAGAGCTGGTACACTTGTTCAAAAATAAATTATTAGGAGGCTGGGGATACAGCTCCCTTGCATGTGTCAGGTCCTTTGTTCAAATCCCAACCCCACAAAAATTATCATATTCTGTCACATCAACAGGCTAAAGAAGAAAAATCACATGATCATATGATTGACGCATAAAAATTATTGGTTAAGATCCATTACTCATTCAGGTTTTTAAAAACCCAGTAAACTAGATATAGAAAGGTACTTCCTCAATTTGATAGCAATGTTTGCAAATAATAAAAGGTAACATCATACTTAATGCTGGAAAAACTCAAAAATTTCCTGCTAAGATCCAGAATAAGGCAAGGATGCCCCCTCTTACCTCCCCTTTCAACATCATACTGGAAGTCTTAGCTAATTCAGTAAGTCAAGAAATAGTACAAAATGTACAGTGTTTGCAAAGAAATTAAAATGCTTTTGTCTGCTAAGGTCATGACTGTCTATATAGAAAACATGAAAGCATCAAGAAAATGACAAATCCTAGGAGTAATAAATGATTATAGCAAAAGTTGCAGGATTTAAATTAAGTGTACAGAAGTCAGTTGCTCTCCTGTGTACCAGCAATTGACAAGTAGAATTTGGCATTAAAAGCATTACCACTTAACGTTAGCATGGCCTTCAAACTAAACTATGAAAGTACAAACTTGGGAAAACACATACAAGATCTATATGAGAAAAACTACAAAACCCTGATGAAAGAAATCAAATAATAACTAAATAAAGGAAAGATATTTCGTATTCATGGACAGGAAAACTCACTATTGTGAAAAAGAGGTATCCTCTACTTATACAGCGAATGTTTAAATTTTAAAAATTTATACAACAAAAGGCATATTGCCATTTATTCACCTCAAAATACTCACCATCCTTTCAAACATATTTATTTCATTGTTCTCACCACTTTCTGAAGCAATTCTGGCAGTCCACTCTCATGAGTGTCTTTAGTTGCACTGTTGCAACTGCCAACATGTCCATTCAAAACGTCTGTTTTTCATGGTCATTTTGGCTTTAGAGGAGAACAAGAAGTCATACAGTGGTAGATCCAGTGAATAAGGTGGATGAGGATACACTGCAATGTTTTTATGAATCATGAATCCATACTGGTATAAGTAAGTGATTGAAAAAAGAAATAAATGGGGGAGAATAAACACATCTCCCACACAGAATAGTTTCAAGTAATTTAAGTAGGTACTCTACCCTCCAGGAGGTAGGCTGCCACCCTTTAAGTGCAGTTTGTATTTAGTGACTTCCTTCCAATGTGCACAGTATGAAAAAAGGGGACAAAGAGTAACTTCACAGAGGGGACACCTGATCAGCACCACATCAGCCTTCATCAGTGATGACGGTCACCATCAATGGTGATAAGTCATGTTGGTGACAGCATGTATCCTGGGTATAGTGTGCTGAAAATGGTAATGTAGCCTATGATCTTCCTTTTCAAAACCCAGAGTCCCAGTCTAATCATGAGATAAACATCAGACCAATCCCAGTTAGGGCATATTCTACAAAATACTTAACCAGTGCTCCTCAAAGCTGTCATGGTCATTGAATACAAGGAGACAGAATCACTAAATCACTAAATGTCATGACACATTCTAAATGGAATCCTGGGACAGAAAAGGGGCATTAGGTAAAAACTAAGTATCAATTTTAGCTAATAATACTATGTCTCTATTGGCCCATTAATTGTGAGAAATATGCTATATTAATGTAAGATAGTAGTGATATGGGAAACCGTGTGGAGTATCTGGGAATTGTGAGTACTATCTTCTTATTTTTTCTATAAATCTAATATTCTAAAATAAAAATCATTTATTTTTTTAAAAAGCCTTTTTGAGTCTTCTCGGAGCCTTCTGAGTGAAGTGTGCCTCTAAGGTGGGTGCCAGTGGTGGGGTTGGGGGTACTGGCCCCTAGCATTGCCAGGCAGGTTAACTGGTTGGGGAAGAAAGGGCTTGAGAATGAGTATTGCTTTTAGCTCTCGGGTGAAAGCCTGGCCACCTCCGGGGGGTGTACAGGTGTTCCTGGCTCTGTGTGTCCTGTGATAGCTTCTGTGTAGGAAAAGGAGCAGTTTGATGAAAGCCAGGAATTTTGCTCTGCCTGACAACTGAGCAGAGAATCTGTGCTTTGTAAGTGTGTCTGGTGCACGTGTGTGTGTGTGTGTGTGTGTGCATGTGCACACAAACAGGAATGACTGTGTGTCCTGCCCTCATAGGGGCAGACTTTTTAGAAGATGATCCTAGAACTTTTGGGAGGAGGCAGCCAGAGGGCCGCACACATGCCTGTGGCCCAGTTTTCTTCAAAGCTGCATGCTGACCACTGCAGATGGGTGGCTGCACCAGTCTTTTTACATTTTTTTGCCTACTAGAAAGCGACTTTTCCTCAATGCTTTGTTCTTGTTTTCCAGGCCTTCTGGCACTACCTCAGAATAAACTAAAATCTCTTCAAATTGGATCCTTGAATAATTCCAGAGGGGAGAGTTTCTTTGTAAATTCTGTTTACTTATGGATTCATACAGTGTTTGCAAATTCTACAGGGCTGGAAAGCCTCCAGACACATTTACATCCCTTTTCCAATTACCTAGCACCATCACAGTTGTCACCGACTTGAAGCAAAAATCCAGAAGGATTGTTTTCTGCAGCATGTGTATTAAAGTCCAGAATTTTTTTAAAAGCATGTGCTTGCAGGGTGGCATCACCTGGACACCAAGATGTGTAGCTTCCAGCAGTGAATCTTGTCCTTTTGCTATTGAAAATTAATGTTAGAGCAGGTGGACCCAGTGACTGTCAAGGGGTCAAGGTTCCCAGCATGTGGAAGATTTAGAACAAATTAGAAAAGAACATATTTTGAGCTATGCCACCCACATTCAGTTTGGGAGCTCCCAAGAGCCACAGCTGAGTAATGGATGCAAGAATGTTGTAACACTTGGCCCCCAATCTCCTGGGAAGTTCCCACCTGCGGGAAATCTATAGGTTGACTTTCCTGTGGCTGGGTGGTTTTTTCATGAGAAGAACAAGGTGGCCAATTGCTAAATGTCAGGGCTGGGAGGCTTTGTTAGCTCATTTCTTGGCCCTTGAGCTTTAGGATTCTAACTGCAGGATGAAAATTCTTGTATTATAGACAGTCATCCTCAAGAAGACCTTTTGTTGCTTCTAGGAACTATCTCACTTCAAAGAGGATGAAATACCAGAATGTTTCTCCCTAGGAAATCACACTCTCCCCACTGGCAGAAATGGTGGCTCTACGCCCTAAAATGAAGTCTTCCTGCAGAAGAAATCCAGCATCAGCACACAATCTCAGGTCCTACATTGCATGCGCATTCACGGCCTTTCCTCTCTGGGCAGTGATACTCTAGTGGTCTTCATGTGCTCCTCAACCTCACCCTGGAGGTGCTTCTTGGCTGAAACAGGTGGCACCGCCAGCTGATCAGAAGCTCTGGGCATCTTGGTAGCTTGATCCTCTGCTGAGTGACCTACACTGCTTTTCAGGTGCCTCTGACCAGGAGACCTCCGGCTTCTCTGTTATATTTTCAGAAAATGGGATTGAATGCAGAAAATCTTCCATGAGCATAAACTGATGTCGCTTAAACCAGCTGGAAGAATTATTGGTTGCAGGGACCTCATATTTTGCAAGGACACATTTAAAATTGAATTATCGCTCTTCCTTTTCTTCCTGATTCTGGCACTGTGCAAGATCCTCCACTTATATATGAGGGATGCATTCCAAGACCTTCAGTGGGTGCTCAGAACCAGGGACCCTAAATACAAGCATTGTAACAGGCAATCTGATCATCAGGACAGCACTCAATGACCATGAGGAGGGTGTTATGGGACAAAGGGGCCATTCACATCCCCAGAAGGATGAAGATGAGCTGAGATTTCCTTTCTCTACACAGACAGTGTGCACTTTACACCTTACAAATTGTTTATTTCTGGAATTTTCCATTTAATATTTTGAGACCTTTATTGGGACATTGGGTAACCCAAACCGTAGAAACTGAGACCACGAATAAGGGGAGACTGATTGCTCTCTCAGCTGGCCTCCTCTGGACCTTCTGTGCCCTCATTTCAGGGAGCCTTGTTCTAACCTGGTCTTCTGTGGTCAGAGTGACCAAATCAACCTGAATAAGGCCTTTCCTTAAGTTTTTGTGCACTAAAAGCCCTCATTTGAGGAACCTCTTACTTCTGGGCATGCTGGACAGCTGGTCACTCTATCTGGGCTCATGGTCCTGAACTCAGTGCGGGAGACATTCTAGGGAGCTGGCTCACATTGCTAAATGAAATCTGCCAAAATTCAGAGTGACAACATTCTCCACCAAGGAGGACTTGGCAAGATGCAATGCTGCCATGTTGTGTGAGGTGTATCATGAATGACTTCTTCTTGGTTGTAGGTGGTGGCAGACAAATCAACTGGGACCACAGTGATATACATGGGGAACACCCAAGTCCCGGGGCACTTTTATTAATAAGGCTCCATTTCCTGAATGTTTCTCCACATGTCAAACTAATAGACTGAGCTCAGATCTGCCAGATGGAAGGCTGTAGAGCAGAATGCCTGGCTCAGCTTCCTAGGTCAGGGGTCACTGGAATCAGGCTGAGTGTGGGCTTCTTCATGTGTACTTACATCTGCTCTCCAATTTCCACAATGTGGCCTGAGCTCCACTACCTGTCAGATCAGTCATGGCATTAGATTCTCATAGGAATGAGAACCCTGCTCTGAACTGTGCATGCAAGGGATCCAGGTTGTGCACTTTTTTGTGTGAATCTAAGGCTTGATGCTCTGAGGTGGAGCCAAGGCAGGGATGCTAGTGCTGGGAAATGAAGGTATTATATACTGCAAACATATGCTAATAAAAAAAGAAACCAATCTCCCCACTGACATAGGCCCAGTAGGTAGAAATATCATCTTCCATGAAACTGGTCTCTAGCGCCAAGAAGGTTGGGGTCTGCTGCCCTAGGTGGTGGAACTAAGTAAGAGGTTCCCAAGGCTTAGAGCTAACCTTGCACATGGCCTTGTTCAGTGGGTTCTGGAACACAGAGCACAGCCACCAGGTGGCTCATGAAGAGACGCCATCCTTACAGCATAGCCACGGTACAGTGTGAGTTGGATGAGCACCAGGAGCTCTGAGAAAGAAGAGGACCTGTTAGATCTGAGCCACCCAGGAGGGCTTCTGGAGAGTATGAAATTGAGCTGTGGTTTGAAGAGTGGTGTTTGAAGAAGAATCGAAAGGGACTCCTGGAGCTTATTCTAAAATCCAGAACCATACCATCGTCCATGAATACAACTATACTCGCATGTGAGGCTCCTCTTCTCTTTTGCTATTCTACTTTTGGAAATGGCAGATGACCTCAGATGGAGTTGGCCTCAACTCCTCTTGGAGTGATCATATGTGTCCCTAAGTCACCCACGTATTTATTTGATTATGCTAATCAAGCCTTCCAAGGAAAGCAACAACAGAGCTTAGCAAGCCATTTTGGCAATAAAATCTTTTCCAGTCAGTATATCTTTTTCTCTTGCTTTCTTTGCATTGCTGGTGAGTTTCGCTCAAGCTATTATGATACCCACTGTTTTGTTTTTATTAGACGTCATCAGGTTAGGAAAATTTTCTCCTGGTGCCTGAATCATATCCGGGGAGCAAGTTGGGAGAATGTCTGTGTGTGAGTGTGCAGAGATGAGTGAATGTTGGGGGAAGGGATGAGAAAGTGGGGAAGCATTTGGGGAGTCATGAGTGAAATGGCTTGAATTATGACTCTGTGGTGATTTGCTTCCTAGCAAATAAGCAAGGCTTGGTCACAGGCATGAATTGAATTTTTTGTAAGTCCTGACTCCTTTGTGAGTCATTGTCTTCCTCCTGGTCCATCTACACTCAGATTACTTTATTTTCTTGCCCTTCCTTCTGATTATAGCCTGTGTTAGGATCTTCACTCACATGAAGATGTAAATGTTGATGGCAGGTCAAACAAGCACCCCCTGTGAGGTTCTTTTGTATTTTAACTTGATTATCCTTAGATAACAAGCATGGCGGTTATGACTGTGAAGTTGTAGGATGATTGGTAGAGAAGACTTTGTAAGCAAAGGACTTTGGGAGATCCTGCAGAATACCAACTATGATATACATGACTCTACCAAAAGATTATGCTAACTTTGCCAGAGAGGGATTTAAGGAAAAGTGAACAAAAAAGTGAAAATTTATACTTGAACATAATCATGCAACACATTGAAAAACTGACTTTCCTGAATCACATGAATGGACTTTTCCTTTTTCTATTTGCTGCTTAACTAAAGTTCTTTAACATTAAGAATTTCTGTCTAAAGTTTTAATAGATTTGGACTTAGCCAATAGACAATCTATTCTAATCAGCCAATTCACTATGACTCCTTGAAGGTCAATATATGAAAAGCATTTTGCTGCTTCCTCTGGAGGACACAAAATTAATCCATAAATACTTTCCTTACAAAGTTCTCTTAATAACAAGAGTTAATCTATGCGAAGTCCTCCTTGTTGAGTACAAAATAATCACTGGATGAGTGAGTGACCTTGTAGGTGCTTAATCGTCATCACCCCAGCTTTCAAACACTCCCTGACTGCTTGACTTCAAACAAGTTCATCAACTTCTCTGGTCCTTGGTTTCCTCTTTGGTAAAATCTAGATGATATGGTAGCTCCTGTTTTGTAAATCTGTTCTGAGTTTTGGATAAGATAACATATACAAAACTGCTTTGGAAACTTTGAAACATGGAGCAAAATACAAGGAACCATCAGCAGTCTGTTGGTGAGAGAGGAGAGCACTAAATTCCAGATGAATGGGGGAAATCAACTGCTCTTTTTATGTCCCCTGTATGGGAAGAGGTCTTGGGCCACATCTATTGTACTGCCCACTGCCGGAGTGCAAGTCCAGTTCTTTTTCTGGGTGGGTGTGTAGCATGTTAGAAGGTGAGGTTAAATTGATCTCAATTCTCACCTCCTGATTATGTCATCTAGTTTTTATTAATTCAACTTTATTTCTTGTTAGATGAGGGCACACATGCATGCGAAAGAGAAAGAGAGAGAGAGAGAGAGAGAAACAGACAGAGACAGAGACAGAGACAGAGAAAGGAGAGAGGAGAGAGGAGAGAGGAGAGAGGAAAGCAAGAAAAAGAGGGAGAGGGACTATTTTCCTTCTTCTGAGAATCTAAACAAAACAACCACCTCTCTAAATTTTCACTGAAGGGCAAGATGGGCAGACATGCACCAGTCACAATGATTGGGTCTCAGGGAGCTCCTGAAGGGGCTCAGACCTCTGACCTTGGACTGTAATTTCTGCCTTCCAAGGTCTATGGGGCTGTGCTGTGGGAGATGTCATAGAAAAGCCCTGCCAGGCACTTAGAAGGGTTAATGGTTTGTTGAGTTCCTGATTCCACGATAGTGGTCATGGAACACTGTTTGGAAGGCATTGTATAATGAGTCCTTGGTTCACTAATATATGTACATCTTTATCATCTATCTAAGGGAATTGAACTCCCTTATTAAAACAAAATGCAGACTCTCCAAAGTTTTAGTCCTCCGTGGAGTCTGCCGAGGTAAGGTAAAGTATTCGGGCCAAGTGCGTCTGCCTCTTTTCCTCCTAAGTGTTAGCCAGCCTGTGGTTTGCTCACTGTAATCACTGTGCAACAATTCCATTGGCTGCTTTTCTAAAACTCTGCTCTAGTGGTGAACAAAAATGTTTGAAGTTCTTAAGATTTGAGGGTGAGATTTTTCTGAAAGACCTTACTTAATACAATACAAGATAAAGGGAGAAAAAACAAAGAAAATGTAAAATACAAAGCATGAGCTTCTGGTGATCACAGCCACTGTCAGTCCCTCCTCAGAATTCTCCTTGTGACCCAAGAGGAATACATTCCTAGTTTTCAGCTTCCCAAGCCCTCATGTTCCCTGGAGTTTCCTGTCCCTGTTGAATGTGCCCTAGATACTTTGAATATTTTGAACCCAAGACAAAGTCAATCAACAAACTTGGAAAACCCTCCAAAGAGCTGTCGTTTTAGCCTGGGCTGCAGGCTTTTTCTCAGGTGATTGGCAGGTCTGTGACGATGTATATGAAGAATGACTTCACACTTCCATCCTTCTACACACAGTGGCCTTGTCTCCATCATGGGCACTGGCATTAAAAAATAAGCTAATGTAGTGACAGCAACACTTGCACAAGGATGACGATGACCAGCATGGTGTCATGAAAATGTACCACTCAGGTCTTCTGCAGGAACAAAAGCTGTTGTGGTCTGGATCCACCATTATGCTCACTTCAGACCGTGCTCTCTGAAGGCTGCTCTCAGCCAGAATGATTGTGGCCATGGTCTTAAGCCTGGTCCAATCTGGTGAGACACAGAACACTCCTGTTGGTGACTTTGACTGGAAGATTCGCCAAGGGCATGGCCAAATCTTGTCTGGAACCAAGCTGTAGTCCAAGGCCCCTCTTGCTAAAATCTCCTCCATTTCCTTTCTCCTTCCACAGTTGTCAGACCTTCCCTGAGGTCTGAAGGTGCCCCATACCTGTCTGGATGCCTTCCCCAGTAAGTTTCCTGGACTTCTAATCCTAACCTGGCATTTGCTTCTCAGCAGACCCGAAGAGCCAGGAATCCAGGAGATACTGGTTTTCCAACTGGAGCTGCAGTTCTCAGCCTCATTCATGGGAATTCGTAGGCCCATGTGTTTCAGTCCTCAAGATATTTGCTTTACTGGGTGGTTCTGATGGCACACAGCACTGGGTAAATTGGCCAAGTCATAGCAGAGCGGGCTCTGGTTTCTTCCCACTGTGCTTTTCCTCTGTAGTTTATGGCAGCTGCCTGCCTCTCCAGGAATCTAGCCAAGGCAACTCACCTAGGCCAAGCCATTTTGTCACCCTCTACAACCTACATGGTCAGGAGCTTCTGACAGTAACAAAACAGAACAAACAAAACCCAAAATAAAACAAAAATGCCACAAACACCTTGTTTGAGAAACCTTGAAAAAAACAGAACTGTGGTCATTGTCTCAGTCAACAACTGTTGTCTGAGAAAGAAAAATAAAATTCCGTCTGTGCTCACGGCTACGTTGGAGACTGAATATATGGACAAAGCACCAGCTTAGAGAACTAACAACACAGTGGTACCATGTAATTTTAAAGAGTTCAATTTCTATAAGCCTATTCAGAATTTTATAATCAATAACCATGGCGTACGTGTGTTGTTGTTATTTTATAATTCTATGTGGTTTTTACTTTCTAACATATCTCCATAGAGTCCCTAGACACTGCCCTTGGATAACCAGTCCCTGTCCATCTTGAAAACTCGTGATCAGTTTTATGTAAAGTGTTTAACCATTGGATCTCTGAGTAAAGGGGTTCGATTTGTAGTACTTGAGGTTTTCATGGCCAATTTCAAATTGTTAATGTGATGTCACTAAACATATTATTGAGAAGAGATACACGCAGTTCATTCTCATGAATGGTAGGAAGCAAGGTCCAGCTCCCCTCTCACTCTAATTTCCCTTTATTTCAGTTGAAATCTAAATGTCCCCTACAAGTTTCATTGTGCTTTTGGAAGGTGATTGGGACTTGGGGATGCTATACTCATCATGGACTGAGTCACTGATGAATTCATAGCTGAATGTGCATTAAGAGATTGGAAGAGGTGCTTCACTTGGACATGCCTTTGGCGGGTATATCTCTCTCCACAGCTCCTCCCTTCTCTTTTTGCTTCCTGGCTAACATGAATCCAGCAGCTTTCCTCCACCATACCCCTCCACTATGCCGTCTCTGCCTTGGATCCAGCCAACCATGCGTACTGAGACTTCTGAGACTGTGAACCACAATAAACCTCTCCTCCTTTAAGTTATGGGTGTTGGGTATTGTGTCCCAGTGACAGAAAGCTGACTAATACACCACTACACTTCCCACTTTCTACCCTACATAACAAGGGGGGACATCTCTGGGAGTGAAAAGACTAATTTTGGAAATTTATTTTAGGGACCCATTGTCAAATTAATCTCACTGCATGTGCTTCTCAGAAACAGAAGCCCAGATTTCTCTGGAATGTTTGTGAATGATATGTGCTATAGTGTGGCTCTGGTATGCCTCCCAAAGGCCCATGTATTGAAGGTATGGTTCCGAGGCTGTGGTGCTACTGGGAGATGGTGGAGATTTTAGGAGGCAGACATTATGAAGACTTGCTAGAAGGAAGTTAGGTCACTAGGACACGCCTTTGAAGGGGATATTGGGACCCTAGCCCCTCCAATCTCTCTATTTCTGCCTCTCTGTCTCTGTCCCTCTATGTGTGTGTCTCTGTCTCTATCTCTATCTCTCTGTGTGTGTGTCTCTCTTTTTCTTTCTGTTTCTGTCTCTGCTCTCTGCCACTATGAAATGAGCAATGTCTTCCACCCTGTGTTCTCACCATGATATACTGTGCTTCCACAGGTCCAAAGCAATGTGGCCAAGTGGCCACGGACTGAAACTTCTAAAACTAAAGCAAAATAGATCTCTCTTCTTTTAAGTTATCTTAGGTGTTTGTCACAATGATAGAAAGTTTAAAAAATAATCTTTATTCTCTAGTGTAAAACATCTGTGACCATCATAAGAAATTATACAGTAATGACGAGAAATGTAATGAGATGAGAAATGCTTTTCTCATCCTAAATATTCCGATCTTGCTTCTCTGCCATGAGAAGCTACTTTAATACTCAAGGCATTTGGGCCAAATTAAGTTTAGAGATTAGCTTCAAGCTTAACCAGCCCAGCAATAGCAGACAGATTGGAGAAGATTCTTGGTGGGAATAGGAACTGTTTGGCAGATTTAATGAATGCTATCATTGTTGCTGCACAGAAAGCTCAGTAGCACTTAAAAGCATGCCTACAGTTTCATGGAGGTCATAGATCCCCCTTCTCCCCAGTTTTGTCCATTCATAAGCTCCAAATCAAGTGCATCTACTTTGAAGTGATTGCTCAGAACTCTTTTCCCTGTACCCGATATGACGCAGACATGTCCGCAAGAGGTCATGTGTTGGAAACTTTATCCTCAGTTTCATAGATTAATGGCTCTCAGAGGTGTGGCCTTTGAGAGATAATTAAAATCGAGATCATGAGAGCAGGCTCTCCACCCTGGCTTTATAACAGAGGAAGAGAGACTTGAGCATCACATTTTCTCTGTTTCACCAGGAAACAGCAAGCAAGGCCCTGTTCAAATGGCAAGCAGATGTCCACGCCTGGTTCTTGGACTTTCCAGCCTCCAGAACCATGAGCCAAATGAACTTCTGTTCTTTATAAATTACTCAGTCTGTGATATTCTGTTATAGCAACCAAAGTGGATTAAGAAAATACTTTTAAAAGTTTCCAAATCTAAGCTGGTAGAACCCAAGAGAATTTTGCATAGGAAATGTGATTGCTCTGTACGTGAAAACATTCTTTATAGGATTTATTCAGACCAAGCCTGTGGGATCTCACAGTGAGGTTTTTTAAAATGTATAAAAGCCTAATATTATACTCTGCAGAGGCATTTCGGTGCACAGAGGTCTCCGGCTTCCCTTAGGATTCCTTAAACTGCCCAAGTAATTAACATGCACGGGGCGGGGGGGTTGTTACAATGTTTTGCAGCCACTTACTTCACAAGCATGAGTGCTGATTAATGAGCTGATATGCGTGGAAGTGTCAGGAGCGGCAATGGGCAGGGAGAGAGAGCTGAGAGAGGCGGGGAGCTGAGGTCCGGGTGAGAAGGGCTGTAAAGTACAAAGTAGTCTCATTAAAAATATATGCTGTTCAGCAAGAAACCTTTAAGCAGCCTCATTTTTGCTCCTTTCTTAAAGATCTCCTACTCCAGCCAGTATCTGATGAGTGTATTAGGCCACTTTCTCTTCCAAGTAACCTTTCCATTTTTTTTGTGTGTGTGTGCTGAAATCATGGGCAGTTTCTGGGAAACAAACTTCCCAATCTATAAATCGGGCTTTGGTCGAAAAAACATTAGTATTAGAAGCTGCATCACTGGTCTGGGTTTTCAGGAGTATTGTGTAAATGAATTCCATCACATTGACCTTTGGGGATTGGTGGGTATATTTTTCATGTGTCACTGCTGGTATTTAGTTGTATGGAGATTTTGATGGATTGATTGATTTTGGTTCTGCAACTTGTGATCGGAGTGCTTGGATTGTGAAAGTGTTTTTAAGAGCTTCCCAAAGAGCCTAGCCCTAAGGAAAGTCTTATCCTGTTGATTCAGCCCGGATCAAGCGCCTTCTACTGGCTAAGAACAGAACCCAGTGCCAGGGAGGAAAGGTTCAGTGAAAACAAAGATGGTTCCTGCTATCAGGAGCATAGTGGAGACATCTATTCATAGAGGAAGTTTGCAAATGAATCACAGCTCAAATACCTGGTGCTCTGAGATCGGAACCATGTTGCTGGGGGACTGGTGCTATTTATCTGAACTGTGGTAACTGAAATTCATGCACATTGGAGCTTCATGAAGTGTGGGTCACTAGGGTCAGCATGTGAGCCTGGAAAAATCTCAGTTTGGAAAGAGTGGGGCGGAACAGAATACAGAGCTCTCAGGAAAAGCAATAGCACATGGTTTAGCTGGGAAAAGGGGGAAACTTTGGAATCAGAGGTTCCCCGTAGCAAACTGCAACCCTGGAAAGAGAACTCAGGAAGTGTGGAATGAAGAGGCAGAGGCAAATAGGCACTGCCTGAAGGAGGAGACCTCCCAAGGGAAGAGCAGAGGATCACCGAGACTAGCTTCTCTTGCTTTCATATTTTGCTAGTCTGGCCAAGAGATTGTCGATAATCACATGGAGAAGATCTGATTCATTTTGAGTTTCTATCCCTTTCCATTACTTGTATGTGATAACTCTCTTTTATGTTTAAATAGAAAGAAATGATGTAAAGTTTAGCATCATCAAACCAGGGTGGTTGAATGAACATTCCTAGGTATTTGCACACGTTAGTACATGGTGTCCGTGTGCGCAAACTAACTTCCCAGATCCAGTCATTCCTGGAAGAGTGGGATTTGCTGTGGCAAAGTGGTAGCATCTAGATGGCAGTCAGTGAGCAGGTTTGGCTGATGCTAAAGACAATCGAGAGGACACACTAAGCACTTTGCCCTGCCAGACAGGAGCTCTGAAGTAATCCTGTTTTAAACAAAGAACTTTTGGGCTTTTTCTTCATTCTTTTCTTATTTTTCTGATATTGTAGATGAGTTAAATTCTCTTAGAAGCCTCTCTGGGTTTGGAAAGAAAGTCTTACTTGGAGGTTACCAAGTGCCCTTCTCTAACTGTTCACAACGTCTTGGGAGTAGAGTGAAGACAGTGTCGTTAGAAATCAGAGTGGAACTAAAGCCACCAAACTAAATGCATTTGGGACCTATGAAAATCAATACTTGGACACAGGTGAAAGAGCTAGGCTTGGAACTTCTTAGAAATTGCTGTTGCTTAGATACGAAATCACCACAAAGTCCCGACAGGTCTCAGGTTAGTTTCCTTTACGGGGTAGCTGATTAATTGGGAGAAATGTCATCAAGCTGGGTAAAGAGCACAGTTTGTCATTTTATTATTTTGGCTTCTGAAATCTGCAGCTTAATGGTGCCATAAACTCAGTAAAACTGAGAGTGTTTTTAGATTTGGAACTAAAATGGATCCAGCTCTTGCTGCTGGACGGGGCTTGGGAATCGATGGGGCCATCTTCAGAGTGTTCAGGAGAAATTTCCTTTCACGAACTCACCAGCTGTGGTGTCACTACATGGTTTTCACGGGATATCTCTGCTTCTCTGGTATTCTAGTGATCTTAAGTTTTTTTAAAAAGTAAAATTAAATCCTGAAGTTTACCCTCATTAATCGAACAGCAAGTCCCTCTGTGATGTGGGAAATGTATATTTTAATTATCACTTGGAAGCCCTTTCCACTCTGTTGATACATTTATAGCAGCAAGATCAAGCCCTTTTGTTAAAAAATTTTCCCACTACTCAAGAAGCTTAACACACAGCAAGTCATCAAAACAAACAGAAAAGGGTAACTTGAGAATATTGTTTGAAGTTTATGTTGGAGACTTTATTATGATTTCAGTTTAGGGTAGGTTTCTGAAAAACACAGTTCAAATGCCATTTAGTGTAAGAAAATATAATAATGGTATGTTTTACAGAGAAATGTGTATTACAATCTTTATTTTGCTTAATGTTCACAAAAAGAAAGTAGAGTGGGCTTTTGTTATTGTTGTTATTATTATTATCATTGTAATGATAAGATAGTGAAATTTGAGATACAGAATGTATTCTCCATGGGGATCATTTGCCTTCAGTAATGGTGAGCAACAAACACAATGTGAACAAATCTTCCTACTGAAAACAAGTAGAAATAGAAAAAATGTATATACATATAATTTTGGCTGTGAAGTCATTTGATGGTCCAGAGGAAATGGCTGACAAACGGAACTGAGATTTTGACAGAATCTCCTGCAAGGGGAACAGAAGTCCACATGAACCCAAGGCAAAGATCTGATACAGCCCTCACTCTCGGTTGAAGCTGGGACCCCACAGATCTGTAGCAGCAGGTCAGAGTGAACAACGCATAAACCCACACTGGTCAGGATCATGATCTCTTCTTTTGCTGCTCTGTGGAACCTCAAGACTCAACTGGGATGGAAGTGGTCTTATACTGGTGAGCACAGTTGGTGGAAACAAAGAAGCATACTCTGAAGGAAGGTACCGCCACTCTAAGCCTCCAATTTTATCTACACGTTTTTTTAAAAAAAGAAAAACAGCACAAATATAGGAAGATATGCAAGAAATAGGATACCATCACCAGTTATCAGTAGAGACAACAGAAAAGAGAAAGAACTCATGACTGCAGATACTAGAATTATCAGACAGATCATAAAAATTACGCTTATGTTTTTCTTTTTTAATGTTAATTTGTTGTTTTGTTTATAAGATTTTGCATGTATGTTCTTGGATAAAATCAACTGTGATTTTTCCCCCTCATTTACTATCCTTACTGAATCTTGGTATCAAGGTTTTGGTAGAATCATGAAATGAATTAGGAAATAGATCCTTCTTTTTCTCGACTAAAAGGGTTTGAGAAAATGTTGTGTTTAAAAAAATATTTTGCAGAACTGTATAGTGAGGGAAGCTAAATGGCTTTAGTTAACTTTGTGGAGGAGTGTATGGATTACCCAGTCAAGCTTAGCAATGGCTATAATACTATTTATTTCTTTTATTTCTTCTTGAATCGGTTTTGAGAAGGTGTATTTCCCCTGTCCTCTCCCTCTTGCTCCTCTTTTTTCTCCCCCCCCATCTTTTTCTTCCTCCTCATGTGGTGCTGGGAAGTGAATATCTAATCAAGATCACTTTAAAATTACAGGGATTGGAAACACAAATGTCTCTAAATCGGTCACTGGGAGTGACTGTGGGAAAGCCTACTCCATCCTAATCTCCTGGCTCCTAGACTCAGATAGTAAAGCTCTTGTGAATAATGCATCATGCAATCACCGTGCAGCAGCAGGCTCCATTCCCATCCCATGCAGTGTCTCACTATGCTAAGTGCATGCCGCAGCTGTGGCTAAGGTCATCAGCATAAGCCTGGCAGTTTCTGCGTGATGTGCCATAGGTACAGATGACGGACTGCACATTTACATGCCCATCGTCACATTTACCTTGCTGCCTATTTGTAGATTTTGTATTACTATGGATCAGGGCCTTCTTCACACTGAACTACATCCACAGTCTTTTTCTAATTTTTAATTTTGTTCCAAGATCCTGCTAAGTTTCCCAGGCTGACCTTGAACTTGAGACTCTCCCCTCGGCCTCCCAGAGAGCTGGAATTGCAGGTGTGTGCCACCACTCTTGGGTACTTTGCTGCTGCTTGACTGACTGGTTAAACTTCCGGGAGTGACTCAATGACTTACATACTCTGTGTCTGTCCCCAATATGTTCTTTCCAAAATTTCTTTTTTTTTTTTTGGTACTGGGGATCAAACTCGGGACCTTGTGCTTGCAAGGCAGGCTCCGGAGGAACCACTGAGCTAAATCCCCAGCCCCACTTTCCAAAATTTCTTTATCTTTGGTATTTTAATCTTGTGCTTCTTAACCTCCCATCTGGTCAAGCCATTCATCAATGCTCAGGAGACCTTACCTTGGACCACTTCTTCCATACCAGTGTGATGACCAGAATGTCTCTGTTCACTGGAAAGATTTCCCGTCTTTACTGTTAGTCAAAGCAACCCTGAGTAAGGCTATGGTTGGGAAGCACCTACCTCTTAAGCTCGTACAGATGTGAAGCGAGAGACGGGAAGGCTCTGGTGCAATGGGGATACATGGTGTTGGTATCCAGACCACCTGTTTGTGTAACTTGCTTGTGTTTCCTGGATCACTCGGGCCCAATTCCAAACACACAGTTTCCATTGAGTGATGAATTGCTGCTAAGTCTTGCAAACCTTGTCACTGGTTGGGTTTCATGATGGGCAGCTTCTGTCACATAATTGCTTGTTCCATAGCATATACTCAATCTCAATCCTAGCCTAGTGGCAGTCAGGCGCTACTGTTGCACAGCAAATAGTTCTCTGAGGCAGATGGCATTGCTGCGTTCCAGATCTCAGGTTCTGCACTGTTTCTGCTACTGAGTTGTTCCTGGGTTTCCACAATGTCCTTTTCTACACAGGTATCTCTAGCACTATTGGATCTGCTGGATCATACGGCCCAAGTTGTAGAAATGTTCATACTGCAGAGCTATTTCCTGCTCTGGACCCACTCCAAACTACAGCTCTCTGAATCATCCAATAAATGGATCAGAGAAGGATTTCAAGCATGATGTATATCTCAAAATTCTAAAGATGCTTTTCAGACGTTCCTCTCCTTTTACTTAGAGGTAGGAGGTGCTAAGTGCAATAGCTTGCCTTTTACCTCAGATGGGATGTCCTGGAATGCTCCAGACTTCAAAGTTCTCGAAATTTTACTAAATCTCTCTAAATTTTTTTTCTTGCCCTCTAGAATGCCTCAGAGAACAGGGAATAGCTATCCTTTCCTTCTCCATAGGTTTGATTAACATGATGCTACCAATAGCATAAACAAGCATGGTTTTCTATAGAATGTCTATATGATAAAAGACCCTTTGGATTAAATTATGAAAAGAAGGAGAGAAGTAGAGATGGCAAATATACAAAGCCATCTGTCCTTTGTTATTGTAAACTGCCTTTGATTCTTTTTCTTAATAGACATAGAAAAGAATGTATTTGCCAAATCAATATTCATACACCAAGAGCAAGAAGTTATGTTAATCTAGTTCTAAATCTAGTAGAAATAGCATAACCACACAACACTAAATGGGAATACTACTCAGTTAAGTTTATGAGATTCCCCCATCAGCTTCCGTGATCCACCTTGTTTTTGCAAAGCCATATGGTTGAATTAATTGGGGATATAATAATAACCACTACCTCTGCATGTTTTAAATCTGTGAGGGGGATGCTAATCTCAGATACTCTCCCTTAATTTCAAAATCATTTCCACTTTATTGTCTCCATTGAGGGAGGGGGAAGTTCAAAGACTTCCATTTGTCCTTGCCTCCTGTTTTACGGTTCCTATTCCATCAGGAAACCAATATTAAGGACCTGCCAGGTGCTGTGTATATCTGTCCCAGAGGCAATCTGGGACCAAGGAAGTGGCCACAGGTTAGGTCCCTAGACACGCCAGACTTAATGTAAGATGAGCTTCAACTGGAACTCCATTTACCTCAGAGCATCTGTGAATCTAAACTCTAACAAAATGTATCCATGTCAGTTTAGATCCTTACCCAGTGCTGTAAAAACCTCAGGAAATCTCTTCTCCCTGGTTTACATTTACTCTGATAAAAAGCCATCAGCCTTTTGGTGAAGAATTATAACAACATCTATAGATATTCCTGCTCTTATGTTGCTGGGTCTTTCCTCAACAAGACCTCCCTTAAATCAATGGGGCCTGGTCGAACAGCCTAAATATGTATTCCCAGAGATTTTTTTCTGGTTTGTATCATTACATATTTTTCAGATCGTACAGCTCTTTAGATAAATATCTTTCTTCCCAGAAAAGGTTTAATACTTTGCACTTCTATTGTCCAAAAAGATAATCCTGGTTATTGGTCTAAAAGCAACGAAGAGAGGTGAGGTTAGAATTTGAGGAGGATAAGTATCATCTTAGATGGCATTCATTTCAGGTGAGGCATGCA
Source organism: Heterocephalus glaber (assembly GCF_000247695.1). The sequence goes on from NW_004624756.1 coordinate 19,022,546, forward strand.
TATGGTCTCCAGGTAATGGGAGGCTCCTGCTCTCTCCTAAGAAGGGGAAATCAAGAGACTAAAGATTCTCGAGTGTATTTACCCAACATTCTTAGGCTTCATGTTCTACTCCTTCTATATCAAGACCGTGACTTTAGTGCAGTAACTTTTACCTCTACCACAGTTACAATCAAACAGTTGGCTTGATTGTTCAGTACAGTCTACTCTCAGACAATAGGACACGGGGCTCCCTCCAAACCTTGCCTGGTAGACTTCACACTATATCTTAGAGGTGCTAGCAGTCATTTTGTCCTTTCAGGGTTTCTGTGGTCATTAAGAAGAGACAAACAAAGTGCAAGGTCCTGAGTTTGATCCCCGCTACCAAAAAAAAATAAAGAAAGAAGAGTCAAACAATTCCTCCATCCTTCATAATTCGTATTGCCTACATGAGTTACTAATGCTGGAGATATGGCAGAAGCCACTATATTCACTTCCACTTGCACCCCGAGGTTATAGTTCTGGGTTTTCAATGCTTCATGCCACAAGAATTGGGGATGCTTGCTGCCATCTGATTAGAAAACAAGCCAATTCTAGTATCTCATTCTGAGGATCTTCTTAGAACTACTCTGGTTCCACATGTTTTAGACAGCTCTAAAAATTAGCTTTTGCTGTATTATGAGTCACCTCAAAACAGCGGTTTTGAAACATAACCTTCCTTTTAGCTTGTGATTATGTAGCCTAGCAATGTAGGCTGGACTTTTGTTGGCTGGTCCTTCTGATTTGGGATACACTACCTTGTGCCCATGATCAACAATGAGTTAGGTGCAGAGTAGCTTTGCTGATGTTGGTTGCATTCTCTACCTATTGGAACTGAAGTGTCTGGCATGGCCCATAGGGCAGCTCATTACTTTGCCAGGTAGTCTAGGCTTTGTAACACAGCAGGGACTAGATCCCAAGGCAGCAAGCAGAGGCATGTAGTTAGTGATCCTTAGGCCTCACCTCAGAACTAAAACCCACAAGATCATCCCCGGTTCATTGAGTGGGGAAATAGTCCTTATCTCTTGATGTGAGAAGCTGCAAAGTCAAGGCGGAAAGATGACAGAGTGAGGGGAGAATTGCAGCCATGTTTGCCGCCAATCTGCCTGCACTAGACTCCCCCAGAAACATATCCAGACATGGAAGTGATAGCAAACAGCTGCTCGGACAGATGACCCTAAGGAATAGGGCAAAGGAGCAAAAAGTGAGACAGAGGAGGGAAAGGGTGTGTTCCCGAGGGAAATGTGGGAAACTGAGCTCAACCTCACTAGGCGTGTGGGAACATGTACAGAACCCGTGTCAGGTTCACCTCAGTGGAGGAGAAGAGAACTGAGGCATGGAGCACTACTTCCTATTTACCATCGGTGGAGGGCTGCTGCTGGGGGCACTGCCTTCCTGGAAATCCCAGCCCACCCCTAGCTGGCTAAGCTCTAGCAGGAACCTCCCTGCGTAGGGGAATGGTTAAGCCCCAGGAGATGGGCTGAGGTCAGAGGGCATTTTGATGAAAGCATTTTCATTGTAATGGTGGGAACCAAAGCCCATTTCAAGCAAACTTGGGAGAGAGAGGGAGAAGAGATAGAGGAAGAAGGATGAAAATCTCCTGAGTGGACTTCGACAGGGAAGGATGGCAGAGCAATGAAATGGAGCGGAAGTGGGAAAGAGAGGAAAGGCCAAGGGAACATTTATTGTCTCACTGAGGGGTAGTGTAGGTCCGATTCAGGATAGAAAATGTGGTGGCATGTGAGAGAGAACGAGGCACCCCGGGAGGGTTGTCGCTGGAGACATGGGAAGTGGAGGGACTAGGTAGAGCTCCTTTGTGTCACTCAGTGTCATCTCTCAGCATTACCCTTGGGGGTTTTCCTGATACACAGAACAGAACGAGAAAGATTCCCTTCGGATTGCCTGTCTTGTATTGTCCTCAGCACTCAACACCATCTGAAATTACCTTACTCACCACTCATACAATGTGCTTTACTACAACCTAGGCTCCACAAGAGCAAGCATCACATCCGCCTTACCCAAATGCTTACCCACTTCTTCGTGGCTTAGTACTCTCCTGGGTATAATGGGGACGATAAATATTTGTTGAAGACATGAATCATGAAACGAACGAAAAGAAAATGCTTAGTGGTATCTTCTTTATGCAACAGGAATGTCCTTGAGGAACAGGCTCCGTTCTACCAGCGTGGCCGCTGCCTGAGAAAGACAGGTGTCAGTCACACGGTCCACCTGCATGAGGGTGAGTCTCTCTAATGCACCCTTCGGGGTCAGCTACATCTAATTAGGAAATCTGACTTTTTTTTAAGTTGGAGACGGGGCAAAAGCAGTTTCATTGGTGTGGTGGGAACAAAAGCCTGTTTGAAGTGGGCAAATAGAAATGAGTGCAGAGATTTTGCCATCTCATATGAAAGGGTAATCCAGTAGTCCTGCTGCATTGGCCTGAGCTGGAGCTCTAATTCTACCTGGTTTTCACTCTAATTCCTAGCTCTCTCCAGCACATTCTCCACAAATGACTTGAGTTCTAGCCTAAGTGAAAAAGAAGCCAGTGGTCTGATTGATTGGTTGATTGCTTGATCGATGATCTCTTTTGTTTGTTTGTTTGTTGTTTGCTTTTTCTGGTTACTGTGTTTGCTAGTCTTCCTTAGAAGCAATTCAGATGCCTGTCTTTCGGGGTGCTGGTACAAAAGGGAGAACCAATTTTTCTTCCAGCTAGCTTGCCTGTGAACTCTTTGTGGGCGTGTGACATTACAAAAATAGAAGTGGCAGAGCAGTACTCTCAGTTGCTTAGGATTGCAACAGAGTGAAAAGTGAAGTTGGCTTTTGCAGCTATTCTTTACAAAACGAAGCCCATTCAAATCACGAGTGTCTTTTTTTTTTTCTTTCTACCTTTTCTTTTTCAGCCCATATTGGATTTCATATAACAAGGTCAAGGTTTTTGACTTTGGTGAGCTTGGCTGCAATATAGGCCAGTGGTTGTGGGCATTTGAGCAGATGTCTGTCCCGTCAAGAGCTTAGTTACAAGGGCTGAGACCAGTAGGACGTTAGGATGATTTGGCATTTAGTTAGGGATATTATTTTTATTTTCAAGCCCAAACTTTTTCAATTTAATGCATGTGTGAAGCAGTTCACTGGAGGTTTCGTGACATTCAGCTTCTGATTTTGGTGTAGGAATCGGTATTTGCTATCTGTTCAGGATTCAGTGCAATGTTTCTTTTTACTGTGATTAGGTTTGTTGTTTAAATCTAAAAATTAGTATTGAAATTGGTTTTTCCACCTAATGTGGTAGCCCAGAAGCTGGTAGCTACATTTAAAAGCATGATGTTATGTGTATTGTCTCCTGGAGATTAATGCTGTTAATTCTCAATTGTCTACATGTGGATTTTAAATATTAGCAAATCCCCTCTTTTCAGATTCTGGACAGTGACCTCTATTAGAAAAGTAAACTTCCCAGTAAATGAGTTACTGGATATGCACGACATCTTTTGCCCAATAGACACGTTCTGGAACACTTATTATGGCTCACAAATGCTGGAACACTGTCAGCTCCAAATAAAACGTAATGGAGGGAGCTTGTGTTGGTAGAGAGCGCTGCCCTGGACTTAAGGTCCAGACTTCGCTCCGACCAGCTTTGTGCACTTGAACAAATCATCTCCCATTCTGATCAAGCTTTAGTTCACTCATCTTTAGCCAGGGCACAGTATAGATATATGACCTCTCTACTTCTCAGGATTATTGTGAACTCATGACAGAAACTGTATCCCATCCAACTTGTAGCCGCATCATTGCTACCAATGGTTCGTAGTTGTTTAATAAAAATACAGTGTTAAATGACTATGAAGATACTTTCCAAATTGTAAAGCAATCTCCACACGTAACAGAATTGCATAAAGTGTTGCATGTTGTAAGTTGTTCCTGTTTTTTCTTCTCTTATTCCTCCTCCTCCTTCTCCTTAACTTGCTTCAATTATTTTTAATTCTCTTTTTCCCTATTTGGTTCTTGTTGCTATAATAATAGAGAATAAAATAGTGTTTATATTCCAGAAAAGCCTGAGCATTTGTTCCCTGACATCCAGCACTAGCGTCACAGCCAGTACAACTCATTGATCTAACTATCTCAATGATTCCTACACTCCTTCATTTCACTCACCAGATTTTTCTGAGGTTCTGAGTTGATTCTATGGCTGATAAGAGACCAAGATGCAGTCCACACCTGTGAATGTGTTTGTTTTGGAGAAGAGTACAGGAGAGTCACTTAGCTTTGGTAATGTACCATCACAAAAATATGAAGTAAGTTTTATTCCCCAATCCATGTGTCCTACACTAGTAAGAAATTAGGGGAAGGGAGTAAATATTCTATTTGCATGCAAATACCTGGATCAGAAAAGCAAGAGACATACACAGTAACTACCTACATGGTAGAATATTGTCATCTCTATAGAGGGGAAAAAGTGCCAGTGTGGTGGCTGGAAACCAGAGGGAGGGAAAAATTGAACATTTGGAACTTTTTTTATAAGATACTGTGATATGATTAAATATTTATAAAACATTATTGATATGTTGGAAGAAATTTTCTTTCTTAAAAAAAAAATCTTCATCCACACAGAGATACAAATCCACAAATGCTATTAAAAGTCTCGTAAACTATGTTGCCTTTGAGATTCTTGGGGAAGCTGAGGCCGAAGGATCTCAAGTTCCAGTCCTATCTTAACAACTTAAGGAGCCCCTGTTTCAAAACATAAACAGGCTGGAGACATAGTTCAATGGTAAGATCCTAGTTTGAATCTCCAGAACTGAGGGGAAAAAAAGATCCTTAGAACTTAGAATGATGAGTCAAGAAATCATAACAAGAGGACAGAAGGTGTGACTTCCTAATGATAAAAATAATAATGATGAAAGCAGGAACGGTCAGCTATTGGGCATTTCCTATGTGTCAGAGTCTTTACTAACAGCTCAATGTGCACTGTGTCCTTTAACCCTTAGAACAGATGTGTGAGGAGCACCAGGCTGATAAAGGAGATGAAAATAAAGCTAGCAAGGCTAAGAAAGTGGCCTTAAGATGAAGTCACTAATGAGAAACAGCTGAGATTTGAGCCTGTGTCTCCTGGACTCGAAACCCCAGCATTTCATCATTACCTTTATGTGTTACTCAGATTTCACCACTAGAAAGCAATATCTGGCACAGGCTACATGTAAAGAGAAAGAGGCTTATTTAGCTCACAGTTTCTGAGGTTCCAACAGCAGCTTAGTTTTGTTGAGGGCCTTCGGTGGACGGGAGATGGCGGATGGTGAAAGGGGGAATGCAAGTTGGGGAAATTGTGGTATCTGGAGCTGGGAAGCAGAAAGACCTGGATGGGGCCTGGCTTGCTCATTGTATAACAATCTTCTTTCAAGAACTCATGAGAACTACCTTCCAAGAGTATGTACCCAAAGAGGAGTTCTGGCTGGCCTTGAACTCACTATGTAGCCTAGGCTGGCCTCCAACTCATGGAGATCCTCCCGCCTTAGCTCCCCTAGTGCTGGGATTATGGGTGTGCACCACCACACCAGGCCCCAGTGAGCTCTTGAATACCCCAACCACTGGAGCAGAGCAGCACCTTTCCCATTTATTTATGAGATTTGGTTCTGCCATTTGACTACATCTCCGAACACAGAATCCAAAAGTGCAGTGAAGGAATATTGAATCAGAAGAATTTGTGAGCAGAAACATTGATTCCTGTAATGCCTTCCCTTCATCTTACAGTATGGTACCATCATTGGGCCACATCTAACATGAGGGTGTGGGATTCTACCAGGGAAATAGAATTAATGTAGTTGTTTTGTGTCTATAAGCTATTCAGAGAAAGCAGGGAAGTGTGCATGTCAATGATGAGTACAGAATGCCACTCATTCATTTGTTCAGGATATTTTTATTGATATATGCCATGTATGGAAGAGTTAGCAAAGAAAGACATGGTTCCACCACAGGGAGATTTATAGAGGAAAACAGATGAGATTCGGTGTCACATCGAATCAGGTACTAGAATAGAGGCAGGCTCTGGTGCCATTAGCATACCAAGGAGGAGCTGGACTTCAGCTTTGGATTCAGGAGAAGGGAGGAAGAAGTTCTAGGAGGTGCTTCAGAGAGGAGTGTGAGCTTTATATGAGTCTCAGGAAATGAGTAGAAGTTAGCCAGAAAGACTGGTGGGACAACCGTGGGACCTCCTTGTGGAATGTCTAACCTCATGGCAAAGGCAGATTGCCAGTATCACAACCTCCTGGTCATCTGATGAGGAACCCAACTGAAACAGGATTGGGCGAAGGGATGGACTTCAGTTCAAACAGAGGGCTAAGGTGAGAGCTTCACATTTGTGTGAGATTTTTACCACTTACAAAGTGTCATGTAATCCAGTACAGTTTTTTTCTCTCATATGAGAAACCCAAAGTACAGATATAGAAAAGAGCAAAATAAGAGTTGCTAGAAGAAAACCGGGAGGTGGATCTTTTATAATGGAAAAGGGACCAAGAGGCTGAGGGAGGGGACACATAACTCCATTGAAGATGTGTCATGCCCAGCTTCTAAAAGATGGGCCCGCAAGTCATATCCTCACAAGATGTGGTGCTGCAACCCCAAAGCACATGTATGAACCTTGGATTTTTGCCTAAGAGGGCTACACAGCTATAACTGAGGGTGTCAGAGGACACGATGCCAAAACAAAGCTAATCTCTTTTTGGAGTCTTACGGTACTGTGGCTCTCAGAGAATGAGTGATTCCTGCCCTTGTCTGGAAGAAAACTCTCCAGAGCCGCACATGCAGCCAAGTACAGTCTTCAGAGGCAGCCAGCTCTGCAGAGACCAGGGTAGGCATGGACTTCCTATTTCAGGAAAACCATGTTTGCCCTTCTGGCTCCTTAAACCTGGGCTCACAATCAATTTCAGACCTGGTTTTCTCCCTGATTTGAGACAAGATGTTTATTTCCCCCCTCTCTGAAGCCATCGTGTGGCTGTTTCTCTGACAGTGCACTCTCTCCACAGCGAAGTGGGGGCGCCCCCCTCTGAGCCTGCCTGGGGGGGTCCCTTGGTGCCCTCTTGAGTGCAGGCCATGGGATGAGGGAGGCGGGAGGAGCCTCCGCCTTCCCCGGCAGCTTCACCAGCTGCCTCCCCCTCAGACTGGCTCCAAGGGGATAGATGTTGGTGGCACTATGAAAGGAGTGCTCTCCAGAACCCTCAGAGGAGCTGAAGCCAGTAAGAGGGGAAGTCTGAAGGTTGCCGTGGGCTTCGGAGGAACATTTCGTAGAAAAGGAGCAGGGCAGGAACTGAGCATTCCTCCATGGTAGCTAGAAGAGGACCCAGGACCAGCTAGCCCTGGAGCCTCATTTGACCCATGAAGTTCCTGGGTGGGTATGGGACCTTATCTGGCATTGATTGATGAAAACGACAGAAAAACAAATTTCTATTTCATATTCTTTTAACTAGGCTGCTACTCTACAATGGGCCAGGTACACCATGGGTCGAAAAACTTCTTCTCATGGTTAATATGTGAATTGTCACTCACAGAAGTGTTTATAGCCCTGCTGTCCAACAGAAATGTGTGAAATATATATACATAAATATAATTCAAAAATTTTTACAAATCACATTAAAAAATAAAAAGAAATGTGAAGTTTGACTTAATAATATATTTTACTTAATTCAGTAGATCCAAAATATTGTCATTTTTATATTTAATAAGTATTCAATATAAAAATTATTAATGAAATATTTTGCATTCTGTAACCTGGAAACCCAATGTGTTCTTTATAATAAGAGTATGTCTCAATTCAGATTAGCCACATGTCCGATGCTTAATAGCTCTTGTCCTATGCTAGAAGACTCTTGAGACTAGATAACTTTACCCTGAAAATAGATTTATCTGTATTTATTCAACAAATACTGTATCTATCAAGCATCTTTATTTAAGGCCCATGCTAAACATTTCAGCAATGCTAACTAAGCTAGGGCTTAAGAATATTTTAATGATTGGGAGCAAGGAGCTCTACTTTGGATAGTGCTAGCTTGTGATCTTTTATCCCAATATTTTGTAACTGATGAGAAAGTGATAATTATTAATTTATTCATTAAGTGGACACAGAAATTCATATTTGATCAAAATTAGCTTCTCCCTCTCCTGTGATGGCTGGCACATGCCTATGCCTTGGGTCCTCACAAACCTCACCAGGCAACTCCTAATTGGTCCAGTTTCAAACAATCACAACCTACTTCCTACATCTCTGCTTCATAACGCTAAATGTTTGCTTGTGCTGTCATTGGGAAACTAGATGACTGCAGAAATGGGTGTACCCATGCTAGAGCAAGGAAATGAGAGATGAGGTGGTCCAGAGGATAAGGCAAGGAGTTTGGGTTCAGTCACTTTATGATAGAAGAGTCAAATAATTTTTGATCAGAAATACATAGCAGTGAATTGGAAACACAAGCCTGACAAGAAGCATCATACCTGGAGGTGAACATCAAACCAGTGAAAGTTAATGAGGTCTCTATCAGAGGGAAACTAAGAGATACTTTCAGGTGGGCTAGGGCTTAACTTCAGGAAACACATCTATGGAGAGAAAAAGCCCCCAATTCAATGCCACACACCACTATTTGAGTGCTTTTCATGTGGAGCCGCTGTGTTACATATGGCAATCAGCAATATAAAAGACAGAACCTTTGCTCTAAACTTTAGTAGAAAGACCAAGACATCTCAGAGCTGGAGAAAAGTCTGAAAGCTACTTATCATTACAGCTCCGTGGCAGCCCCATTCCAGGGGACCCTGCCAAGGCAGATCCTGCCAGCAGCCTTTCCCATTCTGAGGAAGCACTAAATCAGAGAGTCCTCTCGTGACCCTCAGAGACTGAAGACAGACCCCTCCCTTCGTGCTGTGTTTACACACAGCATCAGGTGGGTTGTCATCTCCTCATTACTGGCCGCTGTGTTCTGAGAGCTCTCTACAGCAGTGTCCACCTCAAAGTACACACCCCAGTTCTGGTCTGGTCAGGGCAGCAAAGGAAAGAAGACAACGGCTTGGTATTCAGTACGCAGTTTGGGAGGGACATGTACTCCACTAGACACTTTATGACAACAATTATATTTTATTAATCAAAGCAATAATGCTCTATTAATCAATTATTATTTCATACCTAAAGTTTACTGGTAAATTTTTCCTATTATTTTTCCTATTTCATAACCATTTTACACTGTTCTATTCTATTTTATCATGATTACAACACATTGTTGATTATAGGTACAAAGTTGAACATCAGATGTCTGGAGCTTATTCACCTTGTTTGACAGAAAAATTATGCCTGATTTGTAGTGTTAAATTTCCCCTTCCCCTTGCTTCCAGAAACTGTTGTTCCACTCTTTGTTGAATTTGACTTTTTATTAGTTTTGGGCCCCAAATTCCATCCATGCTATCACACATTGCAGAATTCCCCTTCCTTTTTAAAGACAGAATGGTATTCTATTGTATGTATATACCACATTTTCTTCATTTGTCATCTGTTCATGGATATTTACATTTTTTTCATACGCTGGGTACTATGAAGAATTCTGTAAAGAACATAGAAGTGCTGATTTCTCTTTAGTACTCTAATTTCAATTCTTTTAGATAAATATCCAAAAATGGGATTTCTGGATCATAATAAAGTAGCTACCTTTTAATTTTTTGAGGAATCACCTTATTATTTCTTACAGTGTCTGGACTATTTTGGATTTTTAACCAACAATGAGTAAGGGTTTCATTTTCTCCACATCCTTGCCAACACTTGTAGTATTTTGTCTCTTCGACAAACCGTACTGAGAAAGCAAGATACCTACATGCAAAAGAATAAAATGGGGTCCCTTTCTTACATCATACACAAAAATCAACTCAAAAGGGAATACAGAGTCAACAGTACAATTGAAATTGTAAAATGCCTAGAAGAAACTATAGAATCAAATGCCCATGACATGAGCCTTGGCAACAATTTCATGGATATGAAAGGCACCGAAAGCACAGGCAGCAAAGCAAATGGTACTCAACCAAGCTAAAAATCTTCTGCATAACAAAGAAAATAGTCAAGAGAGTGCAAAAGCAGCCTATAGAATGGAAGAAAAGATTTGCAAACTATGTATCTAATAAAGGACTAATCTGGAAAATATGGAAGGAATTCCTACAACTCAGTAGTAAAACACTAATAACCTGATAAAACATGGACTGGGACTTGAACTTTTTTCCAAAGAAGAAACATAAACTGTCACCAGCTCTACAAAAAATGATGACTATCACTGTTCACTAGAGAATTGCAAATCAAAACCATGAGAAAACCTCACAATCATCAGATTGACTGTTATAAAAAAAAGAAAGACATCTACCATTGTTCATAACCCACGACCCTCTCTCCACGTACTAAATCTGGATATTTTTTAGATGGCAGAAGAGATGAAGATTTTCCAATTGGTTCATTGCTCCAATCTGTTGGTTTCTCATTGTCTTTGTTGTACAGTCTACCACTTTAGGTAAAGTTCTCAGCTTCACAGCATCCAAAAAAATGTGAATATTGTGCTGTCAAAATCTTTATCTGAGACACTATTAAATTTTAATCAGATGGCATCCATGTATACTCCCAGAGCATTCTGAAGGCCAGATGCAGAATCAAAGCTGGGAATATTGGGGATAATATTTTCCAAGTAAGAAAGAGGTGGATGGCAATGCCAAAAAAGCAGGGAGGTCAAACTGTGAGGCTTAGACGGTTCAAAAGGTAATTTCACCAAGAAAGGTGGGGCTGAAATCAGACTGCAGAGGCCAAAGGCAAGGACAAGTGAAAATAAGTGAAGGCCACCTTAATGCAACGAAGCGTTCTCAAATGTGAACTCACCCCTTTAACTCTGCTTGCCTGACATGGATGAAAATAGGCTCAAGAAAAAACCTAATTCTCTCAGTGCTTCAAATTCTTTGAATGAATTTCTACTCAATTCAAAGTGCTCCCAAGTAATAAAAATGGAGTTAGTTTTCATCACCTGTTTTTTTGGGGGTTTTTTGTTACAATGGAACCATTCAAAAGAGAAATGAAAGAGACAAAGCGGGCAAGGTGAACTCAATTTTCTTCATTCTGGGTGGGTGTTCTAAAAGGGGCTCTGTTCTTTTGTAAAAGAAGAGCAAACATTTTCAGAACCTAATTTCTTTTTGCTTGCTTGCTGTTATTTAGCTTACTTGTAGGTTTTATCCACAGAGAAAAAAACAGCGAAACAAAGAACAGGAAGTTTCACCATGCTGCAGGAACTGTCGAAATGGTTGTTCAGGCAAGAAACTACATATTTGCACTAACCACAACCCCAGCCTTGCATCTTCATCTCCTTTGTAGAATGATTGTTCAGAAAAGAACCGGGCTTTAAATATCACCCCTTCCAACAAATGGAAGAAAATTGGTTGATTATTAAAAACAACACATGAGACTATGCATTTAGTGAAGAACTGTGCCTCTTGTTGCTTATTTATAACCCATGAGGTCCAAATGTTTATTCTCCTTATATTACAGATAAGAAAATGAGGGATGGGGCTGGAAAATGAAACAGCTGAACAGTGGATACCAAAGCCCTAGATAAATGTTATATATTCTATATGCACACATCACATCATCTAAGTATGGAAGACCCTCCCTAAGTATCCCACAAATGAATAAACAAGTGAATATCAAGAACAGGGCAGGAGTTGGAAAAGCAGAACAAGGCTTAAACATCCTATAATAGCCAAATACTGGAAGCAGCCTATACATCCATGAACAAATGAAAGGATAAAGAAATGTATTTACACACAATAGAGTACTACTCAGCCCTAAAGAAAGATGAAGTTGAATCATTTGTAGGAAAATGGATGCACCTTGACACTACAATGTTAAGTGAAATAAATCAGACACATAGTTTAAATATCACATGGTTTCTCTTATTTGAAAAACCCAAAGAATAAACAAAGAGCAAAATAAAAGATAGATAGTAGGAAGTAAGGAGAGATCTTTCTCAAATGGGAAGGGGATTGAGAGATGCAGGGAGGGTGGAGGAAGGGGAGGAAGAAGGGGATGAAAAAAGGAATGGAGATGTGTTATATATAGGTACCGACTCCACACAAGGAGTGTAAACGTCGTGTACTAGGGCTGGGGATCAGTGGTTCTGTCACCTGCCTCGCAAGCACAAGGTCCTGAGTTTGATCCCCAGTAATTAACTAACTAACTAACTAAATAAATAAATAAGCATTGTGTACTGCAAACATGGACTAATAAAAAATTAAAATTCCATAAGTTCTACTAATCACCCAAAGCAATTACACCTATGAAATTATAGCTAAGTAAATCAGTCAAAACCCTAGTAGGGGTTGTATTATTGTAAATCATTGGGATAACAGCAATGATAACAATAATACAAATTAAACCTACCCTGCATCTAATGCTCTCTGATTATTAGACCAAATCCAAGTCTTTAGTAGGAGGGTCACACGGATCAGAAGTACTTACATTTCATACACAAGGTCACACATGAAATAGTTGATCTGGTGCTGCCTAAGAGAACTTTCTCTTTGTTCACAGTGGTTGCCACCAGCCCCAGGTGGTCACGTGCAAGTACAAAAATATGGCTAGTATGATGAAGGGTTGAACTTTAATTCTATTTAATTTTAATTTAAAATGGTACACAAGGTTGAGATAGGAAAAAGTCCAAAGGTGGAGGGGTGGCAGGAGGGGAAGAAGAAAGGAAAGAAGGGAAAGGAAAAATTACGAGAAGAGAAAAAAAATGGAAACAGAATCTATGTAAATAGGGAAGGGTGGAGGGGGTGAAGGGCACACAGGTAATGGGGAAAAAATAGGAACCAAGATCCATCCTGTCCAGGTACAAGCACCCAATGATAAATGTAAATGTATCGTATACCTCAAATGGACCAATAAATATATTTAAAAAAATAAAAATAAAATAAAATGGTATACAAGCCTAGTTGGTACTATATTGGGCAGTGCAGAAATTGAGAATGCAATAATCCTTCCCTAGAATCACATTGTCCAAAACAACAATAACAAGCAAAAACTTATTGAATTAATTTAGCCCCTAAACTAAGCTTGAAAGTCTTAAGCCTGAATAGATGGGTAGGGGAAAAGGAACAGCTGGTTCTAGGCTACTCATTGGCTGAACTCAGTAAAAATGGAAATGAAGGCACTGAGCTGGCTGCCCATGGAAAAGTCCTAAAAGCCATGAGGCTGACAACCGCCCTAAATTCTGTGAGTGGTTGATACCATTTCACTGAACACGACCCGCAGTTGAAAAGAAGTGAGCTTGCAAATTCAGATCCTCAGCCAGAGGGTCAGGCTGTGGAGTGATAAAAGGAGCTGTCACTCCCACCGGCTTTGGGGCAAAGCAGCCAGCAATGCAGTTTATGAGAGGGGAGCAAGAGGCCCCAAGAGGAAGAGAGAGCTGGCCTTCGAGGTGCCAAGTCTCCTCCTCATCCTTGGATCTGGGTGGCCCCGTGCACTTGACAAGTGCACAATGTCTGTTGCTTTTGGAAGTGAAGGTCAAGGAGGCTGGGATGCCTATGTTCAAGCACATTTGAGCATCTGCCTCAGGGCACCTTCCCTCCTTTCCTCCTCTGTTTAAGGAATAAATGTCTCTCTGCCCAAGCAAAAGCCGAGCCTGCCCAAGGATGACAATCCCAAGCAGACTCATTCCTTGGGGACACCCACAGATAAGTAGGGATGACTGTCCCACATATGCAGAGACAACAGCTGACACCAAGAAGGGTGACAGGAGTGAGAAAATGGGGAGGCTGAGGGCCTGGCCTCTCTGCAGCAGCGAGGGATTTAGGAGGTGACTGGCAGCCTGATCTGTGCCACAGGAACCTAAGAAAGCAGAGAGCCAGGGAAGGGGCCAAAGGGAGAATTCAGGTTGTGTGGGAATGAGTGCATTTCTTCACCAAAGTATGGGACTTGGCAGGCTTGAAACAGAGCTATCCATTTCCTTGTGCAACTTAAAATTTGACTGACTCTGGCCCACAGCTAACCCTAATGAGAAAACCATTCTAGAGGACTCTTCAGTGGAAAACAGATAATCCAGACACTAAAGGATGCTAGCTACAGTCACAGTTGTGTTGATGTTTCCCAAGGGCAAAAGGCTGCCTGGCAAGCTGTTACTGCAGGAAAGCCAAGTTTGTGAGTGTTGTACTAACCCAGTTTACACACACAAATTCAAGTAAACCTTCATGATTGTCAGATATAGCACTCCCTTCTTCTCCATGACTTCGGGTACCCAGGGTCATCCATAGTCCAAAGGTATTACTAAAGTGCAATGAGTACATAAGATATGGAGA
>NW_004624756.1:19036994-19074494 GCF_000247695.1 Heterocephalus glaber
GAGAGAGAGAGAGAGAGAGAGAGAGAGAGAGAGAGAGAGAGAGAGAGAGAGAGAATATGAGAGTCCAGAAGATCTGGAATGTTTCCAAAAGGCTAATGTGTTGAAGGTTTGGTTTACTACTGGGAGGTGGTAGAAACTTTAGGAGGCACAGCTAGTTGGGGGAGATAGGTCATAGAATATGTTCCCTTGAAGGATATGTTGGGACTCTGCCCCTTGCCCTTGCCTTTCCGTCCACCATGAAGTGAGCTGCTTTTCTCCACCACAGGCTCTCCACCATAACGGTCAGCCTCAGCATGGGCCTGAAGCAACCAAGCCAGGTTACCATGGACTGAAATCACTGAAATCATGAGCCAAAATAAATCTTTTCTACTTTAAGTTGATTGCCTCAGGAAAGCTAACAGAGAGAGGGAGTGATGGTACTCACATGTTTATTATAGTATATTTTATAATTGTTCTACTTTATTTTTAGTTATTGTTATTTTCTTACTTTGCTTAACTTTTAACGTAAACTTACTATAGATATATATGTAGGCCTAAACGTAGTATACACAGGGTTGTTACTATCTGCTGTTTCAGATAAGGCCTGGCAGCCTATGGAAGTGTTCCCCAAGGACGAGAGGGACTACTTTGCAAATCTTAAGGTTTAAGGCACTTTTTCAGAAGCAGACAAAAGCAATAGATCAAAGTCAGCTTTCTGGCTTGGAGGTCTTCCAGAAGGCTGTGAAATATTATGATTTCAGAAGCACCAGGAAGGCATCTTTAGTTGAAATACCTCCCTCCCCAACACTGATAAAACGGCCCCCAATAGGGCATTGCTTGGGATTGACAATCTTTCCTTGGGACCCCACCATTCTCTCTCCCTTCCCCGTGACTCAGAACCCATGAAGCCTGAGGAGAGGGCTGTCTTCACTTGGGAGGAGTAGTAGAAGCAGCTGGGAAGAGTGCTGAGCTAGAACACAAGGATCAGGGTGACAAGGGGAGGAGAGATATCCATCACAAATTTTCCTGCTCCAAAGTCTGCCTTAGACTAGTCCTGCTGTTTAAAATATAACCCTGGGTGATGTCCAAGTTTGGGACCAATAGTTTCCAGCTCCTTTTGTGATAGCTCCATGCTGGTGTCACACAGGGTCTGAAAATTACTGTCACACCCTCAGCTGACCTTGGCCTCCTCCACATCATTCCATCTCGGTCAATGATGTTCCATCACTTGGCCTCAGAAGTCTCAGGTTTGCCTTCAACTCCCCCCACATCCTCACCCCTACATCAAATTAGTCACTGAATCATGGTTTATTCTAAATCTCTGGTTAGTCTTGGATTTATCTCTTGTACCATTTGCTATTGCATTTCTATTGCTACTGCTTTAATTTGGACCATTGCCCCTTGCCTACACAAAAGTAAGTCACCCCTGAGTTTCTGCTAATCCAGCCCACACAATGGCAGCAGGGGGCTAGCATAATAATTCTGATCATGTTTTTCCCTGCTTAAAAACCTCTGCTCTCTCCTTGTTGCATAAATAATAAAACATAGTCCCCCTGGGCTGGATTTTAAGAAGCTTCCTATAATGGAGTGAATTGTTTCCATGCCCTGTCTAGCTCCAAACTCCCATGTTGAAGGCCTGAACCTTAGTATCTTCATATGTGTCCATATTTAGGGCTAGAGACATGAGCATGAGGCCTTAGAATGGCCCCTAATCCAATCTGACTGGCAACTTATAAGAAGAGGATACAGAGGGACAGCAAGGATGCACAGAATGAAGACTGTAGTGGAGACACAGTGAAAAGATGCTCATGTGCAAGTAAAGGACAGAGGTCTTGAGCTCAGACTTCCAGATTCCAGAACTGTGAGAAAATAAATCTATTATTTAAGCCACCTGGTCTGCAGTATTAGCTACAGCAGCCTACCAAACGACAAAACAAAGCAAAACAAAACTTGGTAGTTAGCCCCCACCTCCATGTTCTGACCTTCTAGTACTTTCCCTCAGCTGCCCATAAACTGCAGCCCTGGCCACAGTGGTTCACATGTGATTTATGACCTCTGACCTTCATCTTCACTGTGATGACCATTTGGCAGAGACTGCCTTCCCTGCTATGTTTGCCTGTGGATCCAGTGCATATCGCATATTCATGAAGATTGTATAGCTCATCCTAGGTGCAAGGATCGCTCTCTGTCCTCTACTGGCACTGCCTTGCCAAATCCACCCTCCTCTCCTCTCCTTCTCAATGTTATTGGAGGGTGAGCAGCAAAGTGTCTAGAAAAATGTTTCTCGGCTTCTCTCTAGGCTGAGGGTCTCTTAACATATCTGGCTAATGGGATGTTCGTTGACATTGTTTGGTGCAATTCAGGAAGAAAGCTCCCCAAATGGGCTCCAGATGCTGCTGGTGTCTTTACTGCCTTTGCATAGTTTCCTCCTTCTTTCTTCTTTCTCCTGGGAATATACACAGTGGCCAGAGTAGCCACCTTGAGACCACAAGGGACCATTAAGATTGTGGCAGCTCTTGTGTTGATGAGTATGTCAATCAGCTTACTTAATCGTTTCATAATGTGCACTGTCATGCCCCACATAATAACATTTTGGTCATAATGGACTTCATATATTATGATTGCCCCATAAGATTATAACGGAGCTGAAAATTCTCACTGCCTGGTATAGTCATTGTGACATTTCAGTCATCTGTTTGTGGTGATGCTTGTGTCAACAAACCTTCTGCTTTGCCAGTCATATAAAAGTATAGCACAAATATGTGAATATGTATGTAATTCTTGATGAACAACCCCGTTTCTGGTTTATGCATTTACTATAACATAGTTTTATCATTATTTTAGAATATATTGTTTCTATTTATTAAAAAAGCTTACTTTAAAACGGTCTGCTACATGATGCCTGTAATAGCCTCACACACTGGTATTTGCTGTGTTCTGTGATTTCAGTAAGAGGCCACATCGAGTGATTAGCCCATCTCATCTAAGTTTGTGTACATGCACTCTGACATTTGCACAATAACGAAAATGTCTACCAGTGCATTACTCAGAACACATCATTAGTGTTACGCAGCACAAGTCTGTAACATACAAAAGCATGGTGGTGTGTGCAACAAATATATACAATTTTATTTGTTGATTATTCTTTACTAAGATTGAAGGGAACTTATTGTTGAAGAAATACCTGCCATGATGGACTTCTGGAATTCTTGAAATATGAGAAAAATAAAGTCCTTATTTGTTAAGCCATTTTCTACCAGAAATTTCTTTATTGTCAATGAAGTATAATTCCTTGCAGATTCACAAAGTTCAGTTTCCTGAGTGTCACTGTTGGCTCACATCTGAGGTCCTTTTGTGCGTGTGCTGTTTTCTGTTCCCTGGGGGCCGTGACGTGTACCTCCCATCACTTACAGCTTATGGAAAATGTTCAGCAAATAATCGTAGAATTTTTTAAGTCTTTGTGAAACTTGGCTAAGGGGTGAATCCCATCTTAGCCACATGTTCTCCAGCACATGGTTTGTTCTACTGCAGATTACAAGATAAGAAAAAGAAAATGTGCCATGCAGGTGTGATTAAAGGTGAAAACCTAAACCACATTGACGTGAGTTACTGTGGTATCCAGATGAAGATATTCCAGTTGGGCCATTGGGATCTAAGTCTGGATGGGGCAGATAAGCCTTTAGTTCCTACCATGCTGCACATGGAGTTTGGGTGAGAGCATCATCAGTGATCTTACTCCATGGAAATGGACACAGTCATAACATAATTTAAAAGGGGCTCTTTCCCTTTCCATTAGTCTGCTAGGGCTGCCCTTAAGTGGAGACTAGATGTAGAACCAGAGAATAGATGATGTAAACATCATAAATTTCTTACAGGTGTGGAGACTGGAAGTCCAAGATCAAGGTATCAGCAGGGCTCCTCATGGAGCCTCTTTCCTTGCCTTGCAGTTGGCTGCCTTCTGGCTGTGTCTTCATATTGTCTTTTCCCCATAACTGCATCCTGTATAGAGATACTTCTTCTAAGAGATTAGTCAGACTGAATTAGGGCTCTATCCTAAGCGCTCCACTTGAATTCAACCACCTTTTAAAGCCATAGCTTCAAATAAGATCAAATTCAGAGGTACTGGGGTTAAAATTTCAACATATGACTTTGGAGTGGGGGAGGGCATAACTGGGCCCCTAACAACCTTCATATGTGGCTCACGTACACTGTGTGTGTACTAATTACTATAGAACATGCTTAGAACTCAATTGACACTAAACATCTTGTCTCAAATTTCTACTATAGAGGTACAGGGATGAAATCCAACTGTGTTTTGTGGCCAAATTGGGCCTGGAACCAATAAACTTTCCTTATGCAACATTTCATCAAGAAATGAAGTTGCGGAGATAGGCAGAGGACACTATTGAAATGAGGACAAGATGGCTTGTTAATCGTCATTTGATGGCTAAACCTGTATTTCCTAGCCTGTTTTCTAAATGAATATCAGTCTGTGGGCTGTTGATTGGCATTTTATGATATAAAGTTTTTGTAGTCAAATGAGTAGGAAATGAAGGGAAGAAAGAAAGTAAGAAAGAGGTGGGGGAGAGAGGAGAGAAAAAATAAATTTGTATCTGGTTCTTATTTAAGACCACAGAAGAGGATATTCAATGGTCAAGATACTCTCGTTTTTAGGGGCAGCCCCTGCCTAAAATATCTGTGTAGGTGGGACTTACACCTGTGATTCCTATTTTATAAATGAAATAAATTTACCTCTTATGTGAGAAATGGTGGGAAATGAGCAGTGTTTACTGCGTGGTGAGACCTCACCATGAAGTCATGAAGAATAAGGGCTATGAAGCTTTGGAGTGGGGACATGGAGCCAGTTCGAGGGTTCTCCTGATGAGCTGGCCAGGGTCTCTTTGAGCTCTATGGGATGGTGATGGGGCTGTGAGGGCTTATTAAGTGTGAGGTCAGGAGGCAGAGCTGACTCCAACAACAGGACACAAGTGCACCTTGTCTGGGTGAAGGGGAGTTTCATGTACAGTGAGCCTCCTCTTGGCTATTTGAGAAGTGGAAGTGAGTCCAATAACATTTATGCAAGCCTTGTTATTTCTGCCTTGAAGAAAACCATCACCTCAGTTTTAGGACTTGTCCCGATGCCATCAGATTTAAAAAAAGAAAAACATCAGATTTTCAAAATCTGTTTTCCAAAATTCTGTTTGCTTACCCCACCTACATTTGACTGACTGAAAGTTACAGAGTTTAACAAGAATAAATACTCTGACATTTTCCTCTAAGAATCCTAAAATAAACACATAACATACTGATGGAATTTATATGTGGATTTTAAATATTTTAATATTCAAAGTTAAACTATCTGATTTTAATGGTTAGAATTCCAAATAACTGTGCATGAAAGTCTCACTTATCTGTTTCTACATTTAAAAAGTCATAGAACCCTATGAGGATGGATATTACATATTTTTATGAGTTCAATGCTTCCTTCATTCAGAAACATGTATAAATGGTGACCAGCGGTCTTGCTTCTAGGAGACAGAGGCACTGTGCTAAGACCAGGATGAATTGGTCACCCTGGTTAGAGCCAGAGAGTCAATGATAAGGAAAACACAAATAGCAGTGTGATAATCCCTTGGGAGAAGCATTTTCTCTCTTTTCATATAGGAACACAAAAGAGTCTATTCACTTAACAAATTGAAAATATTTTTTACTTATCTAAATGATTCTTCAGTTTTGTTTTGTTTTTAAAGTTGTATTCCAGATGTATATTGTTGTGAGTAAATATTGGAATGGTATTTTTTAAAAAACAGAGTAAGTGTATCAGTGTAGGTGAAACGAAAAAAAGAGGAGACATAAAAAGAGAGGAGAGAGGGGGAAAGAGCAGGGAGAGGGACAGCAACAGGCAGACAGACAGACAGACAAGCTTTGCTTTGGTGGCCAGAGTTTATGGAACCCAGTTGTTATGGCTTGTACCTAGATGTCCCCCCCAAAGGCTCATGTGCTCATAAGTGGGGCTTTTTGGAGGTGGCTGGATCAAGGGTGTGGTGCTGGGATTAAAGGTGTGATGCTGGGATTAAAGGTGCATGATTACTAAATCAGTCCACTGGTTGGATATCATAGTTCTGGATGTGGATAATATAAGGCCCACCCTGGATGTCCATGGTACCACCCAAAAGGCAGGTAGCCTGGTAGGAATAAAGTGGTGAGTAAGGCTGCTGCTGCTGTTGCCACTGTTGCTGCTGTTGCCATTGCCACTTGCTGCTTTGCTGTCTCTTGCTTGCCTGCCATGGACTGTTTCTCCTCTCTGATGCTCCTCTGCTGTGCTACTCTGACTTGGAGCCAGCCAACTATGAACTGAAACCTCCACAAACTGTAAGCTAAAATAAACCTTTCCTCCCTTCACTTTGTGTGTTGGGTATTTTGTCTCAGCAATGAAAAAAGTAATTAAGACAGATTTTGGAACCAGAGAGGTGGGGTTTTTTCTGTGACTGTACCTGACTATATGGTTCAGGAGCCTTAGGAACTGGCTTGTGGGAAGAGTTTGGAAAGGCTTGGAGATGCCCACTGAAAAAGAAGCCCTGGAATGCCTTAAGCTGTACTAGATGGGAGATTCTGGTCAGAGCTCAGAAGACCCAAATGCTGATAGAAATCCAGCAGGTAAAGATCAGGCTCAGGAGGTTTCTGCTGGGAAGAAGAAATGCGTTGGCTGTTGGACTCCAGACCATGTATGTTACACTTTAGCAAAAAATTTGTTTGCATTTTTCGCATGTCCAGAGACTTTGCCTAAGACTGAGATTAAAGGGAGTGGACTAATTAATCTTGTGGAAGGAATTTAAAGGCAGTCTAATGTTGAGGTACTGGCATAGCTACTATTGGGGGCTTTCAGCTAGAACTATGTTAAGAATCAAGAGCAAAGAGCCCCGAAAAATGATTTAAAATTTTTGAGTTTGGCTAGAAAGGAAGCTCCAGTAAAATTGCAGACTGCAAAGATAGAGCAGAAGAGGGCTGGGGATTTAGCTCAGTGGTTCAACTGCTTGCCTTGCAAGCACAAGGACCTGAGTTTGATCCCTGGTACCAAAAAAGATAGAGCAGAGGAGAACTTGGTTGCTGAGAAGGAAGAGGACAATAGAAAAGAGGACATCACAAGAACTAGCAGGACTTCACACTTTGCAGCCTCAAAATTGCAAAGGTGAAAGACTTTGCTTTGAGAAGAGAGCCCCAGCACCATGTTCCAGAATGGTGGTCCCATAGGGAATTTGTTCCTTGGGATTGGGCTCATAGTGCTGAGCAATCCAGGGACTCAAGCTCTACAGCCAAGAGAGAAGGAAGCTTGGCTGCTATTCCCGCTGGTGGCAGACTTTGGCATCATCTACTTGGTGCTGGTTTTAGGTGTGTGTACAGTGTAAGAACTGTGGAGTCAGAAAGCCTCACCCAGATTTGAGATAATGGCCGGGCAGTGTGCACCTGAGAGAGAAGTGTGTGAAGCTGTAATTGTGAAGCTGAAGGTCCAGTGGAGACACTGGAAGGTTGGAGAAGCCAGGAATGTGGATCATCTGAGGAAAACTAGAAGGAAAGAGCAGATCTGGTCTAAGACAGACATCTTGGGAGGTGCAATCACTGGAAGTGCCTTAGGGACAAAGCCACCAATTTTCCCCGGATGCTGGACATGGAACTCCAGCAATTGATGTTTGCCTTCCTGGATTTTGGACTTGTCTTTGCCCTGTTCCTTTCTATCCCCTACCTGTACCTTTTGGAATGAAAATGTTTATCTTGTGCCATTGTATTTTGGAAGTGTTTAATTTTATTTTCATTTGTACAGGGGGCTTGCAGCTAGAGTTTACCTTAAATCTTAGAGGAGACTTTAGATTTGGAATTTTCAGCAGAGCTGAAACTGTGAGGACTTTGGCAACTCTTAGAGATAACTAAATGCCTTTTGAATAAATGAATGTGCATGAGTCTTTGGGGGCCCAGGGGCAGAATATTATAGCTTGTGTCTGAGTGTTCCCCCTAAAGCCTCATGCACTCATAGGTGGGGCTTTTTGGAGGTAGCTGGATGAAAGGTGTGATGCTGGGATTAAAAGTGCATGATTACTAAATTACTCCATTGATTGGTTTGGCATAGTTCTGGGTGTGGATAATGGGAAGGCCAACCCTGGGTGCGGGTGGTACTACCTAAGAGGTGGGTAGCTTGGTAGGAATAAAAGGAAGAGGCAAGTTGCTACTTGATCTTTTCCTGCCTCCTGTGTGCTTGCCATGGACTGTTTCTTCCGCAACACCTGTCTGATTTGCCACTCTGGCTTGGAGCCAGCCAACTACGGACTGAAACTTCTACAAACTGTGAGCTAAAATAAACCTTTCTTCCTTTAACTTTGGGTGTTGGGCATTTTGTCTCAGCAATGAGAAAAGTAACTAAGACTCCAGTCTAGAATTTTACTCTATATACCCACTCTTAGAAAACATCAGCATCAAGAAACAATTCAATGTTGTTAAACTCTAAAAAACCTGTAATGTGGTAGAAACAAAATGAGAGTATAGTTTGCCACATCTGCAGTCATTTCCATTGCACAGGACCAGATGTCTTCTGATTTGTCCAGCATCTCAATTAACTCTTGCCACATTATAGGGGTTCAATAAATGTTAGTTAAATGAATGATTAAGAATGAATCCTGTGACTATGTAATTGATGCCTACTTCATGTTAGAAGCCACAAACTTAACTTCACAGAACTTATGATTTATTGGAATAGTTGCTTCTTGTCCACATTTAACAGTGTATTTGTTTTAATTTATATACATATTACAAAGTTTCTTTTTATTGCATTTGTTTTCCTTAGAATTATATAGGTTTATTCTTTAACCTGAGAGTTTTCCTGAAAGCAGATGCACTCTTTGGAATAATAATGCTGGTGGTTTTAGTATGCTCCATATCACTTGTGGGTTTGCTCAGAAGAAACAGTTACATTCTCAGACACATAAATCTATTCCAGGTGTCTGCTTGTCCACAGAAACCATAATGCATGCATTACAGGTCCGAGGCTGCTGCAGTGGTATAGCTTGCAAAGCTGCTGTTATGTACAGATTTGGTTTGGAAGTCAAAGGGAAGAAACAGCTCTGGCCTGTGGCTCACAGTAGTGACATTGTATCTGGTGCCCATTCTACCACTCAGCCTCCTCCACTTGTGCCTTCATGTCCACTTCTGCATGCTTATGTTTCCTGAAGATAATTATTCTGCTTGCCTCTCTCCCAATGTCATGTCCTGGGAGGCTGCCCCTTGTTTACTATGTGCCTGGATCCATTGCCATCTGGCTTCAGTTGGCTTCAGCAAGTGGAGGGAGAGAAGGAAATCTGACAAAGGAGAGGAGAGGGCCCCCATGTTTCCTCCAGCTCCCCCTGAACTCCTGTCTGCTGTAGCTGCGTCCCCACCCCTGCTCCTCCCATGGAGCTCTCCTCAGGGGTCCAGGTCACCCTGGGCTTGGGTAACACAACCTCCTTTGCCTTTGTAGCCCTTGGAGAAGCTTCAGTGGTGTCTGGAGCTTCCACATTCCTGTTGGGATTTCCAACCACATCCACCCCGAGAGCAGCCCTCCTTCTAGTCCCTTCATGGGACCCACCTGAAACGACTTCTCTCTCCTGGTGAGACCTCAGTAGATGTATCTGCGAAGTCAGACTCTACTGTGTGCCCAGGAAATATTTTTAATCATTAAAAGTATTTTTAATTAAAAGTATTTTTAACACTTTTAATCATGGCACAATACAGGTAATAAACACTTACCACCTTAACTGCTTTTAAGTGTACAGTGGAATTAGGTACCTCACAAGGTTGTATGGCATCACCACTGTACCTCTCCAGAACTCTTTGATGTCCTCAAACTGAAAGTCTGATCTCCTTAAACACTAGCTCCCTTTCCCCTAGTTCCTGGTAACCATCACTCTGCTTGCTGTCTCTGTGAATTTCAGGATTCTAGAAGCACGCGTAAGGGAAACATAGTATCTTTCTAAACAAGGATGGTCTCAGTGCAGCTTGATCAGGCCTCTAATAGGTTAGGTATGACTGAAGTTCTAGAAAATATTCATTGAGAGTTAGTGGGCTCAATTCAAAGAGTATTTGGTGGGGGGAGTCTAGGGGTTGAAGCCAGGAGCTTCTCACTGAGCTACATCTCCAGCCTCTTTTAATTTTTTGTTTTGAAACAGGGTCTTACTAAGTCACTAAGTTGCCCAGGCTTGGCTTAAACTAGTAATCCTCCTGCCTCAGTCTCCAGAATGCTGGGATTACAGGTGTGCACCACCATGCCCAGATTCTCTTTCTTAATACTATCAAGTAGATATAGTTTCTTTCCCATTCCCAAGAACTAGATAAGATGGACAGGAAGTTGTCAGAAGGCTTGGTTCCTAATGTTGGTTGTGCCATTTTCCTATGCTACCTGAAGCAAGTCACTAAATTTCTCTAGCTCTGGTTCCTTCATCTGGATGATCGCATAACGGACCACTCTAGACCTTCTAACTGAGACATTTACATAGTTCAGTTGCTGTCCATTTCCAAGTAGTGATTCTCAGTCTTCAATGACTGTACCCCAGCAGATAGTTGACAAAAGTTGCAGATGTTTTTGGTTATCATAGCTGGGGTGGGGTTGCTACCAGAAACTGGTGAGTGGAGGCGAGGGATGCTGCTGAACCTTCCTTGAATCCACAGAGCCCCACAACAAAGATTTACACAGCTTCCAATGTCAACAGTGCCAAGGTTGAGAAGCCCAATTCAACTGGGAGGCACTGCTACTCAAAAGGAGAAATGAAACTCTGTTTTTCTCTGTAAGTGTTGCTGGGGGAAGTTAGGGCAGGTTCCGTGCTGTGAGCAATGGAAGAGGAACAAGAAGGGAGAATAGAAAGTATGTTGAAATGCTTTCTCCCCCTTGTTCAGTGTGCAGTATTAATGCGAATCATCATTTCCCAATGGGCTTCATTTGCAATGATGCAATAAACTTCAACTGTATGTGCGGCCTGGGAAGATTGGACTGCATGGAGAGAGCAGCAGGCTTGATTCACATCCTCTTCCACACCTCCACTGGAAAGGTGTGAGTGTGAAATCCCTGTTTACCCTGTTGATCATGCCATGAATGCTGAGACTCTTTCTTTTAAAGAAGCTCAGCGTGCTCCATTTAACATGGTAGCACCAGTCCCCTGCCTACCTTAGTGCATTTTAAGGGAGACATGCACAGGGAGAGATTGTTGAGGGCATATCTCATGGGCAATGGTGAATCTGAGATCATACCTTGGCCTTGCTAGACCCTGGCTCTAGACCCAATCTATTTCCCAGTTTGTACCACATTCATGTGTTCTGTATAAGCTGCACCTCTTCAAAAGAGACTGCTAGAAATCCCATTCCTGTGGATTGAGTGAGACATAAAGTGTAGCAAGTATATGCTCACTTTGTGTTCCTTGGAAGGGCACAGGTAATGTAAAGTGGCAGCAAGGGGAAGATCATAGAATTAAATTTCACCTCCACATTGCTCCCTGTCCTCAGTCCCTTTCCTAATTTGAAGCAGGCAGCAATTGAAAGTTAAGAAGGTTTCTTCTGTCCAATCTGAATACGTTTCATGAGTGTGTTGTACAGGAAAGTCAGACAAGTGGCACCAAAGCTGCCTCATTTCACTGCTCCAGTGACCACAAGGACTGTTCTAACTGCTGTTCTAACAAGAGCCAAAGTTATTCCTATTTGCCAGATCAATGGACATATTCACTTTTCTGCACACACAGCTCAGTTTGGTACCTGTTTCTGTGTTGTGTTCCAAAGAGGCACTGATGTAGGGAAACCTCCAGATGGCTGCAAGCCCCCCTCCACAGCATAGGCTGGGACAGCCTCCAAAGGCTGAGGACAGCCACTTCCATCACTATTCGCTTCTCTGGCTCCTCTCCTGTGTCCTCTACCTGTAGAGTTCCACAGTTTTTTCAAATTCAAAATAGTGTATCTATATAGTATATTATAAAAGATAAGTTCTTCAGGGATGTAGGACAATGCAATTCTGCTCTTGCTGGATGACGAAAGGAAACAAGGTCTTGAAGGGTGACTGGGAGTGACAGAAGAGAAAACAACTAGTGTGCAATTTAAAAACAGACACTTGGGCCGGGGATTTAGCTCAGAGGTTTTGCCACCTGCTGCACAAGCACAAGGACCCGAGTTTGATCCCCGGTACCAAAAAAATAAAAATAAAATAAAATAAATAAAAACAGACACTTTCTGTCATTTATAGAGGGACTTCAGTTTTGCTCCAGATGGGTGGTCTCTTGCCTTGTGGGATCATGCACTGTAAAATTCCCAACCTGATGTGACTCTCTGTTGGGTCTGCCTTCACAACTCAGAGCTAGCATTTCAGCCCATTATACTAGTTGCCCTTAGCCATGAAATCATGTTCTCTTTCTTTTTCTACTGTTGCCATTTCTGGGTTTCACTGGCAGTAGAAATGGGACTTTCCTACTCCCTTTCTTTACACACTGAAATGTCCTGGTGTCCACTGGCTTTGGAACTGACTCATACCACAGGAAATCTGAGGGTCAAAGATAAGACCAGACAGTTAAGCCACCACTCTCTCAAACAAACTCTTTCTCCTTTTCTATTATTCCTTCCTCAACTACTGTCAACTGTGTGCCAAGCACTATGTACCATGACTTTCATGACAAAGATATGGAATTTGTTTGAAAATTTTCTTTGATAAGTAAAAGTAAAAGACTGAAACATAACACCTTAAGAAATAAATAGCCATTTAGCTTATATTGAATTTTTTCTCTATTAGCCTATGTATGTCTATGGCTGGATATTGATATGTGAAGAAAGGTTGTGAATGTGTAGGGAATAGAAGTCTTAAAGAGTTGTCACTAGATGTTAGTTACATCAAAGAGATCATGATTCATTCAACTGAAGAGCTAGATTTTTGAAGGTCTGTCCAATCTTAGTGCCTTTGAGGTTTGTCTATTGCTATTCCAAACTTTGTATGTGCTCTTCCTTATAAATGTTATGCAATGATACGAAAATGAATACCATATTGAAATAAATCATAACAGTGCCTTGTATTACTGAGTTCTATCTTTGTGAATAGAGGTTGCCAAAAAGACCACAGTGTGTGACCAAGAACCCACAGACTAGACGGTGTGTACGACTGGGCTGAATTGCACTACTATTTCCAGAGTCTGCTGCTATTTAAAGCACTCTTAGGGGCCACTCAGGATGCAATTCATTCCTAACTCATTTCTCCTAACTATTTCCTTTATTGTTCATAATAGGCTATTTTTCAAGGTGAAATTTCTGCCTGAGGTGGTGTCTCCATTAAAATATTTTAGGGGATTACATTTTCTACTCTTAATTTATAACAACCACTGGGGTGATCCAGGGTCTTTTGATGGTTTTCCAAAGCTATGGACTCATGAATGACTTTTTACCATTTCTTCCTCACAGGGGCTGGAGTAACTATTTTCATCTTAGGGGTATCTGGCATCAAAAAAGAGTCTGAGAATCTATAATATATGAAATGAATTTAAGGCCCAGAAATATCTAAAAAAAATCCAGAGCTGTTGTTGTTCTAGATTTAGTTTAAAAGATCCCAGGCAATGGCAGGCAGGTCCAGGCCTTGTGGATGTGAGAGCGGATTTCACTTTTTCTGTACCAAGCTTCATTTCATGTTGAAGGCCCCTGAGCCCCACATTGGGCCAGTCCTAGCCAGGTCAAGGAGAAGTCCCACTTCTCTTTCAGTTAGTGCTTTTTTAGGTCATGGATTTACCTCTGGGGCTGAGTGCACTTACTTCATTCAGCTCATCATTTCATCTAAGATATTTCTAGATGATCAGAGCATTCGAGCATGGCTGATTCTCTTTAAATGGAACTTGACTAAACAGGGATGAGGGATTAGCAAAACTTGATGCTAATTTTTTTCAAGTGGGTTAGAGTTGAATAGTAATTATTTAAAGTTAATAATATAGAAAAACATGTGATGAATAATGTTTATATTTTTCATCCCACAACACTCAGCATGTGATAAAGAAATTAGTGCAAAGATTAATCAGATTGGGAATTTTTGTCTTAGTGCAATCTGTGTGTTTGAAGAACTTGATATAACTTTCATGTGTTTGAGATATATATATATATATATTTGTTGTTGTTGTTGTTTGTTTGTTTGTTTTTTGGTATCAGGGATCAAACTCAGGAGCTTGAGCTTGTGAGGCAGGTGGCGGCACCACTGAGCTAAATCCCTGACCCCACGCATTTCATATTTTGAAATTTCCTAGTATGTACTGGATCAAGGCCTCCATGCACAGGTAACTGAGACCCAGTTAATAATGTACAATGATCTCAATCTAACAGGTTTGTTTGGTTTTTTTTTTTTTGGTACCGGGGATCTAACTCGGGTCCTTGCGCTTACGCAGCAGGCAGTGAAACCACTGAGCTAAATCCCCAGCCCACTGTGCTTCCTCTAATATCCTGAGTTTGTTTACAAATATTTTCCTAAATTGCTGGCCTGTTTGCAGATGCATATATTGTGAAATACCAAGAACTAGAGTTTTCTTTCTCATACAGCCCATTGCTAATGCATTTAAATGGCAATGTGTGGGCAAAGCCATACATGTTGACGTACATATTGGGTAAACAATATAAACTCTAGAGGAATATGATTTTCTCATTCAAAAATAAAATGTAGCTCCACTTTATATCCTTTTAAATGATTTGTATATCTTTCTCTTGTCCCATTATTTATTTCAGCAGCATTAATTGACATTTGCTTTCTCAGTTTTGTAATTTGCAAACACTGACACAGTTAATATCCAGGAAAACATTTATTTACATATTTGAACAAATATTTTTAGAGAATAAATTCTGAGGAATTCCTGGTTCAAAGGTGCACATTTCAACTGTGATAGGGATTGCTAAAAACTGTCCATTTCTACATTCTTATCAACTCTGGCTATCAGTATTTTTTTAATTAAATTCTTTTATTGGTACATTGTAGGTATACAACAATTACATTTCTCATTGGGAATTGTACCTTTACATAATGCATCTTGGTTCTTATTTTTCCCCATTCCTAGCCCTCCCTTCACCCTTCCACCCTTCCCTATTTACAAAGACTTTATTTCCATTTTTCCATTTCTCAGCATTTTTCCTTTCCCTTCTTTCCTTTCCCCTGCCCCTCCCACTACCCCTACCCCTTTGGACCTTTTCTTCCTATTTTGTATTATCGATTATTCATTCTAATCATTGGTGCATTTTAGGTATACAATATAATGACATTTATCATTGGAAATTTGCACCTTTACATAGTCTCTCTTGGTTTTTATTTTTCACCCTTGCCCAGCCCTCCCTTCAACCCCTCCATTCCTCCCTATTTACAAAGATTTTCTTCCTATTTTTCCATTTTCCCATATTAATCCCATTCCCTTCTATCCTTTCCCCTAGCCCTCCCACTTCGTTCCCCTTTGCCCCTTTTCTTCCTAATTCACATTACTATTATACATTTTAGTCCTTATTTACCCTTTCAGTTTCTCACACCAGAGAAACTATTCGGTATTTATACATGTTTGTCCTATTTATTTCACTTAAGAGTATCACCTCAATGTGCATCCATATCAGTATTTTTAATATTTGTTAATTTGATCTGTTAAAAACCATATTGTTATTTTGGTTTGCATTTATTTGACTAGTAAAGAGGTTGAATATGTTTTTATATATTTACTAGTCATTTTTATTTCTCCATTTAGAAAATACCTATTCATGAGCTCAGTTTGTGATTCCATTATATTGTTTTTTTCTCACATTATATTATACCAGCTCCTTGTACATTGTAGGAAAAGACCTCTATTTTGTCACACACACATTGTAGCCATTTTCATACTAATCAAATATTCATTAAAGCAAAGTTTTTTTCTATACCACTCTATTATTAAAGTCACCTTCATTTGATTCTCTGGGTAGCTCCTATAAATTTTTATGAGAAAATTTAATGAATGCATTTGTTTTGGCATCATTATGAAGGAGCAAAGAGGATTACCTAGATATAGAATATATGAAGAAATGTAAAGAAACTTTTAATTAAGCACATAAAGTTGTAGGAATGTCTACAAGGATCAAACTTTTTCTTTCCCAGAAGATTCTTGAAGACTGAATATTCTAAGAGACCAAAGGTCTTGCATCACTAATGAAGACACTTCAGGCCTGATAGAAAGACCTGTGGGTATCAGCTCAGAACACACCATTGTAAACTGCTTCAGGAGTGGGGTGCACTACAGAAAGAATATTGGTCATTCAGACATTCTTGTGCATCATCCATCAACGATGCCACTCAGGACCCCAGAATATCCACTTCCCCATCTGTAAATGCATATAATCGTATCTGGGCTATAGGGTTACTGTGGTTATTAGGTCAGGTAGGATACCTAAAACATCTATACACACATAGCAGGTGCTTAACAAATGCTCCTCTTCCCGACGCTACAAGTCATCTCATGAAGAAATGTACTGATAGCCACTCAACTGTGACATGAACGTTGAAAATGTAAAATCACTAAGTCAATGAATTTAATGATTCCACTTTTTCTTGAAATACTCAATTGCTGAAATTTCTCACCCACAGGTAAATAAAGATTGATTTGATTTTCTAGAATGAGGTTGAAACTACATTCTCTGCAACATAGTTCACAGCCTCTATGCATTTTAAATATTTAAAGTTAATGTTAAAATGGTATTTACTGGAGAAAGTGCATGGCATGACAAGTATCAGTGTCCATAAACTATTCAAGTAAAATGAGAGGCTGGTCATGGTCCAGGAGCTGGGTCAAGGAGCTTGTGGATATGGCTGATTTCTTATAGACCTGCTTTTGTGGCGGATAGGGGATCTTAAATACTTTGGGACAATAAAGGCACCTATGATGAGTTCTTGTTTGTAGTAGGTACTCTTGGTTAAAATGACAGCCCATTTCTGTGGTCTTTTTCCCCCCATAAGTATAAACCTTACCTGACCATGAGGAAAACATCAAGCAAATCCCAGCTGAGAGATTCTATACAATATCAAACCCATCTTTCTCCAAATTGTGAGTGTCATCAAACCTAGGAAAAATCTAAGAAAGTTTACATCACAGAAGAGCCCAAGAAGACATAATGACAAAGCCTGATGTGGTACCCAGGATAGGGATCCTGGACAGAAGAAGGACGTTAAGCAGAAAGGAAGGGAAACTGAGTGATGTGAGTAATGTACTAATGCATCACTACAGATTCATTAGTGGAAGCGAATGGAATAGGCTAATATAAAATGCTATGAATAGGGGAAACTGGGTGAGGGTTGTGTGGGAACTCTTTATAATGCTTTCACATTTTTTTGTAAATCTAAAACTATTCCCCAACTAATTAATTAATTTTGTGACAGGTTTCACTGTGTATTCCAGGCTGGCCTGAAACTTGCTGTACAGTCCTGGCTGGCCTTGAATTCACTGATGATTCTCCTGCCTCAGCCTCCCAAGTAATGGTCCCCTTCAATTACATTCTGTTGTAATTCCACTTAATACTTCAAAAAAACTGTTTCCCACTATTCCTGGGAAAATAGTGTTTCAAGTAGGTGAAAGTCCCCATTTGTCATGTACACATTTAGTTTTCTCCAAATGTTTCTCAGGTACTGATTTCTTCTCCTCATCTGAATACCCCACTGCTTTTTGGGCTTATGACAAAGAAGAGCACTAGTGGATATTCAAAATGTATTCATTCATTCTGGGAGAATGATGTGATAATTAGGTCTCTGTTAATGGAATTCTGAATTCTATCCCAACCAGTGTCCTTGGGACACCATGGCTCATAAACCCATGTTTACAGCAATACAACTACGATAGCTAAATCCTTGAAGTGGCCTATATTCCCATCAACAGATGATTGGATAAGGAAAACATGGTGTATGTACACAATACAGGCCTACTCAGCCATAAAGAAAGGAATATTTGTAGGAAAGTGAATACACCTTGAATCCATAATGCTAAGTGAAATAAATCATACACAGAAGGTTAAATATCACATAGTTTCTTTTATATAAGGAACCCAACATATAAATAATTTAAAGATTGAAATCAATGATATGAATCAGAGAGACAGAGTATGTGGAGATTAAAGCAGATCTGTTTAGTTACTTTCCAGTTGCTGAGACCCGATACGCAACATCCACAATTGGAAGGAGGACAGAGTTATCCTGGCTCACAGTTTGCAGAGGTTTTCAGTCCATAGTCAGCTGCCTCCAAGTCAGGGTAGCATGGCAGAAGAGCATCACAGAGGAGAAACAGTCCATGGCATGGTGACAAGAAGCAGAGAGAGATCAAGGGAGGAGGGAAAGAGATACACCCTTCCAGGTTATGCCCTACTGTCCCACTTCTTCTGATGATTTACCTCCCAGCATCATATTTAGCTATAAACTCATCAGTGGACAAATCCACTGATGAGTATTACACCCCCAGGATCCCATCATCCCCCGCCAAAAGCCCCACCTATGAGCACATAAGGCTTTGGGGGGACATCTAGATATAAGGCATAACATCTAGCATGGAATGAGACAGGAAGGAAGGAAGGATGGGAGAAGAAAAAAGGATTAAAATGTGATACATATATATATATGTGTGTGTGTATTTATTATGAATTACAAACATATACTAATAAAAAAGGGGGAAACTAAAGTAACCCCAATCTATAAGAAAGTCTACTGTCCAAGCAACTGGGCATTGGCCTGCACTTGTTCTACTTTTTTTTTTTTGGTACCGGGGATCAAATTCGGGACCTTGCGCTTATGAGGCAGGTGACAGAACCACTGAGCTAAATTCCTGGCCCTGGCCTGCACTTGCACACACCGCAAGTTCTACTCAGGTTCATGTTTGCACTGGACAACAAGTTAGTCCTGAAAGTAGGGTTTAAAGTGAGGGTTGGCAGGGGTGTGGCACCTACCCTCATGGCCTACAAATTTTGGTTGGGTCTCATATGGTCTTAAAAAGAAATCACTGACTCCACACTTGAAAACAAACAAGAAAAAATCTCTCTGTAAGCTAATGTGCTAGGAGCCTGCCAGTACTGTATTTTATTTGAATTAATGAACCAAAACATTTATCTGACTGAGTAATCGACTAATGTAAATTTGCATTTTCAAACGAATGCATATTCCAAGCCAATTTGGCATGTTCCACACTCCAGGGTCCTGTAGTATTTACAGAGCATTTGAAATATAGAATTCTACCTATCAAGTTCATAGTGCATGTGTAGGAACCCAAGAGAACATGCTATAGGACATGCGAATATGATGGTGTGACGTTGGTTGCTAAGTAAAGGAGTGAAATATCTAATCTTTAGTGGTCTTTTCAAATCAGTTTTAAGGGAAATTTGGCTTAAGATTTTCTTTTATGGTGGTAATGAAAAGTGGTGGGGTGACAAAAGAGTCCTGGCTTTTCAGGTCCTGCGGATGGTGGTAGAAGGAACGCAGCAGGTCTGCCCACTCGCGTTGTTAATTAAAGTATTTTTACATTCTCCAGGGTGTAATGCATGCCGCGCATGGAGCCCCAGAGAGACTTGTGAAGTCTAATGATCACACATTCAAATAAACACAGTTGGGGGCCACCAGGGAACGGAACAGTGGCTTCCCCCACCTCATTAAGGCCTGTAATGCTCTGCAAACGTCTGAAATGGCCTGGCTCCATTTCTTATGAATACTAAACACTAGTCAGGCTCCCAGTTGCTCAGTGGTTCAAGGTAAGGTGGACACCTTCTCACCAGCTGTGACCTCCAAGGGCAGGGAGTGACATTTGCAACTGTCTTTCTTGCATTCACCAACTGGTTTTTGCCAAAGCAGACTTCCTTGGGTTTGTTTTATTCCTTTGTCTGGACTGCAGTGTCATTCTCATTTGTCAGCTCTGTTAGCAGATTTGTCTGTGGGTGGAAGGTGAAGAGCTTTCTAAAGCTGATTTTGGGTTGTCAGGGGTGAACCTGCATATACCAAAGTCATCTTAAGGACTTCAGAGCCTTGGATAAACAAGTCACATTCTAAATGTTCAACTTCCTTCCTTCCAAACTGCTAAAGTAAACTGAGTACTTGGAATTTCAGCTGAGAAAAAGCAGGAGCAATTTTATTACAGAGAGGTGTTTTGTAAAAAAAAAAAAAAAAATCAGTGTAGGAATTAGAGGACACAAACAATGTCAGGATTCTGACATTTTGGGTTGTCTATAGATTTGGACTCCTACTTTAGTTAAGATAACACAACACACTATAGGTTAATATAGGTTAACAAGACTGATCTTACATTTGATTATATATTACATTTCACAGAGTGATAGAAGCAATACTGACAATAGTCTACATGAAAGAGAAGGTCATTATTTCGCTACTTGTGTGACCTGGAACATATTACTTAGCCTGCCTGGCCATCAGTTTTCCCTCCTGTAAAATGGGGATGATACAGGCAGCTGCAGCATCGGGGCTGTTTGAATATTCAATCAGTTACCATTTATGAAAGGCTTCGAGTAGCACATGTGGGAATCAGCATATAAGAGTTTGTTGATTATGCCGGGGATTTAGCTCGGTGGTTCCCGCGCCTGCCTTGCAAGCGCAAAGACCTGAGTTTGATCCCTGGTACCAAAAAAAAAAGAGTTTGTTGATTAAAGATACCTACACATATGAATGTACATATATTATATATCAAATATACATATTCTAAATGTATGTACGATAATTTTCCTTGTTGCACTGGGTTCTGGGTTTCATTAAAATATATATTTA
This sequence comes from Heterocephalus glaber, assembly GCF_000247695.1. The sequence continues at coordinate 19,057,741 of NW_004624756.1, forward strand.
TATACATATAAAGGCTGGGGATTTAGGTCAGTGATGCAGCGCCTGCCTTGCAAGTGCAAGGTCCTGAGTTCTATCCCCAGTACCGCAAAAAATATATATATGTGTGTATACATATATATATGCATTTATATGTAATATATAGAATGATATAATACAAGATGAAATATGTAGTATGTATAGTATATGCATTAAAGTGTGTAATCGTATATTATAAATACTTAATATAAATCAGTTAGTTGAAATACATTGTACATGTCATATACTGGCTCTCATATTACATCATACCATATATCACATACAGATCTAGACAGAGGTATAGTTTTAGCATTCCAGAAGCCAGGACAATAGGGAAAAGTCCTGCATTCTGAAGGCATTTCACTCAACAAATTCCTATAAAGAAGCTTTCTCAGCCCCCAGAGAATGGAGCAAGAGAGAAAGGAAAACTGCCCAGAGACACCCCCACCTGTCCATCCCACCCTGGTCCCCGAAGCGTCCTTCCCAGTGGCAGCCCCCAAGGCAACAATGCCACATGAGCCCAATGTGCTGCACTTGTCCACTTTTCTGTTCTCCAGGTGAAGGAGAGGGCTCCACAGCTTCCCACAAGGAATCTGCTCCCATTCAGTGCTGAAGACTCCCTGAGGCTCCCTCACCCACAGGCCCACTCATCCTAAAGGGAGTGACTCCGGCCACTGCCTGGACCTTTCCAAAAGGAGTCCATGCTGTCGCTTGTGGGAGAAAAAGAAGTATCCATGCTTCATGCATGCAGGGCTCCTGCTGCCGGGGGTCCGTGTGTGTGTGTGTGTGTGTGTGTGTGTGTGTGTGTGTCCTTTGCAGGTGTTCCTATGCTTTTTCATCTGCATGTGTTTAGCCTTTGCTTAGTTAAGATTCCATGTTTAGAAGCATTTCCCACATTTCTCTCAAGCACCTATTGGAATCAGGAGGCCATCGCTGCCCCTTCTGTTTCCAGGAGCTCCCACTGCCCAGCCAGCCAGCTTTGAGGGATCCATCAGTGAGTCTGCAGCTGTCTTCACACTGACTGCACAGCGGCCCAGGGTTTGGTTAGCGAGCATCCCCAATTCTGTCAAAGGAAACAGGAACCATGGCCACTGTTCTGCTGGGTGAGATGGGACTCGGTGGAAGTCCAGGGAGCAGCCCCAAACTCCTGTACACCCCGCAGAGGACTACAGCCGAGCTTGTGCTAAATGCAATGTCTGGTTTCCTCTGCAACTTGGAGAAAGCCAGCTCTTATCAACCAGTGGTGGCAGAAGGAGGCTGAAAGAATCCCTCCTCATATGCTTGGACAACTTCCTGGAGGAGAGGTTAGGAGCCCAGGTTTGAATCTGGCAGCTAACAGAGACTGAGCCCTTGAGGCATTTAATGACATTTAAAGTTATTCTCTAGTGGGAGAAACTGAAAGTGTAAATAGGGACTAAAAGGTATACTAGGCAATGTGAAATAGGAAGAAAAGGGGCAAAGGGGATGGGGAAGTGGGAGGGGTAGGGGAAAGGAAAGAAGGGAATGGAATTAATATGAGAAAAAGAAAAAATGAAAAGAAAGTCTTTGTAGATAGGGAGGGCAGGGGAAGGGGAAAATATAAGAACCGAGATGGATTATGTAAAGGTGCAAATTTCCAATGAGGAACGGCACTATAGTGTATCCCTTAAATGTACCAATATAATTAATTTAAAAAAAGCATTTCTAAAATGCAGAAGTTACTATATAAATAAATAAATAAGTTAACCCTACGGGAGGTTAGGAGTCGGGCTCTCACTGGGGAGCTGGAAGCTAAGACAACACTGAGAAATCCGCATCCACACGGATGGGCCAGCTGACCCTCCCTCTGGGTTAGGCCTTCCCCGCCTCCCCTCCTCTCCCGCTTCCCTTGGGACTGGGCACGAACCACTCTTCCTCCTTTCCCCTCCTTTCACAAGTGGGTGGCACCCCACGGCCCAACCCTCACATCTTCACCCCTTCTGCTCCTGAGCACAGCTTCAGGGATTCTCTTGGTAGGGCTTTTAACTTTCTTGTTAGGGATTTGATCAGCTTGAACATCCATGCTGACAGCATTTGGAAAAATCCCCTGGGTTACAGCCACCTCTGCACCCATTTTCTTAGGACAGATGGTGTTTTATGACAGCTGCCAGATTTACCAAGACCTTCTGAGTCTCGGGAAAGATTCAAGTAAAAGCAAAAAGCTTATCAGAGGGAGGGATAATGTCACAGGTTTGAGTTTCCTTTCAATTTAACTGCATATCACTTTGATTTGCTGCCTGTTTGCCCCCTCTGAGTTTCATCTATTTCTACCATATGTTCTTGGGGGGAAGAGCTTTGGAAAATTCCAAGAATTTTTTTTTTATTTGGAGTAATTTCCTTTATCATGTTTATTTGTACATTTTCACTTGGGCTGCGTGATTTGCTGTTCTCAAGATCCATCTCACATTTTTTTAAGTTCTAGAAAAGATTGTGGCTGTTCTCCATTTTATTTCCCCAAATGAAGATCATTTCACCTTGTCTGGACCATCTCTCATTCTGACCTTTTAGTCTTCTGGGAGAATCTCCTCTTAAAACATTCTGTGAGAATTTGAGAGACTGATGTGTCTGTTAGTCTGTTTTGTAATGCTCTAACAGAGTACTTAAAGCTGGGTACTTTATAAAGGAAAGGGGTTTATTCAGCTCACAGTACTGGAGGTCCAATAGCATGGTGCTGGCATCTTCTTCTTGTAAGGGCCCCATGGTGGATAGGATCACATGGCTGGAGCCCTGGAGAACGAAGTCTTCTGGTGAGAGACGAAGCAGGGGATTGGAGAGAGGTCAGGCTCTCTCTCTCTCTCTCTCTCTCTCTCTCTCTCTCTCTCTCTCTCTTTCTCTCTCCCTCTTTTCTTTCATGACTCTGGAGGTAGAACCCAGGTTCTTTGCACGAGCTACACTCCCCCTGCCCAGCCCTTTTTCAAAACGTTTGAAATACAGTCCCACTAAATCACTAAGTTGCCTGGGCTGTGCTTGAACTTGCAGTCTTCCTTCCTCATACAATTATAATGAGAACCAAGATTGCAGCACACTCATGCTTGTAAGATTAAACCAAATCTAAGCCATAGCATCATATGACATTGCCTCTGCTTTTGTAAGCTGTGTATGACTCATTCAGGGACAGACAACTGCTTTTGAGGTTCTTCAATGCGTGCCTTGGCCAACTGAGGCCCTTCACAGAGGATCAATCCCTTGTGAGCTGAGACCTAACAAGCGCTGCAGTTGGTGACAGAGCTGGTGCTGCTGTGGTGTGTAGACCTGAGAGCTGGGAATGCAATTTGGAATCACACATGAGACTGAGAGGTAAAGGAAATCAGTGAGAGTGAGATGCATACAGGAAAGGGGAGGTGAAGGAGATTGTGTGATCCCTGAGAGGAAGAACAAGGGCCCAGTCCCTGAGGTTTCCAGTCCAGTCCAACTGGGTCTACCGATAGCTTCATTCTCATTCATGAAATTGCTTATTAGAGTCTTAAAATATATCATCCTCTTATGCGACTTTGTCTCTTTACAAGTAATTTTTCCAAGAACATGTGCTGCATGACATGACATAATTTAATTCCAGTATCTGTTCTTTTATGTTGGCTTATAGAACCCTGATGGTTAAACCAACCCACATCCTTGGCATATAGATGGAATTTCTCATTTCCCCCCATAGCTAGAAGTGATCAGCTGACTGTACAAGTAAAACAAAGACATTTTTATAGAACTATAGTACAAATATTAAAATCAGGAAATTAACATTGATGAAATTCTAATCTACAGACCTTTTCCAGTTTTATCAACTGTACCAATAATATGCTTTACAATGAAAGAACATCCAAAATGATGTATTAATGCATTCAATTTTCTTTTTTTTAAAGTCTTTCCTTGAGTCTACAGCAACTATTCTTAAATTTTCTTTTCTTTTTATGATGTTGACATTTAAAAAAATGGGCTAGATACATTGTAGTTTGTCCTTCCATTTTGATATCTGTTGTTTTCTCACAATGACAATCAAGTGGCAGTAGTGTAAAAACAATCCATGTTCTGCCCGGTTTCTCATCTAAAGATGCTTAGGGGGTTGATTTGCTCTGTTACTGGATTTACTCTGACTGCTTGATAAGGAAATGTCTGCCAGGCTTTTCCACTACTTGGTTGCTATTTTCCCCCTCTTGTTGCCTTCGAGTTACTGCTACCGGGGACTGGTCTGGACAGCTGTTCCTAGGGTGATGATGGACAGATAATAAGGGTAGGACTGTGAGACAGTATGCTCTATGAGGCTCTCATGCGTCACTTTGATGTGGTAGCTGAGCAATTGTGTAAAGACTTCAATGACTGTGTTAACTGGTCCTTTACAGTGTTGTGTTGGCAGTAATAAAGCGAGAAAGGGGCCAAGAGACCCTTGCCAAGAAGTTCTTTATTTTTATAAAAACTGCTCAGTGTACACAGTAAATGCAACATAAATGCACAGAAATAGAAGAGAAGCAGTTTCGAGAGGATGCCCCAGTAACCCTGATGATCAGAACTGCTAACATAGACTTGATTCATCTCTTCAGCTCTAGCTTTTAGGCACCAAGAAGATTCCTGATGAATTTACCTGGAGTACCACTGGGGACAGAAATACTTGAGAATTAATACTATGCCCATTAGTGACACTTTGTTTTTTAAATTCTCTCTATTTTGGATCTCTTAAAGCTCTGGACCTTTTAAGACCTAAACCCTATTAGGTTGAAAGAACCATATTAATCCAGTCCTTGACTCCTAAGAAATAGGCAATGCTTTTGATTAAAATGGATAGAGCCCATGCAGAATGCAGTGTCTCAAAGTTATTTTTGTTTTTACAGTCTTCATCTAAGTCAGAAGGGAGGAAGGCACAAATGAGAATTATCACACCATTTCACACCCACCAAGTTTGTCTCCTGTGGTCCAGCATGAGGTGAAATGGAGAGACACATCTGTTTAGCAGATCTCCTCCCAGCCCTGCGTGGCTCAGAGCCTTTTCTAGTCTCCAGCATTTTTAGCCTGCCCACTTGTTGGAAGATGACTAGAGGTTGGAAGTTCAGTGAATTGTGCCAGTTCACAAATTTCCTATGCCTGACTGAGGCAAGGGCAAAGAGTGTGTTTCAGAAAAAATAGGGCATTGTAATCCAGATGGAGCAATAATCAGACTAGAAATGATTGTTAAGGAGCATTTCTTTTTAAGAAAGCAGTGAATTTTGAGCCATTTTGAGAATGCATCTATCCACCACAATCACAAATTTATTTCCCTGGAATGATCTTACAAAATCTACATGGAATCTTAGTCATTTAAGTGTATTTTTAGTAGAGAAAGTAAATGACTTTAAATCTGTAATTCCTTTTAAAACATTTTTTTGGTTTTGTTTTTTAGCAATACTGGAGATTGAACCCACAAACTAGGAAGTGCTTTACCACTGAGCTACATCCCCTGGGTAAAATCTGTAAATCTTTCATGTTTTGTTTTAATGCATTTCTGAGCCTTAATTTAAAACAATTCCTCTTGTATTTTATTCTAATATCATATAATTTTGTTAATTGGGGACTTTGCTTCTGAAATTTATATTAAATGTAATTCAAGATTTTAAAATTAACAGAAGATGTATTTTTTTATAAAGTGGAGTACTACTCAGACTTAAAGAATGATAAACTAGAGACATTTATAGCTAAATGGATGTACATTGAGGCCATACTGTTAAGTGAAATAAATAGGACACACACGTGTACATACCGAATAGTTTCTCTGATGTGAAAAACTAACAGTGTAAATAAGGATCAAAATGTATAATTGATAATGTGAAATAGGAAGAAAAGGTCTAAAGGAGTAGGGGATGAGGGAGGGGTAGGGAAAAGGAGAGAAGGGAAAAGAAAAAATATGAGAAAAGGAAAAAAATGGAAACAAAATCTTTGTACATAGGGAAGGGTGGAGGGGGTGAAGGGAGGGCAGGGGAATGGGGAAAAAATAAGAACCAAGATACATCATGTAAAGGTACAAGATCCCAATGATGAATGTAACTGTATCATATACCTAAAATGTACCAATAAACTTAAAGGAGAAAAAATATTTTTAATTAATGTGTTTTGTCCTGAAATGTATATCTAAGTGTCCCGATATAGTGGGGTTTTTTTTGGTACCAGGGATCGAACTCGGGACCTTGCACTTGTGAGGCAGGCGGTGGCACCACTGAGCTAAATCCCTGGCCCTCAATATAGTTTTGACAATTACAGTTATATAAAAATACTTTCAGTGTGTGTAACATTTAAGGAATAATGAACTGCAATATATAGTTGCAGTCATTAATAAGTAAAACAAATTACCACTAATACGCAGACAAATATGAAATTCAGAGAAGAAATACAATTATCTAACAAAACATTAAAATTTGCTCAACTTTACTAACATGAAGAGGAATTAAAACAAGGAGATTTGATGTTTCCAAAAATGGATCTGATTAACTATAAGTTATGTATGACAGTATGTTTTGATGAAACCCTGGGAAATCAGTCTCATCACGCACTGCTTTGGGAGAGAAGGTAGTGCTCCATCTACCTGCATGGACATAGTGGCCATAGCTGTTAGTGTCTCTATAACCCTGCACTGTGTCCTTTCCATATCTGCCTCAGTTTCCAGGGCCAGAAATAATAGAGGTTGATTATGTGATCTAAATACTACAATCTGAATTTTATATGAAATAGAGTAATGATTGGATGAGATCATTGTAGTCTTTTAGGTATAACACATGTAGTGGTTTTAACTTTATTAATTTCTAAAGTATTGACTACTGGAGATGTAAATTCCTCACCATAGGCATTCTGCATTCTCTCTTGGACTCCTCTAGAAAGAAGCATAACTACTTAATTTCCACCAAAAGTAGTTAAAATTCTCGAAGAATATTTGGCAGACAAAAAATCTTTTATACAGTGGCTGATGAGCAAGTATTGCCCAGTGTGACATTCTTTCTTATTGAAACTCTACAAGGAGGGACAACCTGGTCATGAATTCTAGTTATAGTCATCTGTTTTTGAGAACTGCTGTAAGCATTGAGCTATCTTGCAAGTCATGCTTGGGCCTTAAAATATGTAACTCTGCACTTCTAAGTACTATGAATAATAAAAACTTCAGATTCCTATCTCCAGATAGTCTTTTCTCTTGCAAAATTATTTTATCCTGAAACCTCCCACCAGAGCACCAATGCTACCATGTGAAATGCTAGCAGGAGTTGATCAATTCTGAGCTGGGCTGCAGCCAACCCAGAAAAAATATTTCTTCTTTTTTAAATTCCTGCTGGATCTACTCTCCTTGGTCCTCCAACTTGTTTTATAGAGACCAATTTTATTGGGAGTTGTGCTTTTGTTTTCTATGATATGTATAAAAATTAATAATGTAGCTTTACTAACTGGAGACTCTTCTTGGAGGTCAAATTTGGTTCCAACCAGAAGTACAAGCCACCTAAGTACAGTGACATCTAAAAACTCTGCAAGTGATGCTGAATTTATACCACTTGAGTATCTACTCAATAATGGGTAAAATTGTAGACATATATCTGTTCATGATCTAACAAATCTGTTGGCTCTGTTAGTTTTGAAAACAGAAGAGCTTTAAGAGACAATGGTGATGATGATAATGATGGTGGTGATGATGATTATTCCAGGGAAGAATCTCTACAAACTGAAGATAGCTATAAACTTCTGTTCAGGACCCTCTTCTTGGTTTTGACGATGTATTATACTCTTTCAGCTTATTAACTCAGAAAAAGTGCCTGATTAATAAGAGATTCTAAATGCTTCAAAGAAGCCATTTAGAATGGAGTTTAGGAATTCCACTCTTGCAATTGAGGAGGACCTTATGTGAGAGTCTTTCTCAAATAACTATTACAAAATATAAAATAGCAATTATCTGAAGTCCTTGGAGAGTGACTAAAAGCAGAAACTAGAAAGACGTGCATATTTGGAAACAGGAAATGGCATGAGGGGAGTTTGCTGTTTTTAACAGCTTCTTCCCTAAGGGGAGGCCCCAGTCAGGGACATACTGTTCAACTAGAACAAGATAGGAATAAACCTATGATGACTGAGGAAGAAGACATAGAGTTTTGGACTATAACAGCAACTGGTAAGTAAGGGGGGAATCTTGCAAAAGTGACAGTACAGGCAGAAGTCCAAAATTCTGCAAATAAAATCAGCCCAACTATTTTTGCTGAGCCTTGACACATGCATGCATGGGATAAAATGTCAACTCCAAGTAGTCTACATAAAGTTAAAATAACTAAACAGAGATACTCAATGATACTTAATATGAAGCTAAAATAATTGAACAGTTTCAGGACTGCCCACTGCAGAGAAGGTAGAATTGGAATTAGACTTTGAGCTCTGTCAAGTGAATTGACTGCGAAAAACAAATCCACATCATTTGGTAGAACATAAGAAAATCCATGATCTCCATAAAATATCATTCATAATATCCAGTATACAACACAGGATTGCGATACAAAAAAGGAAACAAGCAAAGATGACCCATAATCAAAAGAAAAGAAATGAATGGAAAACAACTTTAAGATTACTCACACATTAAAATTATAGACAAGTATTCTAAAGTATTCATTGTAACCATGCTCAATCACATGAAAGAACAGTCATAATGAATGAATATATAACAGACACATAAGAAAATCATAAATAGGAAAAGAAAATATAAAAAAGAAACTAGTGAAAATTCTACAACAAAAATAGAATATGATAAATTCACTGATGGGTTTAACAACCAACTGAGGATTACATAAAACAGATTAACAGAAATGATTAAGCCTAAAAAACAGGAAAAATAATTAGGGGAAAAATCAGCAGTACCTTGGTGGAATAATATTGATAGCCCTAGCCTACATATAATTAAAATCTGAAGATGAAAGGAAAGAATGAGGCAGAAAAAACTTTGAAGAAATAAAGGCAATAAATTTCCCAAATTTGGTGAAAAACATAAAGTGCTTAAGTACATCCTAGAGACCATATTCAGCTGCTTCCTAAGAGAACTAAAAAGTGGATTTGAAACTCCAAATTCTCAGGATAAGCTTCTTTGAAAGAAAAAAAAAGAGTTGTTATTTTGATTGCCAGATGGTATTTTATTTGAAGAACTAGAAAAAAAAAGCAAAATGAGTAGTAGTTTATCAAAATATAATAGATAAAATCTAAATCAGATATTAGTAAACAATTAGAAAATCCTAAAATAATAAAATCCATCAAAGAAAAACAACAAACAAAAGAATTAAGAAGAGAGTAGGGAGGGAAGAAACTCTAATTGTCAAACTGTAAGGGTCTTTAGGGTGTGGCAACATCTACTGGCTTACAGTGCAAGTTATCCTCAAAGAACAGAATTACAATAGAATAAAGCCAAATGAGAGAGTTTGGCTGGATAGTGAACTTTCAAGGCATCCAAGGAAGACCCAGAAGTTGAGAGACGAAAGAAATTCTCAGAGGTCAGCAAAGTTGGTAAGCGTGTTGGGGCCGAAGATGACTCGAGGGCTGTGTTCGTTTGCATTTTCATAATTGTAATGAAATACCTGAGACAGTTGCTTTATAAAGAAAAAAGGCTTATTTTAGAAACAATGAGGTTTGTTTTGGCTCCTGACAGTTCTAGAAGTACAGGTCAAGGTCCTGTTGCTGGCCAAGCCCCAATATAGTGTAGGGTATCAAATAGGAGAGGAGAGAAGAGAGTTCTGTTCTTTCTCTCCTTCTGATAAAGCAATCAGGGTTTCAGTATTCAATCATGGAGGCTCTTCCCTGGTGACTTTATCTAATCCTAACACCTCCCAAGAGCTCTAGCTCTAAATACCATAGTCAGATTAAATCTCCACCTCCTCAATACCTCACAACAGGGATTAACTCTCACTACCTGAGACCCTAGAGAACACACTCAGACTGCATCCAGCCACAGCTGACGCCAAATATCCCAATTCTACTTCCATTGATGTGACCTTGAGAAAGTTAATTAACCTTTCTTCATCTGGGAAACAGGTTTTTAAGAGAACTATATGAGAAATTGGGGCACCTGCCACAGTAATTGGCTCACTGTCCACAAAGTTAGTACCCATCCCTGGTGACGTGGCCAAGGTCACGTAGTTCTTTAGATACTAAACCTCCCTTGCTCTGGCTTGTACTCTGCCATTTAGTGCTCTTCTTCTCTGTACTCTTCAGCCTTAAATTTTTCCTTCATTTCTTTGTTCCTGGCACCTAGAAACATTCTGTTCTCAGAGACTTCAAATGGGGTAGACTATTTTTTCTTTGGAACCCAGAAGTGAATCTTTGAAGAAACTGCTGAATCTAACCCAAGGCTACATTCTAATCATAACACTTACATAGTTATGATCTCCACCTTAATATCTCCCCTAATTATGTGAAGAGCAGATCTGAGCTCAACAGGAGGCATCCACCGGGCATGACATCAAGGATGTTGGAAAGAAGACTAGAGAACTTCTAGGTTCACCCTTACTAGACTGGAGCCCTTGTCAGCCCCTTTCCTGTCTGACTCTAGGGTTCTTCATCTAAAGAGATATGCGTAAGACATCCTGTCTTGTCTTTCTTACAGATCTCTTATGAAATGTAGATGCAATCATGGATGTAAAGGGGCTCTAAAAGTGGTAAAATATAATGTAAATGTGAATTCATCTTACTAGCTTTTGAAAATTCTTTAAAGAGTTCATGGCACAAATAAAATTGTGACTACTCCTGAAACTAAATTTCTTTTTATTCTGGTTCATTCGTTTGATCAGTCTCAGTATCCTTGGATTACATAAGGATACATCATAAATGTGATGCTAGATGTTTCTTTGTCCCCACATTCTGGGAAATATGTCAGAAAATGTCAGAGGTGACCACTGAAGGCATTCAGGTTGACCTGATAAAGCTCTTGGTATCTAAGACTTATGGCCAAGAAGGCAGATGGTTTTAACTATTTAATGCTTCATTTCTGAATCTATTGATATCTAACCCAATGTGTCCATTTGCAGAAGTCTATATTAAGATGCAGGACTTTCCAAAGGAATATTTTCAAGTTCTTCAGTAATAGTTAGCTGAACTCCTATCTATGAAAATGACATGACTTTAATTCAATTACAGTTGGTTATATACTGTCCTCTTCTCTTGAAAAGTACCACTGAGCAAACTAATTTTCTTAATTGTAGGAAAGTACAGATAAGGGCGTCTTACTATGTTCTCATAAGTGACTTAATTCCCAAGGGAAAGCAAAAAAAGAAGGAGGAAGTCTTAAGAATGGGTATGTGACATTGTGCCCATCATCACTGAAAAATTCAGTGCTATTTTTCAGTCTGTGAAAAAAATCCTCTACAGAACTATGAATTATGCCATAGCAGAAGAAGCTAAGTCTGCCACATTTTTCTTGTGACCCACATAAAATAAAGCATACATTTACTCTTTTTTCTTTCTGTTAGGGAGTGAAAGGTCTACTCTTAGGTTCTCATGCTCAGCAGCCCCAGTATTTATGAGCAGACTAGAAAAGATATGGGTACAGCCTGTAGCCATTGCATAGAATGTAGTGATTAAGCTACAACAGTTTGATAATTTGTTGTAGTTTTATAAAGAATGAGATTAAATAGAATGTGCCTCCATATGCCTATAAGGGGAAGGAGAACAATATGCAAACAACTTAGTTGACTGCTGTCCCTGTATTGGGCAAATACATCAGGTTTGTGTCTTCCATCCCTAGAAAAATGCACAAACACACAAGATTTTTCAGTCTCCTCAAGGATCCCCCAGATAGCAACTGACATCAGAGTAAGAAACTCTAATGAGAAAGGAAATAAATACATTTTCTTACTTTTTAAAAAGAAATTTTCTGTTCTTTTCTTAGCCCTTATATGCAGTAGGTTAAAGAAAGATTTTGCATTCCTGTAGGACAGGTGAATGTCTCCTCAAGACCAAAGGGTTTCAAGAGCCATCATGCCAAGGAATGGCTCATATTCATGACTGTGTAGCACACCAAGAACACATGAAAATAACCAGAGGCGGTATGTGTGGAAAGGCAGGATTTGTGTTCATTCCCATTTCTTTCTTTCCTTCTTCTATCTTTAGGAAGAACAGTACTTTATTAACAACAAAATTCCTGAATCATTTCCATAAGAAGTGGTTGGTATGATCAGAGAAGGCTGACATCATTTGGTTTGTTTGATTGTCTTGCAGATGTTCCATCTGAAGGACCTGAGGTCTCCTCCATCCTACCATGGTGACAACCTGCCTTGTCCTGAAGCCAAGAGTATCTCTCAGAGCCCAATGGATGAAGCTTACCTGGGAGCTGGGACTAGGGGAGGTCAACAGAGGATGGAAAGACTGAGGGTGTGTGGGGAAGTGGAAATGGGCAGGGCTTCTTTGTGGGCTAAATAGTAACTTGAAAAGAATAGCAAGAATAAAGTTTTGCACAAGTATACAAACTCTGTGTATCTGTGATTATCATTGTAATAAGAGAGCTTTCAGGTAATGAACTGAACTAGTCCACTGTTGTAAACACTGCATTACGGGCGAAGTTGGCCGTTCATATTTCTCAAGGAAGCTTGGCCTTTATTCTGATGGAAGTTGTGTTTCCTTCCTGGGAAAATCTAACTGGGAAAAAAATGTCTGCTGAACTCCTTTGCAGACTTGTAGATGGTTTCTGAGTCACATTTTGAGTAGTACCAAACTAGGAAACCACTAAAGTGGTTGAAATTAAGCACAAAGAGTTGGAGTTCTGACATCAGGCAAGTCTAGATTGGGATCCTGGATTGGCTACTAATTTAGGTGAGTGCTCCTGGGAAAATTCCTTCATCTTGCATTTTATCTGACCAGAAGAGATAACCACAGTAGTGTCTCATTAGGTTGTGAACTCATTAAAGAAATAATTCCCAACACATGTTTTAGCAAGTAGTAAGCACTCTGTAACTGTTAGTTGACAATATTTTCTCTTATTTATTGCACATTTACTGTCTACTCGTTTTGGGGCCCTGGGCTAAATGGTGGAGGTACAAAGAGTGAAATGCTGTTCCTGTAGGTAGTAGTCTCTTAGCTTAGACTCTTTCTACTTTAGAGATCCTGGATGAAGTGTATTTGAGGCCAGTCTCTCCTACGACTTCCTCCACAGCATGCAGAATGAATGCAAGCAGAAAATTAGTATTCATGAGTGAATACGTCAAGTACAGCTCGAATGGCTTTCACCAGAGGTAACAGTAAACACCACCTCCAGCCAGCGGTAGCAATGGGAAATGCACTGGTGCACATGCCGGAAGTCCAGGCCAGGGTGAGCCCTTGTGCTGACTTAATCCTGTGGTTCTGGATCCCTTTTTCCTGAGGTACCTTGGTGCAGGATTTTTAAAAACAGCACCACCTCTAAGGTGTTAGAGCTCAATAACCTTTCAGATTTCACTTGAGTGATTGATTGCAATAGTGAGAATTGAACCCAGAGCTTTCGTACTGAGCTACATCTCCAGCTCTTTTATTTATACATTTCATTTTGAGGCAGAATCTTACTAAATTGCAAACTTGCCCAGGCTGAGCTCAAATTTAAGATCCTCCTGATTCATCTTTCCAGAATGCTGGGCTCATAGGCTTGCAGCACCGCACCTGGCTTAGATTTCACGTTTTATACCCAACTGGATTCAGGGAGAAAAGCAGAGTTGCTTCCAAAACTTTTCCTAGAAAAGCAAGAATGAACCTTCCCAGGTCTCTGGATTTTACTGTCCCTATCTTAAATCACATGCTCATCCCTGAATCAATCACCAGCAAAGGTAAGGGACAGTCCTCAGGCTTGAGATCTCCTAGGAAAGATACCAAATGAGAAAGCAAATCATGCTCCCAATAGGTGTCCTAAGAAAATGACAACCACCCCCAACGCCACCCAAACTCCCTGGAGGAAAGCATCTCCATCCTAAGCATCCGACTTTGAAAATCTCTTAGAGATAGTCTCTTCCAATTGCTTAGTTTATAGAAAGAGAATTCAAGACTCTTAAAAAGATTCAGAAACTACTAGTTCCCCAAACTTGTACAGCTAAATGTGGCACAGCTGTGAGGCTGACTTAGATATTATTATTTCATATCTATTGAGCTTTCAACACAAGTAGCCTATTTTGTTTTTCATCTTAACTAATAAAATAGAAAAAACAAAGCATATAATGGTAATAGTTTCTCCATTGCTTTGGGATTCTAGCAGCTGGTGGGTACCATAACTTGTACTGCGGAGAATGGTAAGTGCAATTTATTTGATATAACTTGTTTACAGTACCCTCTAGTTTCTTTTGAGGATATAGATTACCTTTCAACATTCTGGTCTTGTGAAGCTGTTCTGTCCTTTATCAATAAATTTTAAAGTGGCGTCCAATAGCCTGAATAAGAACTATATTATTTGTGGAACAAAGCTGTATTAATTTGTGAGGACTATCATTTTGTATTATAACCTGCTCCATATTATTAAGCCAGATGTATTGTAAATGGATTCTTTGATTCCAGTTTAGTTGTGCAGAATTTTACAATTCTTCTGTGAAGATTTGCTTGATGCATTATGTCATTGTCCTTGAAATGAATCCAAGGATAATTTTTATTCTAGTGATCATTTCCACATATTAAAGTCCAGAGGAGGAGGTAAGAGACAGGAAGGGAATAAAAAAGAATTAAGACGCATTATGTACCAATTCTCCATAATGAATGTAATCATTATGTACCCCAAACATGAGCCAAGAAAAAGAATAAATAAATAAAGCCACATACTTTTTAGTGGACTTTTTTGTTCATATCCCTGAAGTGATTTTGTGGATTGAAGAGATTCACATGAGAAGTGTGACTGGTATTTTGTTGCAGGCCAGCAAATTCATCTTTAATGTAAATCTTTATTGTCAAGTCCTCAATGTACAAAATCCATTGCTAGGTCAGCAAGCTCAGGGTTTTCCTCTGACCTATGACCACAAGGTCTTCCATTCTGTATGTTTAAGTGAGATTTGAGTGTCACCCCGAGCAGACATATAAAACCTGTGATATCCATTTCCCACTAAGAGGCTTCAGTTTCCATTGAAAAATAATTCTGATGTCTAAATTGTGTATCTAATTTTGCACGTACATTTTATACTTTTTATATAATGGAACATAGACTTTCCTTTCTTATCCACTTAGTTTTTTCCACGGAGTGTTGTACCATTCCTAAATATTTGATGAAGGCAGTAAAGTGGATTAGCTTTCCATATTTCAGTGACATGGATTTATCCTCAGCTGGAGACATCCCTATCCTAGGAATATCAGAATCAGTGACCTTTTGGATGTCAGTTTCTTTCTCCATCTGTCCCATGGTGTGGACATGATGTTAGTGAGCTATGCTTTTCCTCCTATTCCATGTCAATATATTGGTTGCTATAAATGGGGCTTCCGTAGCAGTTTTTATACATGCTTTCTCCCTTCACTAAGACAATGCTAACTCAGAATTTAATGTATCATTTTAATGCCTAAGATTTATGATTCACCCCCAGCCCCTCTTTTTTGTATTTGGCTTCTCTCGATAGCTTCTGATATTCTCATCTTTTTAAAATCCCAAATGAAATGATCTACTCTTTAAAGCTAAGGAATATTAATTGGAGTTCAATGGTACATATTGAAAAAACAAGAATGTGAGGGAACATGTGTTTTAATTTTCTAAATTTTGTCAGTTTTGTCATATGCAGAGTTGGACCAATCCAACCTGTTTTAACAATAATCTGTGAGATTATGTTGCATATTTGCCCATGGTAAAAGTAGAACTGAAGGGAACTGATATAGTCCTGATAATTTCTAGAATTATGTCACCTGTTTAACTTAGAGGGGATTTGAATCAAGTAGATTATTAAGTTGAAGCATTTTTGTGAAGACTGATATTAGGTCAAAACTTCTGATCCTTTTATTTCTGAATGGGTCAATCAGAAGATTGACTACCAGTCTATCAGCAGATAGTCCTTATGGTCTACATATCAGTCTTCTTCAAATTTGCCTGATTTGGCAAATGACACACAAGAAATTTATTTTTAAAACTTTTAAAATTTTGCTTCTTGTTCAGGTTATTTCTTTCCATATCCTTTCCAAACTGATGGCTTAACATTTAGATTTGAAACCCCTTCTCTGGTTCCCAACCATGGCTGTGTGTGTACTTTTTTCCTTTGTACTTCTTTGTTTTTTTAAAAATCACTTATCTGTTTATTGTGTATACATTTTAGGTATACAGTATGATGACATTCATCATTGGGAATTTGTACCTTTACATCTATCTTGGTTCTTATTTGCTGATCTGAGTCATTCCCTTAGCCTCCATGCCTCCTGTTGAGCTCAAAGACAATCATTGAAGATTATAGCCCCCATCCTAGTGAGAAATATCAGGCTCAGGGAGTCATCATCCAGACAGAAATTGTACTGACCCACCTTGCCTTCTCCTTAATTATAAGCTACATGTAGCTTGAGATATGTCTTGTCCCAAGAGCAGAATCTATTACAATCTAATAGCTAAAGCTTGGAAACAGCCCAAGTCCCCATCAACTGGAAACTGGATAAAGAAGATGTGGTTTTTTAAATAAAATGGAGTACTACTCAGCCATAAAGAACAAGAAACTAGGGACATTTATAGCTAAATGGATACACATTGAGGCAATACTCTTAAGTGAAATAAATAGGACACACATGTAAATACTGAATAGTTTCTCTAGTGTGAGAAATTGAAAGTGTAAATAAGAATGAAAATGATTAAAACAAAT
>NW_004624756.1:19079494-19084904 GCF_000247695.1 Heterocephalus glaber
ACCTGGGCTTTCTTAATAGTTGCAAGAAATTGAAGAAATGAAGAATGTAAAATTGTATTTCAGGGAAATCTTCTGCCTGGTTTGTGCAAGGTGTAGAGCTACAATCACTACTGAAAGAGAATCAGCTGCCCTTTGCAGATCCTGTGTACCTCTATTAGCTTCATGTTAAGGAAGTAAGTCCACATGGCCAGGCTTTTTCTTACTCTTATTCTTATTTTTCAGAAAACAAGTAAAGATGGCAAGAAAAACGACATATGAAATTAGTGAAAGAGGTAAGTGAAAGCAGTGGCCTGCTAGGAATTGAGACTCCTGGTGACTAGCAACTCTGTACACTGTCGTATTTATATCACAGTATGCTCTGAATAGTCCACAGTGACCATTGGTAATAGGGGTTGCAGAGAGGACTTGGAATCTGGTGAGATCCACTCACTGGCTTCACTAAAGCACCCAAGGACTGAGAGAAAATCCAGGCTGTGGCTGCTGAGCAAAAGGGACAGTTCTCTTAGGTCCAACAGGCCTCATATCCTGCAAAACTGAAGAAGCACATTTCAGAGAAAGGGCTTCCTTCCCTCAGCCTCTACTTCTGCTGTACAGATCCCAAATTCTTCTTAAAAATCAAACTAGAATTAGAAAATAGAGCCTGCTGTTTGTAACTGACGGTGCTCTGTGTGCAATGCCACTGATGTGAAATACTGACCATAAAACCCAAACAAAGCAAGCATATTTAGTTCAATAATGCCTCCATCTACCTTCCACAGGAAATATATGACTAAAATCCTGCACCAAGATGTGAACCTACCTGCAGATGGGAAGGCTGGTAAATACATTAATTCCACCTTCAAATGTGAGTATTTTCACAGAACCATCTCAGCAATTAGCCAGGACAGTGCAGAATAAAGAACTAAAAGCCAATTACTGGTCCCCTGGGCCCTAGAGAGATTTCATAAAAAATTAATGCTGAGTGAAATAGAAACCATCTGAAGTACAGCTGGTGACCATGTGGGATGTACTTTGATCGTCAAGGCCCAGCAACTAAGAGCATTTTCTGTTATCATTTGTTAGGCAGCAGAGTTCTGTCTTATTTCCTGCTTGTACTGAAAAGCAATTTTATATTAGAGAAGAAGGCATAGAAAAGTGAGGATTGGAAGTAGGATGACAGTTGGTCATTGTATTTAGAATAAATGGTGGTTCTAATGTTTTCTGGGTGACTAAGTTAGTCTAAGAGACATGAACAAAATTTCTGAAGGCCAAGCCCTTGGAAAACACTCTTGGGGGTGCAAGTATCAAAGGTTGGGGAGTCCAGGATGGATAGTAGATGCTATTTTTCCCCTTCATTGCTAAACTTAGTGACCGACTATAAACAAGAAGATCACCTCTCTCTTTTTCAGTCAACCTTCTGGGGCACAAAACACAGTTCCTGACCCATCCAAGGGTCTAAGAAGAGCTGATTTATTGACTGACAAAGGTGTCATCCACAGACTTCCATTAATGGCTTCCATTAGGTTCAACCTCAGGACCTCTTCATCATCTCCTGCTTATTGTGCTTAGAAAGAGGTTTCACTGCTCAGAGGATGTGGACAAATCTATTTATGACCTCCTAGGAGGAACATAAGGCCAGCTCTGGAGAGATCTAAAGATGTGTAGCTGTGAAGGGAAATTTTCAACAAGACAGACATAGTGGCTTGGTGAGGGTATATTTTAGCTGAGACATTGGGTTTGATTTTTAAAACTTTAAGTCCCAGATCTGTAATGCATCCACTGTGTAATTATAAGCAAGTCCCTTTCCCTCTTGAGGCCTCATGTGTCACATTTCCATCACTGTGACAAAATACCTGAGATAGATAAGTTAAAGGGAGGAAAGGTTTATTTGAGCTCACAGTTTCAGAGGTTTCAGTCCATAGTCACCTGGCCCCATCATTTTGGACCTGGGTTGAAGCAGAACATCATGGTGTGGACCACATGGTGGTGCAAAGCTACTCACCACATGGCAGTCAGAAAACAGAGAAAGATGGAAGAAAGGCTGGAACTCCACATCCCCTCCAAGGGCACTCCCTCCACAATCTCACTTTCTCCCCCTGGGACCTACTTTCTAAAGGTTCCACCACCTTCCAGCAGTGCCATAGCCAGGGACCAAGTCTGCAGCGTATGGGCCATGGGAGATACTTAAGATCCAAACTACAACTCCTCACTTGTGTACTGGAGGGATGCGAGAGAACCACTGTGAGAATTAAACAGAACTCACAAAAATGCTTTGCAATACACAAGGCACTGGGTAAATGCAAGGTATTAATATTGTACAATAATCATGCCTATGTTTTTTGAGTCTATCTCAATTTAAAGAGCAATAGAAAGTACAGATCCATTTACAAGTGAAAAGTATTAGAAAAGGCTAAAATATCAAACCAAAATACTTCTGATTTCTATACTTTTTCCAGGCTGTTTAATTCAGTGATATCCATTTTACTCACAGTCAGGCTTCCTTATTTGTGGGTTGCTCGTCTGTAGATTCAACCAACCTCTGATCAAAAATATTGTAAAGTGTGTGTACTGAAAGTGTATAGATTTGTCCCTTGTTATTATCCCTTAAAGATATAAAATTATAACTATTTGCATGCCATTTCATAGTATTAAGCATTATAAGTAACCTAGAGTTAATTTAAAGCATATAAGAGGATGTGCATAGATTCTATATAAATAGAGCACATGTTCTATAAGGACCTTGAGTATCCATGGATTTTGGTATGGGTTGGGGGAGTCCGGGAACCTAGCCTCTGTGGATACCAAAGAACTACAGTATAGACTGCTCCCAGTGCAGAGGAGGCTTCTGGGTCAATGTGCCACAGCTCCCAGCACAGAGAAGGCATCTGGGTCAACATGTCACAGCTCCCAGTGCAGAGGAGGCTTCTGGGTCAATATGCCACAGCTCCCAGTATAGAGTAGGAGGCTTCCAGGCTAACATACCACTGCTCCCAGCATAGAAGAGGTAAGCTGCATAGGCACCAGCAGCACCTCCTCCCCACCGTGGAAATGAGAAGACATGTAAAGAAACCTCAAAAGCAGACTTCCAGATCACCTACAGCAACCCCAAAGGGAAATGTGATGGAACACTCTGATCAACTCTAACACCTGGACTCCCTGAAATAGCAACAAAAGAGGATCTGGAAAAATTAAATCAGAAATAATTTCTCAGATAACAGCAGAGGTTGTGCCCATAGTGCAAGACATGATTAATAAATCTAGAGAGGACACAGAAAAAAAAAATACAGGAGCTAAGGAACATGATAGAATCCCAACATAGGAAACAAATGGAATCCATAAAACAGATGCAAACAGATTTCCAGATTAAAAACTCCATTGAAAGTCTGCAGAAGAATGAGCCAATGTGAAGACAGAATTGCAGATATAGAAGATAAGATTGCAATTAGTGAGCAGAAAAGAAAAATTGCTTCAAAATTATAAGGGACCATGAGAAATCAATCCAGCAGCTGCTAGATGATGCAAAGAAGAATAACATAAGACTGATTGGAGTCAAAGAAGAAACGGGAGAGAGTGCAGATGACATAAAAAAAACTGTTCACAGAAGTGATGGCAGAAAACCTCCCAAACAGGGGAAAAGAACTTGACATACAGATAAGTGAGGCATTTAGGACTCCAACTAGCCTTGTTCAAAAAATATGCACACATAGGCATATAATTATTAAGATTCCAGAAACTCAACAGAAGAACAAAATTCTACAAATGGAGAAAAGAAACAAATCACATACAAAGGAAACCCTATCAGAATCACAGCAGACTTCTCAGTGCAAACCTTCTATGCAAGAAGAGCTTGGAGTGATGTATTTCAAGCCCTAAAGGAAAACAACCTCCAACTCAGACTGATGTACCCTTTCAAAATTGATGGTGAAATAAGATCCTTTCATGACAAAGAGCACCTTAGGAACTTCATGAATACCAAACCAGCAATCCAAAAAATTGTAGACAAAATCCTAGGAAAAGACAACAAGGATCACAATCCCAGGAAGCCCAGCAGAATGAATTCACTGGGCATGACAAGAAATTAAAATCAAAGGGGGAGAATCCAACAAAAAGAACAAGTCATGACAATGATAACTCAATATGTATCACTTGTAACCATCAAAGTTAATGGTCTCAATTCACCAATGAAAAGAAATAGACTGGTAGAATGAGTCAAGAAGCAAGATCCAACAATATGCTGCATACAAGAAACACACTTAATTCAAAAATAAACTCATTAGACTGAAAGTTAAAGGGTGGAAAACAATACTCCATGGGACGGGAACCCAGAAAAAAAACAGGAGTAGCTATCCTCTTTGCAGATCAAGTGGATTTCAAACCCACACTGATTAAGAGAGACAAAGAAGGACACTACATCCTTGTAAAGGGAACAATCCAAGAGAAAGAGATGACAATCATTAATATCTATGCACCAAACACTAGTGTGGCCAAGTATATAAAACAAATACTAATGGACATGAAAAATCATAAAAGCACTAATAGAATAGTAGTGGGGGACCTCAATACCCCACTGTCACAAATAGATAGATAAACTAGACAAAAAACAAGCAAAGAAATACTAGAACTCAATCAAACTCTTGAACAAATAAACTTAACAGATGTTTACAGAGTGTTTCACCCCACAAAATCAGAATACACATTCTTTTTAGCTGCACACGGGTCATTCTCCAAAATAGACCACATACTAGCTCATAGAACATATTTAGTTAAGTGTAAAGGAATTGAAGTTATCCCCTGTATATTATCAGACCATAGTGTGATAAAATTGGAGATCAAAAGCAAAAGAAACCAAAAGAATTTCATAAACATGTGGAAATTTAACAACACACTTCTGAATAACCAGTGGGTCACAGAGGAAATTAAAGAAGAAATCAGACAGCTCCTTCAATTAAATGACAATGACAATACAACATATGGGACACAATGAAAGTACTCATATAAGGGAAATTCACAGAGGTGAATACTCATATTAGGAAAACAGAGTGAGCCCAATTAAACAACCTGATGCTGAACCTCAAGCTTCTAGAAAAAGAAGAGCAGAACAAACACAAAGCCTATAGAAAGGAGGAAATTATAAAGATCGGGGCAGAAATCAATGCAATGGAGACTAAGAGAACAATACAAAAAATTAATGAAACCAAGAGTTCTTTCTTCAAAAGAATAAACAAAATTGACAAACCCTTAGCCAACCTTATCAGAAAAAGGAAAGAAAAGGCTCAAATCCATGTAATTAGGAATGAAAAGGGTGAAATTACAACGGACCCAGCAGAAATCTAGAGGATCATCAATACCTACTTCCAGAACCTATACACCAATAAGATGGAAAACACAGAAGAAATGGACAGATTCCTAGATACATATGAATTACCAAACT
>NW_004624756.1:19086839-19097449 GCF_000247695.1 Heterocephalus glaber
TGTGGGGAAAGAGGAACACTGCTCCACTGCTGGTGGGAGTGTAGACTGGTGCAACCACTGTGGAAATCAGTATGGAGATACCTCAAAGATCTAGGACTGGAAGTCCCATTTGACCTCACTATTCCCCTGCTGGGGATCTTCCCCAAAGAATGTTCATAGCCGCACAGTTTGTAAAAGCTAAAACTTGGAAACAGTCCAAATGCCCATCAACTGGAGACTGGATGAAGAAAATGTGATTTTTTAAATAAAATGGAGTACTACTCAGCCATAAGAAATGAGAAATTAGAGACATTTATAGCTAAATGGATGCACATTGAGAAGATACTCTTAAGTGAAATAGGACACACATGTGTAAATACTGAATAGTTTCTCTAGTGTGAGAAACTGAAAGTGTAAATAAGGACTAACTAAATACGTTATAATAGATAATGTGAAATAGGAAGAAAAGGGGCAAAGGGGAAGGGGAAGTGGAAGGGGTAGGGGAAAGGAAAGAAGGGAATGGAATTAATATGAGAAAATGAAAAAAGTAAACAAAGTCTTTGTAAATAGGGAGGGATGGAGGGTTGTAGGGAGGGCAGGGGAAGGCAAAAAAAAAAGAACTAAGAGTATGTAAAGGTGCAAATTTCCAATGATGAATGTCATTATATTGTATTCCTAAAATGTACCAATAAAAGGATATACAGTTTTAAAAGTTTATAAATATGTATCAAACAAGATTTACATATATTTTCAGAGTTTTACTCTGAAGAAATAATGTTGAATGCAATAAAATATGTAAATGTTAAAAAAAGAACTACAGTATATATACATGTGTATATAAACATACATATGCTTAATGTATTTGTAAAAATATAGACATTATATGCAGCTGGGGGTGTAGCTTAGTGATAGAGCACTTCCCTAGTGAGTTCAAGGCCCTGGATACCATCCTCAGCACCACAAATCAATATCAATATCATCATCATCATCATCATCATCATCATCATCATCATCGTCGTCGTCGTCATTATCATTATCATCTTTTTCCTAGATATATCTACACATAAATTTACATATATTTATATGTATCTTATAGAATCCCTACATGTTAAAAGAATTGTTGTCTACACAATTAAAATATCTGATGTAATACTACTTATATCCTAAAATATACTGTAGTTTATATCTTAAAATATGTAATATAATATTGAATAGATTGATAGCTACAGAAATTAATTCTAAACGGGTACTGGGAGAAATCATGGCACACTGAGTCTTAGATTGATTTAATTTGCATGATTTTGTCCATCTCTGACATACTCTATTTTTCTCTCCCTTAGTATTCTCCCTCAAACTGAGATCTTGGTTCAAGTTTCCAATTTGATGTGATTGAAGAAGACACAAGTGGAGAGAGAAGAGGTTGGTGGAAGTGCCTAAGGTAACTGAGCAGGTTTGGCACTGTTCATGGCACCCAGTTTTGTGCAGGGTCTGCAAGCTCAGCCCCCGAGAGACACTTTCCAGGGATCTCTCCATACACAGCCTCAGATTGGGAGGGCTGTGGTCAGCAAAGGGTACGGAATGGGTTCCCAGATTGGGTGGCACTTGCTCTCTATGTATGCCAGGCTCAATGCAAGGCTGAGCTGATGGGCCTAGAAGTCACGAGATAAACAGCTCATAGAACTGTGGAGAAAAGATCACTGTGAACTGGAATGCAAATGGGTAACTGGTTAGTACTTGGGCAGGTGGGTAGGATTGGACACATCTTACTTAAGAATTACTATGTATAAATGCACCATTTTAGGGAAAAGAAATCATTATTTACACTTGCAATTTTTTGTGCTCCCTTTTATGCGACCCTCAGCCTTGGAAACCCAAGTTTAAATAAAGTGAATAGCTAGCCCTTTAAGGCAAGAGACAAAACAAAAGCCAGAACTCCACACATAATCCACTGAAGCCCTTTACTTCCTGTTTTTGATCAGCAGCCCATTTTTCTTTCACTGTTGTGAGAGATTTCAATGGCTTTAATTTATTCATTAATCTACATGTATTTCTGCACCATATTTTTTGCCAGTTAAGTCTATAAAAAGATATTTGTCATGGGACTGAAAATAAAATATTTTAAAACCTGTAAAATCATGGAAACAGATTTGATTAAATTCCAAATGACTAGCTTTGCATATAATTTCCCCCTCTGGACTGTGTGCCTTAAAGATAAATATCATGTCTTCTTCATCACATCAATAATAGGTGTTAGATACATATTTATTGGATTAATGTGTCTCTGTTATCTATTGCTGTGTAACAAAGTATCCTAAAGCTTAGTGGAGTAAAATAACAGCCTCTGGATTTTATTCTTTGCAGTTTTTTTTGCCAGGCAGTTCATTTCTGCTCCATGTAACCTCACCTGCAACTCCTTGCCTAGGCCCAGAGGATCCACTTCCAAGGTGGCTCATTCCCATGGCTCACCTGTCTCTGCAAGTTGTCAGGGATGGGAAAAGTCAGGCTCAGAAAGGATGCTGGGACAGTGGGGGTCTGCTTCTTCTCCATGTCATCTCAGGGCTTCTACTTTTCCACATTTTCTCTCTACATGGTCCTGCCACATGTCACACATCTCCAGGGGAGCAGCTAGACATGCTCATGTTAGAAAAATGCCAAAGGGAAACTGATAAAACCTGGTGCAGTTTAGACTGTGACTCAGAATGGAGTCTGTTCTGCTGCACTCCACAGACTCAGGGTGGGAGAGGACCACACAAGGGCATGGGTAGCAGTGGCATGAGTAACTGATCCATCTTTAGAAACTAATATCTCTTGAATGCACGAACATAGTCATTGAAGAACCCTTCAGGTTTGAAGAAAGAAAGAAATCGAAAGACAAGTGAAAGAAAGTACTACACAAAGCCATATATCTATATAAAGAGAGAGCATGGTGCCCTGGGAGGTGACAGGTGAAATATAGTAGAGAAATACATGGACACATGTGAGGTCCAGTTCCATAAAGTGCAATGTTACATGATGTCACACTGCTAAGCTTATGAAATGCTATTAGCTGCGTTCTCCCAAACAAAAATATTTTAATAGATTTACGATGAAGAAGGAATTTGAATAACCAAGGACAATGGACTAAAGTCATGGTTATTAGAGGACTTCTTTCTGGAATTGGTACTAGACCATCACACATAGAACACAGGAGTAGGATGGACCACTCAAATCCTATAATATAAATTCTTGTATCCTTGCTTTCTCTTTTAAAAAATAGGCACATGAGATTCTTCTAGGTAAGTCACAATATCTGAATTTATTAATATGTTATAATGACTATTTTTATATGAGTTAAAGTGTGAAAAATATTTCAGTAGATCATGGTATATGTCCATATGGTATAGCTGGTATGTCAGATGCAATTTTAGCATCTTATAGTTAACATCGTGAGGGGAGAGATGTACTAATGCTTTCACAGGAAGGGCTCCCGCACAATTGTGCAAAACCTCACTGCAGAGATTGCTGAATGAGCATCGCAGAAGAGACCTTGCCCTGTTCTTTGGCCATATCTCAGTGCCCACATATGCTATTATGCAATAGCCTTGGGCTCACTTTGGAAATTTACAAAACATTACCCAGAAGTTTTGCTGTTAAAAAGATCCTGCAGAACATCGCATCCCTTCTACTTCTGGCCTGGCCTCACAACAGGCTCCTCTGGCACCTTCTAAGTTTCAGCCTTTGTCTCTACTCCTGCTCCCTCCAGAAGAGCTCTGTAGGCTTGGGGTTGGTGCTTCTCCTCATCAACAGGAAGGTACCACTGTGCAACCCCACAGGGAGCAGAAGAGCCCTTGGAGAAAGGACTGCCCTAAACTGAGGCGCCCTCCACCTGCTTCTGTGAGCCTCCTTAGAAGAACGTGGCAAGATGCCTGTGGGGCAGGTCCGCCCAGGAAGCCTACTTGGGCATGGGTTTCCAGGGAGAACAGGCAACTGTGGAAGCTGATTCATTTGCTTGACACTCTTATCCTCTGAGCTTCTGTCCTTCCCACACCCCTGCCTACTCATCACACGTATCACACACTCACACAGATGTGTACACCCTTACATATAGAAATGCACGTTCACCGATGCAGCTGGACACATGCACTTACATGCAATTGTTTACTGGGCGCCTAGTTTTGGTTTTGGAAGATGGAGACATTCTGGAGATTGACTGCACAATAATTTAAATATCTTTCACATTACTGAACGGAACATTTAAAAATGGTTAAGATTGTAAATTTTATGTTATGTGTATTTTGCCACAATCTAAAAACTTATAAAAAGAAGACAGTGATATTCACTGTGTGTGTATGTGGGGGGGGGATTGGTTACATCTTTTGTTCCTAAGGAGAAGGCAGCTTTCCTCCACCTGGCCTCCTGGATGGCCCTCCAATGATCACCTGTGGCTCTGCCGGAAAGTAGATTGAGGGTGATCTCAGACCATTGGCAATACGATGTGCCTAGGGCAGGTTAAGCAAAAAGAAAACATCCTCCATTCTGGAACTGTCCATGGTGTGGTTTGACATCTTTCCAGAAAGAAAGAAAAGTAAGTTGAGAAAGGGCAGTGTACCAAAAAAGTCAGAATAATGGTCCTGACTTAGACTCCAAGCTTTATTTCAGAGGCACTTTATAAATTCCTTCTTGTGGCTTTAAATGTCATGACCATTCTTTGTAAAAACTCTCCTGAGGTTTACATATAGATAGGAGTGGGAAGAGAGGGCCACTCATTTTTGCCCACTGCTCACTACTGTAGCTGGGGCATGACTGTAAATTCTTCACCCAGCCTCCCTTCCCTTCCTTCCCCATGACACCTCCTTCTAGAGTAGAAAATTTCTCTCTAACTCTTCCAGTGTCAAGGGCAATGGAGGAGAAAGGCTATCCCCAGAGATGGAGTCTGAACATTCGTGTCAGAGGGTTGGGCATCTTTTTACAAGGACAGTTGTTATTTATATCCATTGACTTCCCTCTGGAACTACAGCTGTGGCCAATAAAATCCAGGTCTTTTTCACCTGGAAAAGCACAGTAGCATCCAGTTATAACTGGGTCCTTTGTTTGAAATGTGAGATTGTACATGTAAACCAAATAGAGAGTACTGAAACGTTCATTGCCTAGGCAAATACAGTCTACTTCTTGTGTACTGCCAAGTAAGGAAAAGATGGTGGCTTGTCTAGAGAGAAGAGAGTCAATACCACTGAAATAAAAACTCAGAATTAAAGGATCAAGCCTGAAATTCCTCTTCTTGTTCATCTTCTTTTTGCTCACAACTCCCAAAGGTCACGACACATTTCTCATGGAAGCCAGGATCCTTGGTGATGGGCATCTTGCCCTGCCCCTTGAGTAGGCAATGAGGTGCAAATGACAGCTTACTTCAAAGCTCACTCAACAGGATATTGGGATGATGACCAGGGCTCATGCAGTCAGAGGGAGGCACATCTGCTCAGAGGTCCCATCTTGAGCCAGTGAGGGCAGGAAAATGGAGGCAGAACCTAATGACCCTAGTGACCTTTCCAAGAGTTTCCTCTTGCTCCACACCATGGCTGAGGTCTCAACAGCATGTCCTGAAAGGACAGTGAGAAGTTAGCCATGCCATGATGCAAGTCACCGTATCCTCCATGCTGTCCTGGAACTGTCTGCTGTCCTCCGTTTTCCTGCTTTCTTGGGCAATCAGGAGGGAGGGAGTGAAGAAGAGTCACTGTGGCAAAACTGAAACTGGCCTCCGAATGGCCTGCTTGTAAGGCTGGCCTTTGGCTGGTGTCTGGGAACTTGAGTTTCAGTAATCTTCCCATCTTTCCCTAATTGACAAATGTGGCTCCCTGGGCCTAAACTCTCCAAAAAGTTGTGGTTTGGCAGACTTTCGCAGACTGGGAAAGGAGTCCAGGGTGAGAGAAGGGAAGGGGTTTGCAAGGGGCGTGAAGGGACCCTAAAATGACCAGTGTATGATTTATATATGTACTTTTTCTTCAAAATTACGTATTACAGACACACACTAATAAAGAAATTGTGGTTCTTACTGAATAATGCTTGTTTCTCTTTGGAAGCTAGGTATGAGGATATTAGGATGATGACTCTTTCAGCTGCAGAAGAGCAATAGGCTAGGGCTCATGCAATTAGAGGGCGTTTAAATGTCCCCAGTAAAAACTCCAGGTACGGAGTCTCTATGGAGATTCCCTGGGAGACAACATGACACACAAGAGATTACAACTCATTGCTGGGGGAGATAAATGCATCCTGTGTGACTTGACTGACAGAGGACCCTCCGGAGCAGCTGCCTGTTTTTCCATGCACTGTGCCTTTCCTGTTTGCTGATTTCAGTTTGTAGCTTTTGCTGTAGTAAGTCACAGCCATGAGGACAGCTGTGAGGCATGCGTCCTGGGGGTGGTCTTAAGGACACCAACACAACACGGGAAAGTGGTGCTAGCTCTGCAGACTGTGTTTCTCAGACCCCTTTGTCAATTGATTTTCCCTGAGTTTAGCAAATAGGAGACAATGGGAAAACAGCAGACTGACATAGAAGAGAAAAACAAGCTAGGCTGTGCTTCGCTCCCTCTTGACCTCAGACTGCATTTCTGGTAATGACTAAATCTCAAGCTCCCACCAGACAAGCTCATGGGGCTCCAGTGCCTGCCACATAAACTCAGCCCTTGGCCTGTGGTGACACCAATTCCTCTCTGCTATTTCTAACTGAAGGGTTGACTTACCTTCCCCTGTTTGTTTTCTTTTCTCTTCTATCACTTGTGCAATCAATTCCTGAGGTAAATTTTCTCTCTCTCTCAAAATAAATACACTGAAGAAGTTTTTGTTTTTATTTTTCTGGCTTGACTCTACCTGCTACATTTTAAAACTACCTGTACTGTGTCACTTGCATGCTAGGCAAGGGCTGTTAAATATAAAGACAGGCTGCACCTTCAGGGACTCATTCTTAGGTCTATGCATGCAGGCTGCTTCTGTGGAAGTCACATTGTTTTGCACAGCTGAAGGTTCATTGCATGACCAGAAACTTTTGTTGTGACCTCTCAGTCATAAGACCATGAGACAGGGTTCAGTATACAATTAGGGTTTGATGCCTCTGACACTGTTTGATGGACTCGGTTAAGCACAAGGAAGCCCTTTGTATTTATAATGCTACTGAGTGGGTGGTTTGAGGTCATGGAAAGCTAAATGTATGAGTGTTCACACAGCCACCAGTGAGTCTTAGACCAAAAGTAATACCATAGTGCTGGTTGTGTGTGTGATAAGTCTGTTCCTAATGCATAATTCAGCCAGGGGTATTGCATCTGTATGGACTAACTGGAAGAGTGCAAAGGTAGTCACATTTCCCAAACCCTACCTGAATAAGCGATTATAGGAGTCCTGGACATCCAAGCTTTGTGTTGGTAGGGTGTGGGAGCATGGCCTGTCCATTATCCCCAAAGCAGGCTATAAGAAGTGCAGGCTGTAAGGAGTTAGCCCCACAATTGGCTTGTTTAAAGAAGTGAGTCTGGCTAAAGCCTACGTGACTCATAGGAGCATTGCAGATGGCATGTGGGTCAGTACCACCCGCCCCTCCAATGGCCACAGCAGAAGCCAGAGAAATGGCTGATAAAACTGTGGGACTTACTCTGGGATAGCATAGCAGTTGAGGTCAGAGGACTCACATCCAGATTCTGTTCCCAGAATTAAAACCCTCTTAATTAAAAAACACAAGGTTGATTGTTAACTACAACCTATATCTGCTCTGTTCTGTTTCTAACACAAGAATGCTTTGTCTCTTCTTTTACAAGCCTTCCTGTGTTAGCAACGTATCCATAGAAACCACACATAGCCCCCTTACCCCAACTTAGCAAATGATTGCATAACCAATAAATATCAGTAGCTCTAACTCTTCAGGGTGTTTGATTACTCAAGCACTGGCCATTCCAGTTCCTTAGTTCTGTCTCTAAGTCTTTTTTCTCACCTTGTGTCATAGCACCAAGCAGGAGATGAGGACCCATTGCAGGGGTCTCCAATAGCAGGGGAACTACCAGAATATGATGACATCTTCACCAGTGTCTTTCTCTAGTCCTCAGAGAACATTATTGGAAGGATGGGATTTGGGTAGTTTAATGATCAGCTGCCTCTCTGGGGAATTCTGGTTGGAGTTCTTACACTTGTGGTATCTAGTGGAGATACAGCCAAGTAAACAAAGTTTTCACACAGCATAACAGACAAGGTAAACTCCTTGCAAAGTATTATATCATCTATCCAGTCAGTGGGACATAATGCACAACACCCATAAGTTAATTTACCTCATGGTTTCAGGGGATTCAGTACATGGTTGGCAGGCTCCCAGGGAGGGACATCCTGGTGGAAGGGAATAGAAGAACAGAGCTGCTTAGCTAAGGGTGTCCAGGAAGCAGAGTGGAGAGCAGTCTCAAAGATAAATGGGTGAGGGACCAGACATAGACCCCACCAAGGCTATGACTCTAGGACTCACTGAGATATACTCAGAAGTGTGCTCCACTATCCCTGGGGTGGATCTCAAAGCCAATCAAGTTGACATTCTACCATAACTACCACATCCCACCTTATCGACTTCATACCCAAACACATCTCTTTAAACCATACTTAATCTCCAAAAATTAACAACAGCAAGTTCATAATTCTACCTAACATAATACAACTATCATGCATACAACCAAAAAACACAATAATCCCTTCCCCAAAGTCTCAATAATGTCAACATTTTTCAAAAGTTCAAATCCAAGTCTCTTCTGAGAGTCAAGCAAAAGTCTTTGTAGTAAACCTCTGAAAAAATGAAAATCACATTTCATAATCCCAAGGTACAATGGCACAGTGTAAACATCTTCATTCCAAAAGGGAGGAAGAGGAGAATAGAAAGGCATTGGACAAAAACAAGACCAAAATCCAACAGGACAAACATTATGTCCTCTGGGTCCATTTCCTGGGTCCCAAGCAACTGGTGGTGAAACGTGAGTTCCAGAGGCTTGAGTGATCCCACCTCTACAGTCTTGCTGGGTGCAGCCTACATGGCCTTTCACTTGGGCAAGCTCTACTCCTAGCCTATGGATTTCCCTGGCAGACTTCAATATTCTTGATACCTGTGACTTCTTGGGGTTTCCACTCTACCTTGGCTTTGTTCCCACAGCTTTACATACTGCCCTTGGAGGGGCTCCTTGTCTGGCCTCCCAGATCTTCCTTTGACATCTAGGTGAAAGCCTCACTGACCCCGTAACTCTTGTATTCTACATGTCAGTCAAACAAGTACCATGTGGATGACAGCAAGGTCTTCTCACTAGCATGGGCAGTAGCCAGGCACCCTGGAACACAGCAACAGCAGCCTCTGAATGCCTGGATAGCTGAGCACAGTGAAATGAATCCTGTGAAACCAACTTTCTAGGCAGCTCTTTTTGAGCAGGGTGGTCAAAAGCTGTCTTCTGAAATGAAAAGTTTACCCTTTTGCATTTTGAGTCTAGGATGAGTGAGGTCTTACTGATTTCTGAGATTCCCTCAAGGTATCTTTCTTCTTGTTCCAGTGAAAAGTACTTGGTTCCTTTTAATTGATGCTAATCTCTTCAGCAGCCATACTTCTTTTGGCCCCAACTTTGCATGTAGTACTTTCTGCGCCAAAATTTAAACTTTTCAAATATTTCTGCTTTGGCTTTTTACCATTGATTCTCATTACAAAACTGGTTAAAAGCAGCCAGAAATGCCCACACCACAGCCTGAATGTTGGGCTGCTTTCCAATTTCCTCTACCAAATCAATTAGACCACCACCCTTAATCTCAGTCTCTTGCAATATCTCAGGACATTGGCAAAGTAGAGACAATTTTTCTGCCAGAGTGTGACACTCGTGGCTTGTAGTCCAAATGCCAGTGGAGTCCTTGTTCCCAACTGAAACCTCTTGAGCCTAGCCTTTACTGTCCACATTCCTATCTGAATTCAGATCTTCTAAGCTTCAACCAGAATTACCCATTAGGTTCTGCTTACAGTGTTTTAACCCTTATTGAGCTTGTATCTCCAAACCTTTCTATTCCTCCCATAAACTAGTTCCAAAGCCTTCTGAACCACATGGTCAGGCATAGTCACAGCAATTTTCCCACTTCTCTGGTGCCAATTTTCTATATTAGTCAGCTCTCCCATCACTGGAACACAATACCAGATACCCAAAACTTAAAGTGTGAAAGATTTAATTTAGTTAATGGTTTCAGGGTGTTTAGTACATAGATGTTAGGTTCCAAGGCAGGAACATCAAGGTGGAAGAACATAGCAGAGTAAAGCTGCTTAGGTCATAATGATCAGGGAGCAGAGAAGGGAAGCAGTCTAGTAAGAAAGGGGTGAGGGACCAGATATAGACCCCAATACTATGCCTACATGAGCCACCCAGACATATCCAAAAATGTGCTCCACCAGTCCCAGGGACAGATAGCAAAGCCAGTCAAGTCGACACTCTATCTTTACTGCCACATTCCATCCCTTGTCAGCTTCATATCCAAACATATATCCTTAAACCATAATCTTCCCCCCCCCATTAACTTTATTGGTACATTTTAGGTATAAAATACAGTTACATTCATCATTGGGATCTTGTACCATTACATGAATTTCTTGGTTCTTTTTTTCCACCAACTTATAT
>NW_004624756.1:19100565-19272295 GCF_000247695.1 Heterocephalus glaber
TATATCTACAATGTACCAATAAAAGAATTTAATAATAAAAAAATAAACATTAGCATTTTATAGAATAAAAACTCAATTCAAGAGCCAAGGAAGAGAGTGTTTTCAGCAAACGGCACTAGAACACCTGGTATCCGTATATAAAAAATTAACCTCAACCCTTTTTTTCCATACATGAAAGTATCTTGAAGGGATCTATGAACCTAAATTAGAAAGCCTAAAAGTATGGAACTTTAAGAAGAAATTATAAGGGAAAATATTTATGAATTCTTAAACCATAATCTTGAAACAAGAGGCTCCCCAGAGAATTGAGCAATTTATGCCATGATCTGGATAGTAAACAAAACATGATCTTGAGGCAGAGAAGGATGGGGAGAGGAGTGTGTTTCTGGCAAGAGACACAGAATAAGATGTTCACTGTGGCTGAAGCAGGTACAAGGTGGGGTGTGGGGTGAAGCAGTATGACTGGAGTGTGGAAGGAGTTATGGTTGGAGAGAAAAAAGGGACTACTTTGCACAGGGTCTTGTTAATTGATGGTTGGAATTTATCCTAAAACCAAAGTTAAGTAGCCATAGAAGAATTTGGGCAAAGAATTTGATTTCAGACTTGAGCTATGCAGAGCTCATTTTGATTGCATTGTGAAGAGCGAATTGGAAAAGGATAAATGGATAGATTCAAGATCTATCTAAGAGATAGAACTGAGCATATTTGATAAGGGATTGGATTTGTGAATTGACAGGAAGAAATGTCAAGAATGACGCCTTCGAGTCTGAGTTGGCAAATGAATGTGAAGTGGTGATGTTCACTGAAATACCACACTCCTGAGGGGGACAAGGTCTCCTGGGAGAGCTTTCTGTCTCATTATAGGGGTGATGAGTGTGGACTGTCACAGGATAGGCCATAGGAAGGTGGCTGGGAGGTAGGTGGGGGAGCCTACAGCTCTGGAGAAGACCGAGGCTAGCAACCTAGGTTTGGGAGGTGTCAGCAGAGAGATGGAAATTGAAAGCCATCAGAGCTGCTGAGATAATCAAGGCGCAGTGCTGCACTGGAGGGAAAAGCAGAGTGTGCCATGGTCCAGAGGATAAGGGAAAAGCCCTTCAAGAGAAGAGTGGGACATAGTCCACACGTCCAAAAGTTTGAGCACTTGAGAACTGAGTCTTGCTCTCTGGTCTGCACGTAGACCACTGGAGGCTGCTGTGGTTTGGATCTGGTTTCTCCCTTCCAAAACTCATGCTAAAATTTGGTCTTTGATGTAACAGTGTTGAGAAATGATGGGAACTTTAAGACCTGATTAGGTCGTTAAAGGGATTTGTATAGTTCTTAGTGGACTGGGTTAATTACCATGAACAGCTGTGCCTCTTGTTTATTCTTTGTAGACCACGCCCACTTGCTCTTCTTCCTTTCTGACATATTAACCCACAGCACAAGGCTCTTGTCACAAGCTACGAAGGTGCTAACGCCATGCTTTTGGAATTCCCATTTTCCACAGCTAAATAAAT
Organism: Heterocephalus glaber; assembly: GCF_000247695.1. The sequence goes on from NW_004624756.1 coordinate 19,102,062, forward strand.
CTCTTTATAAACGTCCTAGTCTTGGGTATTTTGTTTTGGCAACAAAATAGACTGAGACGGTTTCAGCAGAATGATGTGGGGTGGGGGGCTAAAATCCTGATTATAGGATGGCTTAGTAATAGAGGGAAATGGAGGGGAGAGAATGAATAATAACAAAGAGGGACCATGGTTTGAGGGGAGGCTCTGAAAGATACTGAAGAGACTTGACTTGAAATTGTATCCATGCTGATGAGAAGCAGCTGTGAGAGAGCAAGTGGTCCAGGATACAGGAGGAAGAGTGGCTAAGAGGCCGAGCAAAGCCCCCAAGAAGAATGTGAAGTGGAACAAAATGAAGGGGATACAGAGCACTTAGTTTGGGCAAACAGGAAATGAGGTGATACATTTCCCAGTTTAGTAGCAGAAAAAAGTGGGAAACATTAGCTATAGCTGCAGTCAATTTCATACATGTGGTTAAAAAAAAATTGAGAGGATTCCTAACCCAAGGCGTATTATCTATATAGGGAGCTAGACATAGATAAATATAGATATAGATGCTTTTCTATGGCAAGGTCAGATATCTGAAGACAGTAAAGAAGGCTAGAAATAGCCACAATTGAAAACAGGAATATTTGGAGATATACTCAGAAACAAAACTATGGAAAGTTTTAGGAGGAAGAATTTCGTTTCTTTCTCTCTAACTCGTGAAGATGCACCTAAATGGTTTCCAGGGAGAACTCGTGTCATTTTCTGATCTGTGTGGGGCCATGCAAGTTTACCCCCCCGCCCCGGAGCTGGGCGTGGCTGTGCCGCAGGAAGCCCTGTGGTTAGGTGGTACTTAGGTGGCTTCCTGGATGATTCAAGCGCCCAGCCTTATTTACACAGGAGGGACACACTGCTCTTGCCTAATGCACGGTGACACCTGTCTGTGACCTGTCTGCAGAAGGCAGACCCTCCCCTCCGCCCAGCCACACCAACCAACCTGCATGGCAGAAGCATTCCTTTGTGAAAGAGCTGTCTAGCCATTGGGGCCAACGAGGAGCAGGCTCTGTCCGCACTTGGGTCATTCTCCTGTTACTCCCAGCATTCAAGGAATGGGAGAGAGGCAGATCTGGGGGTGGAGGCGATGCGAGAATAGGAAACTGAGAGTAGACAGGTGAGGGAAAAGGAAGGGCCCACACTGGAGTAGCAGGGGATGGCAGAAATAAATGGAAAGTCCTAGAAGCCTCTGCTCATTGCAGCTGTCAAGAAGGGGGAGGAGAAAACCGCGGGGGACCGGAAAGAGGGTGGGAGCTGTTCGCAAGTTATTTAAGAGCCAACTTTCTGGTCGCTTGTCCTGTGTCCTTTTGAGGAAGTTCCCAGACGCACAGAGCAGCCCAAGCCGCCTGGCTGGAGGTTACAGGTAAGCAGCTGCCCGGTAGCACTGCACGCCCCAGGACTCCGTGTCCCAGGCCACCGCAGCCCTGCACCTGGGATCCCTAGGGAGCCTCAGGTGACTGCTACAGGGCCAGGGAAGGGGGCAGAGGCAGCCCCACTCTTCTGACCCCAGTTCTTGGCCCCTAACTTTGCACCGCGAAGGCCCACTTCTGAGCAGACCTGCTCACTGCTCCGGGAAGCCACCCGGAGGGCGCTGCTGGCTGAGAAGGCCATGGGAGGGGAATGGGGGAGTCCCCCAAAAGACAGGGCCTTTTTCTTCGGGGATACAAAGGTTTGGGGGAGAGGGGAGGGCCAGGTAGGAAGCTTGCTAGCCTGGAGCAGAGAAGGCTTGGCCCTCCCCACTGTGCTTCGCCCTCCCCCGCTCCAAAGCAGGAGCTGAACTTAAGCTCCGCCCCCATCCCTGACCCCGACCTGGAGATTGGGTGCCCGCTGCCCACCAGCACTCCCCCAGGGCAGGTCTGCACCTGGTTGCCACCTGACACCCCCAGGTGACCCCTTTACCTGCTCCTTTTCCAGTGCTGTGCTGCCTGCCCTCTTCTCCCGTGTCCACCCCTCCAACCCCACCTTTGCTGTTTTTCCAGGGCTTCCTTTTCCTGCCTTCTGCCCATCCTTAAATCGTTTTCTTACCCTTCAGCCCTCAGCTGCCCGGAGGAGACTGTCTGTAAGCACACTGGCAGGTGTTCATAGAGACCTGTTGGCCCTTAACCTTCCCAGCACTCCTGGCTCCTTCCAAGACCATGTGGTTTTACTGTAGGTGAAATAAAGTATTCACCTGGGCGAGTTCTCTGGTGCTCAGCCTCATTGCCATTGCCCCGCGGCTTTCAGAACAGTCTGGCCTAACTGACTCTATCAGGATGACTCGGTCTTCGGAAGGTGTGCCTGGTTCCATGCTGCCAGGAATTGTGATTGGCCGATCCAGGTGCTCACGGCCCAGAAGCAAACACGGCCCCCTTCTCCTGGTCAGTTGGTCAACAAGTACTCACTGTGCATGCCTGTGAGGTGTGTGGTGTTTTTCCTGGCCCTTGGCCTGCACTGACGCCCATGGAAGGAGCAGCGTGGCACAGGCCCTGTTGGCTCCCTAACCAAGCAAGCTAACAGGCTGTTACAGGCCCACTTAGGGTTGCAGTAGCCTCCACCCCACGCCTAATCTCTAGCTCCAGCTCCTCCTCCATGAGGCTCAGTCTCCCACCTCCTCACACCCAGTTGGATTTACCTAGGACCCTTGTCATGCTCCTCCCTAACTCCTCTAGTTCGTCAGCTGTCTTAGCAGAAATCCAAGTACTGGGCCCCAGCTGGCACAGAGTAGACCTCAAAAATATCAGTTGAATTAAATTGCCAATGCAAATGGAGGACAACAGTTATCTGGGCGTGGTCCTGTGAATCTAATCTCAAAAATGACTTCGGCCCCATAAATCACTATGAAATGGGCATAGGTACATGGGTATGGCAATAAACATCTCTTAATAAGATGTTTTCTTTCGGGGGTATCGGAGAAGGGAAAAACTTGCTCTCTAAAAATCCACGCAATGGCTCACTTCTTCAAATAACCCCCCATTTTGCTGCTCCCCGTATGTTTTGACAAACACCAAATCTCCTCGAGACCCATGGGAGCTGTGCCCCATCGTTAGGCTAACCCTTCCTGCCACTTCTCGGCTATTATTTATGTGAGCTCCGAGTGTGTTGTCCAAGTACTACCACACACGGGTATGTCTGCTTCTCTGTTTGAATGCTGGTCTCAAATGGAGCTCAGTTCCCGTTCCTTTTCCGTGGCTTCCCCCAAGGACCTTGGAAAGCTGAGAATGTCGGACACTGCCAGGACCACCTTTGGGGGCAGGAGAGCAATGCCCCCCAACAACTCCAATGCAGCAGAAGATGAACTCCCCACTGAGGAGCTGCTGGGGCTGGTGCCGCGGGGCGTCAACCTGGAAGGTAGGAGCATCAGGGCATGGGGCAGAGCTCAGCCCTGCCACCTCCTCCCAGGCAGGTGCTAGGTGAGAAGGATGCCTCTGCCAGTCTGGTTTTAAAGGAAGGAGACCAGACTCCTTTTGTAAAAGCACCAGGGGCTGGATCCTTGTCCCAGTTCTGCCACTTTCCGATCTTGTAACCTCAGGGAAATCATTTTGTCTTTCTGCCTCTCAGCTACTTCCTCTATACAACAAAGATGCTGGATTCACTGAGGCCTCTTCCAGCCCTACTGTTCTGTGCTTTTAACAATGTTCTCTAGCTGGAAGATTCTACTTCCAAAATATTGTGGCTGGTTTTTTTTTCTTTTTCTTTTGTCTGGCTTGCATCTCCTTCCTTCTCTCCCCTCCCTCCTCTATCCAGGGCTGTGAATTTCAGAGCTGGAGAGAAGTGCCAGATTCTGACAGTAATAGAGATGGAAGTCCTCTATTTGTCTCCAGAACAGCCTGGGGAGCAGGTGACATGAGTTGCTTCCCCTGCCTCTCGCCTCTGCCTGATCCTGAGGGACCTGCTCTGGGTGCAGCAGCCACCAGCTGACCTCCTCTGAGCCCTGTCAGCTGTGACAGGGCCCAGGTGCCAGTGCTGGCTTGGTGAAACAGCCGCCATCCCCTTGGGCCATGGCAGGGACGCTCAGGCTCCTGTCCCTGAATGGCATCTAGCTGGAAGTACTTTTGGTTAGAGGATTTATGCACTAGGATCCAAGTTTGGGCCTGAGGGTTCTCCGTACTGTCACTGAGGGATAAATACCCACATGCTGGGGTAGGTGAGGATGGTTCCCTGCAGCTGTGCAGTTAAATCACGTCAGAATGAGTGCAGTGCTGAAAGCCCCAGGTGGATGCTGGGCTCCCAGTAGCAAAGGAAGAAGATAGTGCTTGTTGATTACCAGGCAATCCAGCAAGCCAAGAACTGCACAGACTTTGCAGGTGAGTTTGATTTTGACACTATCACATCTAGACGGTTTGATATCGTACTGTGAAGCCAGGTCGCCAGCAGGTTTCACCCAAGTTTGGAGGTCGGGTTCACAAATCAGAAGGGCATCTTCAGTTGTGTACATAGAACAGTTCTAGGGGGATCAAGACAAATTCATTCTGAACCAACTCTTTCCCAGGTGGGTGCCACACTCTAAATGTTCTGCATTAGAGTCATTAAACTGAGTCAAAAAGGGACATACTAATCAAGGACTCCAAACTCTCTGCTTTAGATTGGGAAGCAGAGGCCCCAAGCCAGGAGTACATGTTCACCCCTTCGCCCCCCAGAGGAAAAATCTTTTGATATTTTTAAGAATGCAAATTAAATGGGAAAGTTTTCAGACATCAAACTATCAAGCAGGTCACTTTGGAGTATTCCATTTTCTACCAAAATTCCCCTATAGCCCCAGGTACTAGAAGAAGTGGGCAGTAGGAACAGAAAGAGTGAGGAGCACAGCCATCCTTGCCAGGAAGGATAAGGAAAAATGTGAAGCTCCACACAGATGAGGAAAGGGGGCAAAGAACCCCTTTGTTCCTCCAAGAGGAAGAAGAATCAGCTTCCTGCTCCAGAACCCAGGAGAAGTGATCAGAGTGCTTCAAGCCTCAGTTTTCCCATCAGCAAAATGGAAGCAAAGCTATATTACGGGTTCTCCTGAGCATCCGAGGAATAGTGCCTGTGATCACTTCAAGCCCATAGCACATGACCGATAATCACCAATTAGCAGTGTGCAAATGAGCATAGCTCAGTAACATCGGGATTTCCCTGATCAAAAATGCAGCCAATACTCAACTCTATAGGGAGTATGTGCAACCTGTCAGCCTCACACATCTGAAATTTAAACAAAATGAGCCAATAAGACATCAAAGTTGTCAGGGAACTTAAGCAAGCCAATCATTTTTAAAAACCTGAGGTAACTGGTTCTTTGTTTATTTGGGGGGCAGGAGTGGAGAATAACTTAACTGAATTATTTCAAGGAATCAGTCATTATTGACAAGGTGGTCATGTGTCCACAATGCAAATGATGCTCCAGGGTATTCATGGGACAAGAATTCAAGGCTTCCATGACCATCTGTAGAATGATTTGAATGAATGAACACAGTCACTTGCAAATTGGATGACTCATCATCCCTAACATCCTTATAATCTTATTATTAATAACAAGTTCCAGATTTCAACAATACACATCCATTTAATATTTTTCACACAGATCTGCCAAGTGCTACAGGCTGTGAGCATGGGACGTAGGAATCATAGCTGTAAAGTCTCAAGTGGATAGGATAGGAAAAATACCAGAGTACAGAATGTCTGAATAAGATTACTCTGTACACTTAAAATTTGTTTAATTGTCCAAAAACCAGGTTATCTGGCACTGAGTGTATCAAGTGCTCCTTAAGTTGCCCCTGCTAAAGGACTAAGGTTAAGAAGGCATAGTCCCTCCTTTTGTTTTCTTGTTTTGTTTTGTTGTTTTATTTTGTTTTCAAGCCATCATTTTGGAGTTCACCCAGTGGCCACTAGTGGCTTCCAAGAGCACTTATATCTTCCAGGGTCACCCATCCAAGGCTGCCTTTGATTCCAGGTAAACAAGCCCTAACTAAATCAAATGCTGTCTTCAATGTTCTTGGGTGGTTGTTCGTCCCTTTCAAAAGCCACTCTTGTGAAACTGCCTGAGAAATCCAGAGAGGCAAGAAGAGGAGGGAGGGAAATGTCAAGGTTTTCATTTTGGTTAGTTCTGTAGCAAGAAGTCTTGACCATCACTGTGTATGATGCACATAACACAGACTGATGTGTATAATGTACTTATATCAAGGCTTTTTGAAATCTATGCTTAAGAATTTTGTTATTGAAGAAAAATCTATATCAAAATGCATAAACTCACCTAAAGTTCCTCCTCTACACACCATGATACTTAAGAAAAATTGAAATCTTTGAGGTGATGGGCTGATGTCAGCCAGGTATGGTGTGTCTGATGTCCTCACATGATCTTACTGATCTTAATGTCCCTCTGGATGCTCAACTGTAGCCAGGAAAAGTACTGTGATATCACCTCAGCTTGTTTGGATTTGTATCAATTTCTAATAGATTTTTCTATGGATTCAGCTGGTGTTTCTAAAAATCCTTCACCAGCCTCCCTGGTCTCAAGTTTTGTGTGGCTGGAAATGTAATGCTCCAGGGGATAACTTTATATTCTTGGGCTAGTTTGACTCTCTGATATTAACAATAAGTGATCATTTGCAGCAGTACTTGGGTATTTATTTGGCAGGTCTAATGCCTTGAATTCAAACAAGAAAGCAAGCCTGGCTGTGTAAAAAAAAAAATCAAAGATAGTAGGATCTACTAGTTTTCAGGCTAAGGGGATCTTTTACCCTTCTCAGAATAGTCTCCCTCCCACCACTCTTTGTTAGAACTAAATGAACAAATTAACCAGTTAGGGATCAACCTCTCCTTGGTGCAGAGGAGTCAAAGTTATTGAAAGAACAGGAGCTGCATTCAGTGCATGAGTAAGAGATGATGTTGGTAAGTGCCAGTTCACTGTTCCATTCCCTTCCTGAGTAACAGACTGGCTCTCACCCATGTGTCACAGCTGTTCCAGGCTCTCTCTGGGGATTTCCAAGGTCAGTCAGTCCCTGACTTGAAGCAGCTCTGTCCAGTAGAGAAAATAAACCAAGAAAAGATCATTGTAATTCAGTGCAGTAAATACCATAATCAAGATTTATGCAAATTTTAGCTAAATAATAGAAAGGAACGTCTGGCAGTATGGAGTGCAGAAGAGAATGAGGAACACTTAATGATGAAAGGATATTGAGCTGGGTCTAAGAAGATAAATAGGATGTTTCAGACAGGCCAATGCGTGGAAGAGAATTTTCAGCAGAATGACAGTATACGTCAGATGTGGAAGAGTGACTGATGGACAGGGAAGAGGAGAAGCTTAGTAAATATGGCAGGGATGACACTGTAATGGGCACTGAAGACATAACTTTCATCTTATACACAACAGAGACTCATGCAGGACTCTAAACAGCAGAATTACGTGGTACGGAAGTAATTCTAGTGATGAGGAGACCATGAAGAAAAGGAGATACTCAGTGCTGGAGGAGAAGTAGACCAAAGGGATTTTTGCCCTTCATGGAGGCATGGGTCTCATTTCTCTTGGGCTGCCTCCCTCTGAGAAGAGAAATTCTTAAACATTTTAGGGTTTGGGACATCTCAAGAGCAATAGTTAAAAAAAATTAGCTGCTGAAGAAAATATCTTCATTCTAGTTGTGATACTTTAAAATTCAAGTGTCCAGAGGAAATGTGAGAAAGCCACTCTTCCTATTGTTCTTCTCACCACAAATGGACCTCCTACCTCAATGGCATTGATACTCATAGTTTAGTAACCACATTACCGAAGATTGCATGGAGAATTCAGCTCACCAGGGAATTCCTGGAATATGAACCTACACATTTAACTTATTTCAAGATTCCATCTGTGACAGGTATAATCATTCTCAGAAGAATATTTTTTACAACCTAAGGAAATGATAATCCACTTTTTTTCATATTAGAGAAAGTAGGAGGACCGATAGGCAGCTGGCTCCTGAGGAGAGACTTTTTTCTTTAACAATCTATTTTCTGATGTATTTGGAATTAGGCTAAATTGCGTTAGGTAGAGTTTTTGAAAGCTGTCACTTTGAAAGAGCAAGCTGCCAAGTTTCTAGCCACAATATCTTTTAAAGAAAGAAGAAAAGAGAGACTTAGCATTGAGCTGGCCCATTTAGCCAGGACCTGGGCTTGAAAAGGGGAATGCAAATTCATTTCCTGAATGGATGGTGAATGGACCCTGAATGATGAGATGAGAAGCCTCTTCCAATCTGGGCTATTTTTTATTAGGCTAATAAGCAAGGCAAAAGTCAGTACACCATCCTAAGATATGTCTCCTGAACACCCACTGGCTGGAAAGGGGCACTATTGGACAAAGTGAACCACAGATTACACTATGATATTTTTATGTGTTCCTATTTTATGACAACCATCTGCAGAGTCCTTATTACTATCTGTTTTCATATGAACCAAATATGCTTCTTGGCTTGATCCCCATGTGGAAATATGCAAAATGGTGAAACTTTAAAGAGGCAGAACCTAGTGGAAGGTCCTCAGCTCAGTAGGGTTGTACCCTTGATAGTTAGAATAGTTCTTGTGGATTCTTGTGTTAGCTCTCACAAGAGTGAGCTGTTATAAAATCTTGAGCCAGATGCCTGAATGGGTCTCTGGCTTCCTGACTGGTGATGTGATCTTTCCCTTTCACACTGGTTCCTGGCATCATGGAGGCATGTGCCATGAGGGGATGCAACCAGGGGACCTTGTCAGAGCCAGCACCAGGTGGTTTGGACTTTTAGGTTCCCAAACTGTGAGTTTAAGTTTCTTTTTTCATTCTAAATACCTCTTCTCTTTATCAACACCCAGGCTCAAGTATTTCCTTACAGTAATGAAAAACAGACTAATCTTAGTAAATCCTCTGACCTGATAGGAGATTACATGGAAGAAAGGGCAACATGGCTGCTATTTTCTTCTCTTTCTAAACAGTGAGGTACCCCATGATGCCCTTTTCTATGTCTTATATGCTTACCTACTATCTAGAATATTATTTCTTTAAAACTCTGGCCTCTCATTCTAGCCTGTAATCTTCCATATCTTAGTTAAAGTTTCACTTATGTCTTTTCCCCCAAGCTTCAATTTTTAAAATGCACTGTTTTTCTTAGATTGTTTTTTAATGGACTTCTAAGAGATAATACGGGAAATTTTTACTTATTACTGCATTAAATTTTGGTCATTTGGAATACTTTGCTGATTTCCTGCAAATATTTTCTTTCTTTCCTTGTCAAAGGCATAACAATACAGACTATATTTTTTAAAACAAATTCTCTACATATATATTTATTTTACTGTGAAAACAACCTATTAGGAATTTTAAAATTAGGTTTTATACACCCAAAGGAATTCATTAGCACCCTCTTACTTACCCTTTGTTGAAAGCACTCTGAAGACATGGCATTTTTGTTGTAGTGTGAAACAAAACTTTTTTTCTAGGATTTTCTTGATTTAACATCTCCTATCACCATTGCCAACAATAATAATGGTCCTGAAATTTACAGAGAATGGAATTGTCTGATAAGTGATATTTAAGAACTACTGTGGTTAATCCTATGGTAAATGGAATAATCCATTTTAGAATGAAGATTTTCAGATTTTACATTCCATCAAGTGAAAACTGGCACATCCACTAAGACACTATTATACATTGCCCTGGATCTAGTGACAGGATGACTGAGACATGTTCTAGTCCTCAAGAGGCTTATAGTCCAATGGCTGGCACTGCTGGTGCAAAGGTAATACAAAGTCGTTAATGAGATACATGCATCCTTTGAGAAGAGAGAAATGTATCTAAGATTGAGGAGGAGAGAGATATTCCATTTACCTCTAGAAGTACTGGAAAGGAAAGGCATGCATGCCTGCTCAGAAGACAGGGAGCATAACTGGCTGTGCTTGCAGAGAGGGTTGAAAGGGCTGCTTCCAGAAAGCTCCCCAGGGTGACTTCTCCTGGTCAGGTTCCAGCCTTCCACCATGCCCTTTCAGATACCTGCTTTTCCAACTCATCGGCTCTGAGGAGGATCTTCTGGACGCTTAGTGTTATTATCATTGCTCTCAATTCTTCAGCACTTACCGTGCACTCAGTGGGTTTTCCCACGGAATCAGCACACCAATTCCATTTAGCAGATGAGAACTTGATATAATTTGTCCAAGGTCACATATAGAGTAAGAGGCAGGCAGTCTGGAGTCCAGGCAATCTGGCTCTAAAACCTATGTACGAGCTTATTCCCTGTACTATTCCATCTCTATGACTAATTACAATAAAAATAACAACAATGACAATAATAATAAAAATAATTTGTTGAGAATTTATTAGAATGTGGGTACTCTATGAGGTAGGTATTTTGTTCCCATATTAAAGATAAAAAAGAAACAGTAGCTCAGAGAGATTAAATAACTGTCCTGAGGCTGCTCCCAAAGTTTAGTCTGCAAAATACTGATCTCCAAAGAAGAGATTCGCCAAGGTCATTTAAGTGTGGAAACCTTCGTACCTCTAGGAGCTTTGCAGTGCATGTCGTGATATTAAAATCTCCCTTCCAGGCTGCAGTCTGGCATCTAGTTAACTTCGCTTGTGTCAGCATTCCCAAACTGCCTCAACTATGGCGCTTAATTCTAGTCCCTACCAAAATTGCACAGAACGGGCACTGCATTCTGCAACAATGAGCTGAATTTAATCAGATTCACTGGATATTACCCAGGCTCACAAGGTTGGGGAATAAAACTGGAAAACTAGGTTTCTGCTTGTACCAGACTGATGAGAACCAGATACCAAATACTTGAGTTTTCCCCTCCAGCTTTATCATTCCCAGTAGGTTGAGCTACTTAGGAAACCAAGACACAAAACTAATATACACATTTTTTTGGGTACATGATCATGTGAGAGGTAGGAGTAAAAGCAGGCAAATCCTAGGAGTGCTCCAGGCCCAGCCCATTCATTCCCCACCCACAGACTAAACTCACCGCCATCCTCAGCCAGAATACAGCAACCGCCTCCTAGCTGGCCTTCTGGCCTGCAGCACTGACACCATCCAGCTCCTTTCCTGCTTGTCACTAGAGGCTGTTAAGATTCCTGTTTATGAACCTAATGGTGAAAATGACTCATGCTGTTTCAGACCCTTCAGTCTCCGGTGCAATTAAAGTCCAAACCCCTTCACTTGGTCTACAGGCTTGAAAGAGCAAGCTCCTGCCTATTACCATATTCCACTGTGGCTTCACCGGCTACACTCTAGCCAGCCAGTCACCTTCCAGTTTCTCAAGGAACCATGAACTGTTGCCTGACCCTCACACATCCTCTTCTCTGTGTAAAGAATTGTTCCCCATCTTCCTTCCAGTTGGACTCCTCAGTGATCACTGCTCATACCATTCTTTCTCCACCTAATCTGACCCCACCTAATTGTTTCAGTTACACCCTATCCAGAACCTTCCAGCTCCTCTATTTGTAGACTCATTACACCATATCATAATCATCCCTTCATTTTTTAATATCTACCACTGTGTGTTTACCTAGCTTGCAGTTATTAGCCAGTTGCCTATTTAATATTTGTATTTCTGTTTCAGATGGCAAGATACAATAGCAAACTATAGAAGTCTTAGAGGAGGAAGCTGGAGAGAATATTAACTGTACTGAAAACACATTTAGGGTCTAAAATTACTTTAAAATCATGGAACAATGAACCAGTTCAACAAGTAAAATTTAAAATGAATACAGGTAAAGCCTTAAAATTGAACTGAAAAGAAGGAAACAATTGCAAAAGCAAATATGACCAAATAGAAACACGGTGAGCGACTTGTAGGGGCCTGAACTGAATTTCAATCCACTATCGAGAGAAATGACTTCAGAATGTATTTTTAAGGGTTTTGCTTCACTAGACACAATATAAATGCACAGTAAAATATGAGTGTTCAAGACACTAGTGATATCTTGAGCTGAAATAAATGATTTATTTTAAAACATATAATGATTTCCTTGTAACTTTACTGGTGAAACCACAACAGGAGTAATGTACTTAATTCTAGGGAAAAGACTTCAAGAGAGAAATTAACAAATGAAATATACTCCAAAGTACATTGATAGGTAAAAGTTTTGGAAACAATTTCTTAAATCATCATTGAAGAAATGGAGACTGTTTTACTGAGAAGACACCTAAGAGCCACATTTAAATATTGAAAGAGACCCAGATGAAATGAGTAGAAGGCTCATTCTATATTTATGCAGAATTCATGACCAAGACTGATGGTTAGAAAAATTACCAGGAAGCAGATGTTCATCTTAAGAGGACTGGAGTTGTGTAAAAATGCACCATCTGTCCCCTGAGATAGTGAGGTTCTCATTCAGTCAGGGGCTGGCAGCCCAAGTACTAAGCTTACATGAAGAGGTCTCACTCGGCACATAGCAAATCTACCAGATGGCCCAAAGGTACCTTTGCCCCTGAGAGTCCATGAGGCTGCAAAATGAGGATGTTTCCTCTACTGGTGTGGGTGAATGGGGAACTAATTAAATCCATGTATGAGGACTTAGGACTTTAGATATTAAAAAAGAAATTATTAAAAGCTCCTGTGCTAAGAAGGATCAGAGGAGCTGATCATCAAAGCCATTTTCACCTGGGATGTTTATGGTTCTCCAGCTGTTTCTTAGGCTTGTATAATGCTGGGGATTGTGACCTTAATAAAACCGGACAACTTAGGATGGAGGCAACTTGGAAAAGAGAGGTCTAGAAAAATTAAACATCTTCAGCCTGCAGCATAATGGAAAGCAAGTGTCCTTCAGGGGGCCATGTGCCACGACAGAGTTCTGAGATGAGGTACAAATAAAGCTGTGTCTTGCACTTTCTGCTGTCTGTAGTGCCCAAGCACAATAACCATGGAGCACCACGCCAGGTGAGGTGGCTCCATCAGAGCTGAGGCTTCATGAGCCATAGTACACCCATGGCCCCACTATGTGCCAGACCCATGGCGCTGTGTGTCATTGAGTCTTCATAGGTTTTCTTAAGGGTTTAGCATCCTTACTTTAACAGAGAGAAAACTCAGTCTGAGAGCTGAAGTACCTTACTTAGGTCACTTGGAGACCTGACATTCAAACTCGGTATTGACTGAATTGTGAATTCATCAAGACTGTGTCAGCATTTCCTAGACTTGAGAGGATCTTAAATAGCCTGATGTTGTGGTTTTCCCTATGAGGAAAAATGGGTCCAAGGGGAGCAGGTCCAAGAGGAGCACTGTGTCGGCAGTGTTCAGGGCTAACTGTGCAGCGGGCAGGGGCAGGGGCACGGGGAGGGAAGGAGAGCAGGAGACTAGGTTTCCCCATCGCACCCATCCATCTTTCTCTCCACAGTGCTCCTGTAGAACTCCAAATGCACATACAGGAATCAGCCTCCAGAGACTATTGCTGAACTAGTCTCAGGAGGTGGGTGGTAATGTTATCCTCCTGTGAAGCGGTCATTTGCAGAAGAGAGTGGGAAAGAGTAGGACAGAAGCTAAAGTCTACTCAGGGCTATCATGGATCTGACTCTTTCTAGCTGCTTTCATACATATCATCTCATGTCACCTTCCTCCTTGTTATCTCCTGCATGGCGCTGTCACAGAACATGTTAGTCTGTAAAATAAATGTTGGAGTACTCATGATGAGGAAGTGAATCTAAGCAAAATATTTGAAATGAAATATCTAGTAGATGCATAACTGAATGTACACTTCTGATTCCAAAAGAAGGAGGAAAAGCTATAAATCATGGCATCAAAAAGGCCAGAATTTGACATCCAGATGGGTCATGGAGTAGCTAAGGGAAAGCAAGGCTGCTTTCTGACTTTGCAAATCATACTTATCGCATAGAAATGTTAGTTTCCTCTCTCCAGACCTGTTCCTGCTCTTTCCTGCCTTTGAGGGACCAGATCTACTTTTAGAATTATAGGAGGGAGCATCTGACCCTTCCTAAAGAGAAGGATTTTGGATTAATGCCCAAGTGTGTCCTGAGAGGAACCCTTTGAGGCTTTGTCACGCTGAAAACTGACAGTGATTATGTCCCATAGGGAGGTACAGGCATGATGGGAAGAGACTAACATAACAAAAACCAGCATGAGACTGAGCATCTGAAGACTTGAACTCTGGCTCTTGCCTCTCTGTGCCTAGATCTGTAAGACAGGCATCTATCTCTCCCAGAGCGAGTGTCCTGCGATCTGAAATGAGATTATGGCATGAAAAAGCTTTTTAAAAAGCTCTCTCCCAAAGCAATAGTGTCACAAGAGGCCGACTCTCAAATCATCTGTCTCCTCCCTCCCTGTATACAGTTCCATTCAGCAGACATTGCCCCCTTCTACCTTCAGGAAAAATAATCTTTTGATTTTTGAGCTTGTGTTTAAACCAAAGTTGCTTTATGGTTTCCTTCAATTTTCTCTATGTACAGACTACCTTACTGTCACAGATGTTCATCTATTCAAAGAGAAATGGGACTCCAACAAGATCGATCACCACACTGACAAATATGACAACAGCAAGTTGATTGTGCGGAGAGGACAGTCTTTCTACATCCAGATTGACTTCAATCGTCCCTATGACCCAAAGAAGGACTTCTTCAGGGTGGAATATGTCATTGGTGAGTGCCAGGGGCAAACCCTAGTCCTGAGAACATGGGTTGCTTCAGAGTGGGGTGGGCACAGGTATTGTTGCATTATTTCTTAGCATCATATTTAACTGTGGCTGGATGTGGGATTACATCTAGCTCCTGGATCACTCTGTGTTCTAAGATGGGTCTGCATCATGCCAAATATCAATAACTTGGGCTTACTCTAGTGCAAAATCTACTATAATAAAAATAAGCAGAATTGGTAAGAAATATTAGTTTAAGTTAGTTTTCTCCAAGCCAATGTTTTTGGTATCCTATAGTTAAGATTTATAATTTGTCACCATGACTTAATTGCTTTTGCATGCTGAAAATATTTGCAAATTGGAGCATACATCGCCACTTATGAATATATCAAGTGTGTTCTGCTTTAATGTAGACCCAGGGCATTGTCCATGAAAAATGGATGGTCCAACAAAGTTCAGTAGACACTTTGTTTTCTAATCTCCTCTTAACAATTGGCAATTCACATTAGTTTCAAATGTTCTGGGAAGTATCATTTAACTTCGTTTGGCCCAATAATTCTCAAATTAATTTGATCATGGATCCCTTCTATTGAGTTACTGATACTAACATTTGAGACATTTTGGTCTCCATTTCACTAGGAATTTTCAAGAGTATCAAGGAAGAAGTGCACAGAAAAGCAAGGGTGGCTCAATATAAGGAAAGCTGTGCACATCATCCTATAACTTAAAGGAAATTTTTAAAACTTAGGCAATCTTATTGATGATCATCAAAAAGGACATGATAAAATTTTACAAAGAGTTTAAATAAGACAAAAGTAGAAAGAAGTTCTTCCATTATAATAACAAAGATTATTTGCTCCCCAAACAACTACTTCAGTGGGAAAAAGTTAACAAATTTAATTATAATCAGAAATTAGGCAAGAAAACCTGTCATCAGTACCTTTTTAATACATTGCTTTAACACTTTGAGAAAATGAACAATATAAGAGAAATAGCTCTTATGAATACTGAAAAATATGAGATAAAACAACATATTTTGCTAACATTATGATTGTATTTGTAGAAAACTTACCAGATTCAAGGGGAGAAAGCACAAAATCAATAAAACTTTGTAGGATGGCTAGATGGAAAATAAAAACATAAAAATTAACAACTTACAAATACAAAAGAAAAAAAACATATCATATATAATATTGACCAAACTGAAAAAGGCCAGACTAAATATTCAAAAATAAGACACAAAACCTATATGAAGCAGTTATTCAATCTCTACAGAAGTCCTGAGAAATCAATGAAACTGTAAACATGTTCTTAGGTGGGAAGTTTCAATATTTTTTGAGACACTCAAGAGGTTGAACAATGAGTACAAAATTTCAGTGAAGTTTTAAGTAAGTTTTGTACACAGCATCATGGCTATAGTTAATAGGAATGCTAAAACTATTCAAAACTTCTAAAAGAGCAAATTTTAAATATTCTCACCACAAAGAAATGATAAGCATGTGAGATAGTTTATACTAACAGGCTTGATTTAGTAATTTCACAATGTGTACACATATAAAAATCACATTTTCCTGATAAATATATATAATCATTATTTATCAATATAAAATTCTTCCAGTATTAATATGTAAATTTAATATATTTACAATTAGAATCACAATGGAGTTTTGAGGGATTTTTTGGTTTTTAGTTTTAGACTTGGATTGAAAAAAAACCTTAACTCCATTTGAAAGAATAATTATCTGACAATAACAAAAAAACTATACAAAAATAATAAATAATAGGAGTATTTTGTCAATAGCAGCTATCAGGACACTATAAACATATTTAATAGGGTATTGTATTAGTTGATTTTCCATCACTAGGGTAAAATACCTGACCCCAGCAACTTAAAGGAAATGTTTATTTTGGCTCATGGTTTTAGAGGGTTTAGTCCATGGTTAGCTACCTCCAAGGCAGAAACTGTGTGGGGAAGAGGCTAGGAGAGGAAAACTGCTTAACCCATGGCAGCCACAAAAGGGAAGAGGGACAAGAATAAACTCTTCCATTCAATGTCCTGTCCCCTCCAATAAAACTCTTCCTCTTAACAACACATTTTTTATGAACTTATCGATGAATTGATTCACTGATGAGTATAGTGCTGCCATCATCAAAGTATCTTTTTAAAAACCCCTACCTTTGAGCACAGGAGGCTTTTGGGGCATCTGAACCATAAGAGGCACAATAGAGAATCCAGAAATAGATTTCAGAATGTAAGAGAAGTTCGTGCAGTTGTAGATTGCATAAAGTATGTGGGATGTTTTGCTTGTTTGCACTTAAAAAAAATAAATGATTCGAAAACAACTGATTCTCCAACTGGAGGAAAATTTAAAAATTGACTTCCATCTTATCCATATATAATAAAAAATTTTGGACAGAATAAATATTAATATAAAGCATAAAAGTTTTACAAAACAATTTGTGAGAAAATTAAACAGAGTTAAATAAATTTGTAGACTCTGAAGCTATAAAGAAAACTATATAAATATATCAAAATGGCACAAAAGGCCATATATATACCCAAATGACCAAATATGAGTATATGACAAAATATATTCCTTAAAGAATTCAATGAGCAAAAGTTAGATCTGTAAAATTAATCAAAACCTAGGTCACAGTTGAAGAGTTAATGTAGAAAGTGTACTCATGTACACACATACAGATTGGCAAAAATATGCAAAGAATGTGAGGACATAAATAGCAAAAGAAAAATGCAAATAGCTTATAAGTATATGAAAACATGATCAAGCAAATCAAAAAGAAGCAAATCAAACTAATATGTCTCAGACTGTCAAAAATTTGGGGAAAATTCTACCTTTTGCTGATGTGTATAAGAGAAAAGCACACAATGTGTGTGTGCATGTGTGTTGCAGCACAAGGACCAGACTTGATTTAAAGGCCCTTGTTCTGTTTATAATGTGATGAATACCCTAGACTCCATGCATATCAGCTGACACCCATTTGAAATTCTGTCCATGGATTTTTTTTTTTTACCTCCACCATGGAAATCTTAGGAAGAATGATGAACGTCTTAGGTTGAGTTTCTAGATAACAAACTTTGAGAAGGATATTTGTGTGATTTTATTGAAGAGTGTTCTCAGGATCCATATCTAGGAAAGAAGGAAGGAGGAATTGAATACCAAGGAAACAGGGTCTCGGTGGACTCCAGTGTGAAGTCTGGAGCTGGACCATATTTGTAGAGTTGCCCCATTTCAAGGCAGTGAATGAGAACTGTTAACCTCCAACATTCACAGCATGAGGAGCCATCTGGGCAGCATACTACAGCATCCACTACAGTGAATGCCTGCATTTTTTTTAAATAAAAGAAATAGTGTAAATTTTACTCATCAATAAGAAGGAAGACAAAGTACACTAAATCTTACTTGTAAGATGAAAACCTACATATTTCTTAAATCAGCATGCATTTTATTAATTCTTAGGGCCATAGTGTGTACTCCCACAGGAAAGCTGTACTCTGGTATGTACGGACCTTATAGCATTATTACACTGCAGAAAGTTCTACTTCCAAATTTGTTGTACATACAAGAAAAGAAAATTGACAGGGTTCCATATTCTGTTATTTACTATATGAGAAATGAAGTGGTCTTTGGGAGGGAATTAAAGGACCAGTAATGAGGGATTTGTCTTGATAGGTGTCATTTCTGTATCTCATGTGATTCAGGAAGTTACAGGACAATCTCAGCTTCCTCACTGCACCGGTGCTAAGACAGGGGTGGGGGAGAACATCGTTAAGCACTCGTGGCACTCAGAAATAACTCTCTTAAAAGGCAGTACTAGTCTCAATAGGGCCAAATAAAGCCACGAAAATTAGATTTTACATGCAATTGCTGTAATGTCACTGTTCCTTCTTTCCTTTTGTTCCTTCTTTTCCTTCTTCCTTTTCTTCTTCTTTCCCTCCCTTCTTCCTATTCTGGTATTTAAGTAAATACAATTTTAATGTTTGAGCCCTTTACTTTTTAAATATTTAAGCAAGATGGTCCCGAATAACCCATGTGTGCTGAGTTCTCTGAGTAGATAAGATCAACAGGAGAGTTAGAGTATCCCCTCTGCCTGAGCTTTATGAGCTTGTGTTTGATAACTGGATTCATTAGTACCTGGCAGAGCATAGCTATCTCTGAGCATTACAGCTGGAGGTGTTAGTGAACTTGAAGAGGTGGGTGTGGATGGAATATGTGCCCAGTAGTCTTTTCTCTTTCTACCTCTGAGCCTGCAGCCATGACAAATCATGAAAGCCTTGGAACAGAACGGTAATTATAGGTTTGCTAACCTGTGGCTGGAGTTGTGAAAGCTTAGGAACAGCTTGTGGTGTTAATTCACTGTTACCTTAACATGGCCCCCCTATTTCTTTGATACTCAGCTGAGACAGAGAGAGTCTTTGTAAGGAAAAAAAATCTTAGCTGTCTTCCTTGCTAGCTTTCCCTAGACAAGAGAGGTTACTTTCCCTGGTCAGCCCTCCAGAGTAATCACAGGGTTCATGAGCAAGTTCCTTTCTCCCTGGTGTTCAGTCACAGAAGCCCAAGGGTATCAAGGACTTCAGAGATTCCCTTGACCTTTTCCTTAGTCCCATGACGGCTCCACAGCTCTACGCTTCATACCGCTGGTCACAACAGAAAGAAGAGGAAGGATGGTAACCGAAACTTCTGTCACTCTCATCAGGGAAAAAAAGATTTGCAAGAAGCTTCCAGGAAACTATAAACGTCTCATTTGCTATGTTTATCTGTAAAGGAAGCTGTAAAACTATTTCCTTTTTTAGTTACTTCAAAGGGTAGGGGTGAGGGAGAGCCAAGGACAGATGCTGGAATATACCGATGTTGTATGTTAGACATCCCTTCCTGATTTGCCATCACATAAGTGCGTAGGCACAGTCCTTCATGACAGCAGCATTGAGGAACCTCATTCATGGACCCAGTCATCATGTTAGCAAGCATTTCTGGGCCTGGATCCATTATGTATGTTCTATCCTTAGCCCTGTACAACATCAAAATATTTTATCAATACTTAAATATTTTTATTTCACTGATTTATTTAGTAGTATTTCTCAAAAGCCAAGTAGGGGGTCAGATTGAGGGGTTTTAAGGATGGGAATAACATGGAGGATTCTCGTTTGTGGGTTTGGGAGTAATCAAGACTAGAGGAGAGATTCAGAGAGGAGAGAGAATGCCAAGGTGAGGGCTGCGATTGTAGAAATGGAAAGGGCTGATGGGCTTTGAGAAATTCATAGGAGGTAAAAGCTAAGTGATTGGTAGTCAGAACTTGTGATTGGTAGTCTGTGTGAGGTGAGGGAGGGGAGAGTCAAGGGCAGATCCAGGTGGTGGCTTGTATGAGCTATGATGACAAATTAAATAAGCATTCAGGGGATTTGAGAGGCAAGATGAGTAAAACCTCCCACTGATAACTTATGGGCACTGGGTACATACTGCATAGAGTGCTGTGTGTTTCCCACTTAATTCTTCAAGCATCTTTCTCAGCACTAGTCATCATATTTCAGATGAAATAAAGGTAGGAGTGATTAAGGAACATATCCCAGGTCATGCTTTGAAAGCTATGGGGCTGCTATTCAAACCCAGGCAGCTTTTCCCAACCACAATGTGTGCTGCCTCTTCCAAGGAAGCAGGAATAGTACAGATGAGTCCTGCATGAAGCTGGTGAATGTGAGGTCCACGTGGACATCTGGTGCAATATGTCCAAAAGACAGTGTGAGTCTGAAGGTCTAGGATAGTGTCTGGGTTGAACAGAAGGAAATTTGAATATCATATACATGTATAGATAGGCAAGCTCAGCAGGAACAAGTAAATCAAGTAAGCAGTGGATTGACACTCAAAACCTTGGGAGAAGCAACTCGTAAAGAGCTAAATCCAGGAACTGGAGCCCCTGAAGGAGTCAAACACTAAATGGCCAAATAAGTAAAAGGGAAATCAGAGGAGTGCAGTGTCACTAAATCTAAGCATGCTGGGAGCTTAAAGAGGTCAGAGCAACCAAGTTTATCAACTCTGATAAGATGTGCAGTGAGGTAAATTTTGGACTCAGTAGTCAGGGGACCCTGGTTACTCAGGGAGAAACTAAATTGTAATGATCTGAAAGAAAATGAGATGTGAATATGTGGATTAGCAAATGTGTATTAGTTTTTCAAGAAACTTGAAGGAAAAGAAAAGAAAATTTGGATCGTTACTAGAGAAGAATGTGGGTTAGGAAGGAGTGTTTTGAGGTTGGTGTTTGTTTGGGGGTTGGAGGGATTTGAAAGCACATGTAGGCAAGGAGAAGGAATCAGTCAAGGAAGAACTCTAAAGATTTGGGAGAAGCATTGGGTGACTGAAGGAGAATCCCAGACATGGTAGAGGAATAGGGTGCTGCAGCATGAGTGAGGGATGGAATAGGAAGAAGAATTCCTTGTCATCAGGTGTATTAGGACATGAGTGAGGAAGAGTCTGAATGCTTTAAGTGGAGAGATGGGAAGCTGAGCATTGTGCCTGAGAACCTCAAGTTATTCAGTGCCATAGGAGGTGAGTTGATGCTGCAGGAGCTTAGGGCAGCAAAGGGCCATTCTTATATCTATATATCAGTCATTATCTGTGTCTGTAACAAACTACCCGAGGCTTGGAATTTAAAAAGAAATGAGGTTTATTTCGCTCACTGTTTTAGAGGCTGAAAGCCTAAGATCAAGTTGCTTCATTGGTTTAGGCTCTGGTGAGCGACTCCATGGCCACATCACAACATGACAGATAACGTCACAGCGGTACACACGCAGAAGGGAGAGATCACATGGAGAGAACAGAAGCCAGAGAGGGTCAAGGGTCAGGCTCACTCCTTCTACAACAACCCATTATGGGGAACTAAGTTTGCAAGACCAGCATTAATCTTGTCCAAAGGCAATTCCCCCAATGACCTACTTACTTCTTACTGGGCCCCACCTTTTAAAGATTCTACCACATCCCAACACCACCACAATGGAACCAGACTTTCAGCACATGAACCTTTGGGGAACACTCTCAAAGCAGCTTGAAAGCCAAGTCTTTAAGACAATGTCTCCCCATCAATCTGTGTTTCAAAAAGTCTGGATAAAATTACCATACTGATGTGTGTTTTTCACATGCATAGCATGGTTTCTCCATTGAGAAATTTCCTTTCCCAAATCATGCAGCTGGTAATATGTAAAGAAATATGTGTTAGACTCTGCTGTATCTACCATTTTATGCTGCATTTCATTGGGAAAAGGCTAATTCAGAATTTTGAAGGAACGCTTCTATAAAATGTCATTTCCAATTTTTGCTCCTGTGAGTTGCTGCATTGATGATAAATGTGTTCATTTTCAAGCATCTCTGTCAAGTGACTAATAATGGCATCTAAGAAACTAGGACAGTGTTTCCCAGAGTGTTTTCCCTGTGAACACCTGTCATGAGATGTTCCTTGGGAAAAGAAGAAGTTGCCTCAGATACTTTGGATCATGCTGTGTTTTGTGTCTCTTCTCAGAGTTCCAACATACATCAGTATATTGAAAGCTCTGAGTAAGTACACAGTCAATAAAACAAATTTTGTTTAGCCCAACATTTCCTAAAATTGTTTTACTACAAACACTACACTACTACATTTTTATTTTTGTAATGCCCTAATGAAATACAGAACTCATCCTAGGAAATTCCAAACTACAGTTGCCTATTACCTTTGTTCTGTAGCATACTCTTATGGTTTAGATATAAAATATCCCCCCAAAGTCTCATGTGTTCAGAGGTGGAAACTGGTCAGAAGATGTGGGTCACTGGGAGTGTGACTGGCAAGGATATCTTCTTATCCCTGGGTCCTCCATTCTCTCTCTGCTTCCTGGCTACCACAGATTGAGCATCTTTTCTCCATCATGTCTGCCTTGGACTGAAGCCCCTGAAACCATGAGCCAAAATAAGCCTCCCCTCCTTAACTTGCAAGTGTCAGGTGTTTTGTGCCAGCAACAGAAAAGTGACTAATTTAAATGCCAAGGAGAGTGGATGGTGGAATTTGTGTGGATTTGTAGTCTATGTGTTATAGTACCTTAACGTAATACCCACGTTTTTGTTTTGACACTTAAGATTTTATACAAACATTAAAATAACTAGTGGGGTTGGCATTCATATTTAGTAACTTTTCAAAAGTGACATTTTAAATTTGGATATTTGTTTTTTATCATTATTTTACTATTAAGCTCATTTATTTTCCTTTTGAAAGTATCTATTGTATTCTTACTGAACACCTTGCATGTGCAAAGCACTTTATCAGGATGTGTTTAACCCCTGCCCTCAGAGGGTTCACTGTCAGCAGGGGTGGTCTGAGCTAGGGAGATTCAGTTCATTGCGCCTTGGCCAAAATGCCTACAAGACACCTTGGAGAGAGCCACTAACTATGAGGATAGTTGGAGGAATCTCCAAGGAAGGGCTATTTGAGTTATGTCTCACAGGTTGAATAGGAGTTGATCCAGTGGAGTGAAAAATGCACATATCCTAGAGGAAAAAGAGAGAAGTTCAGAGGAGCAAACCTGAAAACAATTGATGACTTTGTACAGCTTGATAAGAAGTTTAAATGTTGTTCTATAAACAGCCAGAAGCCTCTATAGAAGAGTTTTAAGGAGAAAATTAGAAGAGTTGGTTTTTCTCACTTTTTGGATTACTGTGGCAACAATATGGAAGATCGCTGTCTGGGATTTTAGTTAGAGGCTTGGGGGATAGATCATCCTAACAAATAATTACGTAAATGTATGCTCCATAATTCTGTGTGATTTTTCTTCCTTATTTCTCCAGAAGAATCTATGTTCTGTATATCTTGTCTGTAACAAGACAGTAAAATAGATACTTTTCGCTTTGCATAGTGAAATAAGGTTCCCCTATAATAAGGTAGTGCTCTGTGGTTGGAGGAATAATTGTGCCCCAGTGGCTGGCCCTCTTCCGGTTGTGGAGTCATTTCAGGGATGACACCCCATTGGACAGAAGGGCTGGGGGCAGCACAGGGGAGAAGAGGAGTTGGACTCAGACAGATCCCAGTCAGACACTGAGACCAACAATAGAATCACTCAGCCTTCTATATTACTGTTTTCTCACTTATAAATAGCGATTGTAATATTTACTTTAAACATTCACACTGTTATGTTTATATCTAGATGTCTCCCCAAAGCCTCATGTTCTCTTGGGCAGGGCTTATGAAAGATAATTGGATTATGAGGGTGTTACAGCTGTCTTTCTGTTAGGAGGTGGGGTCTGGTTGGAAGAAATGAGCCACTAATGGAGTGCCCTGGAAGGGAGGGATGTACAGTATCTTCCTCCCAGTCTTCTCCCTTAGCTCTCCACTTCCTATCAGCCATGCCATAAGGAGCTGTCTTCCACCATATCCCTCTGCCATGTACTCCTGCCTTGGAGCCAGGTGACTATGGACTGAAACATGAGCCAAAAGAAACCTTTCCCCCTTAAAATTGTAGGTGTCAGGGATTTTTGTATGAGTAATGAGGGGAGTAACTAGGACACATGCTATGGTCTGGATGAGTATCCCCACGACCCACGTGTTAAAGGCTTGGATACCCTCCCATTGCTATCCAGAGACTGTAGAACCTGTAGGCAGGGCTTAGAGAGAGGTCTTTAGGTGATTGGGACATGCCCACACAAGGGATCATGGGGGCTCAGTCTCTGCCTCTGTTTCCCTCTGCTTCCTGGCTGATGAAGCGAGCAGTTTTGCTCCACCACATACTCCCCACCTTTACCATGACGCCTCACCCTTGCTTACCAAAGGCTGAAAGCGATAGGTCTGACTGATTGTGAGCTGGAACTGCCAAAATCAAAGTTTTGTCTTTACAAGTTAATTCCATCAGATTTATTTTTGTGGTAATGTGAAGCAAATACTAGCCGTTATGAATTGAAGAAGATAATGTAGATGAAAGCACTTCTTTTTCTCTAAAGAAAACTAGGAATCATGAAGGGTAGGAATAAATCTCATTAAAATCTAGAAATTAAAAGTCTCAAGGATTAAATGACCTATCCACGTCTGTAGGCAAAGGTTCTGAACAGCCCATTTCTCAAAAGAAGAAATACAAATAACCAGTGTCTATATGTAAGGGTGTTCAACATCTCTCATTGCCACTGAAATACACATGAAAATCACAATGAAATTCCACCTCATACCTGTTAGAATGGCTGTTATTACAGACGAATGGCAATGTTGGGGATGTTGAGAAAAGGGAAGGCCAAGGGGTGGGGGAGACAGACAGACAGACAGGAAGAAAGGAGCACAGAAAGAAAAGCTGGGAGGGAGGCAAGGAGGGAGAGAGGGAGAGAAACTTAAAGCAGGTAGGAGGCCACTGTCCCCTTGTCTTTTCTCTCCTGGTGACAAAGACGACAATCACTGCACCTCCAAACAGTAACACCCAGGGTCCTTGCAGCATACATACCGAAAGCCGAACTAGTTCAAATGGGAGCCCTGATATCCCACAGGCCAAGCTCTGCCTGGGATTATCTGCCCTCAGTTCTGCTTTCCTCTCAGCGTAAGAGGGCTCGCCACCCCATTCCAATGCAGAGACCTCACTGTACGTCTCTGCCTGCGATCATGTCTCGGCCTGCAGAGACATGGCTTGCAGAGAAAACACATGGGTTTCTGAGAAAAGCTTAGGGTTGTTAGGCTCACAGACTCACCCATGTGTCCTTGGAGATCCAGTGTGTTGCACGGAAGCCTTGACAAGGACCATGGGTACTGGAGTGAGATCACACACAAATGCTTCACCTCCTCCCTCCTCCTTCTCCCCTCTCCTTCCTAGTCCCCTAATTTGCCTGCACCCTTAAACCTCTCTCAGTTTCTGTCTTCATGCTGGTGTCTTACACTGACCTCTTTCACTTCTGAGAGTTCATCAGCTTGCCTCATTAGCACCCATGTAATTGAAACTGTCTGCTTCCAGAAAGCTGCGGTCTGAACTCAGGTGTGACGCAGTGCAGACATTCCTGGATGCCCCCCATGCATCCTAAGAAATCTTGCAGTTATGGAGCAAGGGGTGAGAAAGGCAGGGAAAAGAGACTTAATGAAAACTAATGTGCCACCCATTACGCCTTGCTCTTACATCTCCAGTGTGCAAAGAGACAGCATGTAAGTGGAACTAAAACTCACCAAAGATAAGGCTGCACATGGACTAATTATTCATCATCTGTGCCCCTGGTTACTCCATGAGCATGTTGGAAACATTGATGAGGGAATAACTGTGAGCTCTTTGAACTGCTTAGCGATAGTTGCTTGCTAATAAGATAACCCACTTGCCAGGCTCATTTTGAATATTGCAGCTATATAGGAAAGCTGAAGCCTTCTAATATTCCTTAAGGAAGTATAACCTACATAAAATGTTACTATAACAGCAGCCGGACAGGCGTTAGATGACCATCAGGTGAACTATAAATAACTGCACCTCTCTTTTGCTATTCTCTTCACCTTCTCTTTCTTCTCAATATCCAGCCCTTTTCTGTTCTGTTCTCTTCTCTCTGCAGTTTCTATTATTCTCCATCACTGTCTCTTTCTCCCTTGCTGTCACTTCTTTTTCTTTCATTCACAATACTCACTGTGTTATGCACAAATGCCCAGTTAGGGGACAATGTGAGCTCCCTTCAGGAGATGTGGGAGACACTTTTGGTGTCTGCTCGAATTTCTGCAGCCTCCAGGAAGCCGAGTCAGAGGCTGTCAATGTGCTGCCACATCCCTGACTGCCCCTCACTTAGCCTTTTGGATGTCCCTCTGCTGCAATGGTGAAAGTCTTGTGTGGCCTCTTTGGTTTCCTATTTTGGTTTAAAAGCCTTTGTAACATCGTGTTTCATGTTAGGTTCAGTGAATTTCTGATGTAGGACCTTTGCGACGTTCAGCATTTTGTGACACCTATGGGGGACATTTAAGAGCAATTCAGGACCCCAACTGTGTCACTACTGATTTATTTCTATTTAAATGCATTTGTTTGCTTTAATTGACAGATACCAGTTGCACATCTTTATAGGCTACAGTATGATATTTCTGTACATGTAAACATTATACAGTGATCAACTCAGGATCTTTACATCATCTATCAGCTTGAATGTTTGTCATTCTTTGTGATGAAAATATTCAAAATCCTTTCTTCTAGCTATTTTGATTTCTACACTATGATATTGTTACCTGTTATAATCTTTCTTTGCAATAGTACAAGGAACTTATTCTTCTTAACTAACTGTATATTTGTACCCATTAACCAATTTCCCTACCCCTTCATCTCCTTATCCTCCCCAGCCTGGTTACCACTCTCTACTTCTATGAGCTTAGCTTGTTTAGCTTCCATATATATGTGGAATTATACACTGTTTGTCTTTCTGTGCCTGGCTTATTTCACTTACAATTATGATCTCCAAGCCTATCCATCTTTCCACAAATGATAGGATTTCATTACTTTTATGACTGAATAATATTCCGTTGCATATATGAACCATTTCCTTTTTCTATTCCTCTGTTGCCTTGGCTATTACAAAATAGTGTTGAAATGACTATGGAAGTGCAAATGACTTTTTAAAATACTGGTGCATATCTTAATATAACCATGGTGTATACAATCCAGTGCTGCAGATACAATTCTCTATCATGAATGTGTGCTACAGGCAGGCAGGAATTACTCTGGGGGATCAGGAGCGATCAGGAGGGAGAGAACAGGCTAGAACTGAAAGGTAAAGTCTCAGGATAAGACACTCATTTTGAGATGGGGCTGGAGGAACTGAGAGTTTTTCAAAAGGAATAGGAAATGTGTATTTTCCAGGCTCTCTGGGAGGAGGGCATCCTGGGAAGGGCAAGATCTTATTGTCCTGTTTCGGGACACAAGCTTCTAATGAAAACCAACTATTTCATTCAGTCACGTTTCCTAGTTGTATTTGGGGCTTGGGCACCACTCCCTCTGAGGTGCCGAAAGTAGTGCAGAGCCTGCAGTGATTGGGAGGGCCATTCTGGCAGGTCCAGGAGAAATGTGCACCCCTTACAGGATCAGTCTGTAGTTACTGCCTGGCTGGAGAATCTTTGCCCTTTGGCATAGCAGAATTCACAGCCGGTGTTTCCTGCTTACAGAGAGGTGAGCCAAAACATTTGAATTAGTGACACAAACAATCCACTTGTTCCCAAACAATCCATTTCATCGTGCCAGAGTCAAAAGCAAGTTTCCACAAAAACTATCTGTTATCAACAATCAGAATCTTACTTAAAATGATCAAATACAATTTTGTCACCATGAGTTTCCAAGAATAGTTTCCAAGTGGCTCAAGGAACTGCATTGGTCTCTGCGCATGTGGGAGCTCAAAAAGACTTAAGTGCTTTCAATCCCCTGTACTTATTCACCAAATATCTCCATAGGGAAGATCTAGGAGGGACAGATTGATAATCCATGCTATCCAGTTAGTCAAGAGATTGTCAAATTCTCACACTTTGAGCTGTGAAACTCAATATACTTCAAAAGATAAAGGCTTCTTGAGATGAATGTGTAGATGACAATAAGATATGTTATAATAAAAATATTTAACCTCATTCATTCATTCATTTGATCATTTATGTCCACTAGTCATAGGTTGCACACCTTTTTCCACCTGTGTAGTCTGGTTCAGTAGAGAAGCAGCTCTCTGTACAATAAGACAGGAAAGGTGTCCCAGGGATAGTATATTGAGTTCCTTCACTGTACTTATGCCTTTGAACGGAGACACAGCATCGAAAGTTCCTCTAATCAGGTGAAAATGTTCCATGTGAGTAGATAATATTTTCCAACCAGCCTCCATTCATAAATTTACACTAAGTTGCTTTGCAGAATGACTTGCTGTACCCTGAGCAGAGAGCAGCGTTCCAAGGAAATAAGATATTCCAAAAGTAAATTCTGAGAGAAAAAACAAAGCATAGAGAGCCAGGCAAGCACAGAGAGAAGAGAGTTGGTTTTCATGAGTCAGTGGTAGGAAGAATGAAGATGCTGAGGTGAACTGGTAGTCAAGGCAGAAAGGGGAGCAGAAGGAGGAGATGTGTCCCAGGGTAATGGCCCAGCTTGCCATTAAGACTGACTGTTCCAGTAAGCACGCTTCTCAAATACTCAATAGTAAAAGTGATGTTGTCCAAAGCTTTGTACATGTCATAAAATCACAGAATCACATATGTTACTGCTAGAAGGAATCATATCTACCACTTTGGCCAAACTCATTTAATTTAGATGTCTGGATACTATCTGTACTCAAAAAGGCGATTTGGGTACATTATGCAGAAGGTCAGCATGGAGCCTGATGGAGCTCTGTGGGCCTCAACTGAGATTACCTTGTAATTTATCCTTCAAACCAGGATGCTTGAGAGTGAAAGGGTGACTAACTGCAAGGTATGCTAGGAAGGCAGGCACAAGGTGGGACTTTCCTTAGCAAACCTTGGAGATAGAGGTACCAAGTCAGTTCTGAGGCCAGGGGAACTTTCTAGAAATCTAGAGGAATGCAGTGGGGGAAAGGAGTGAGCTCGTGGTGTTAAGCATCTAGGATTCATGTCTGAAGAGGGCATTGAAAGTCTGTTTTAATGAGGGAAGACATCAAGAGCCAATTGCAGGGGTGTAGCATAGATTGGGCTCTGGAAGTACAGAGTGGGAGTGCTGAGCTCATTCGACATAGGTCAGGCCAAGCAAGGATATTCACTCAAGACAAGCTAGGGGAGGCCACATTTCCTGGCCTCAGGAAATGGACTGAACAGGCTCAGAGCTGGAATCTAGCTCAGTGAGCTCTCTGAGGCGTAGAATAGGGCTCATTCCCACCTCCTCACTGTAAGACAGAGGAGGCCTGAGCTGCTTGGGAAGCTAAGTAAGAAGGCACCACTTCTGCTTTCCAGTAGTCAATATATGAGCCTCTCTCCACTTAGAGGGCTGCCAGGCACTCCTATCACTTCTCAAGGCTCTGGGTGGAGGGCAGCAGGCTGGAACTAGCCGGATGCTCAATCAGATCACCAGGGGAGAACTATAACTAGGCAGTGAGGTCACTAACAGACACGTGGAGCAATGGGAGAATAAGTGGGTTAATCACATAACTCTGTGGCTCAACCAGTGTGAAACCTAGGTTCCTGGCCCTCACTGTGTGGGAGTCTAGCTATAGTAGGTACTTATTACATTTGGATATCAGGAAACTGAGGCACAGATCTTCCTTTTATATCAAGAATTTTGCACTGCACTGAGTGTCCCAGAAGTCCCTGCACTGCACCTGGGCCAGCCTTCCCTGGAAGTGCCTTTCACTTAGTACTTCCTCACTTCACACCATGAAATCAGCCATTTGGCAGCTCATTCTAATGGAACTGATCTCAGCTAAATGCTAGCAGCAAGACCCTAATGCACTCATTCTTGCTAAAATTTTAATACCTGTGAAAACTAGTTATCCTAACTCTTACCTCCATGCTTATGATTTCTAGGAAATAATCCTCATAGTCAAAAGGAATAAACCATTGTATTAGAATTTCCTTCACTGCATAAGTTTGTAGAAAGTACTGGATTCCTGTCCTTCATTTCTGCGGACCCTGCTTTAATCCAAGAGCTTTGCAGATCCTAGACTCAGTGTCAGGCCAGGGGTACTAAGAGTAGCCAGTAATAAGAATCTCAACTCAGCTGATTCCTCTTTAAGGGAAGAGACTGGATATGTGGAGCTCAGTTGAAGTATAGCCCAGGCAGAACAGTCCTGAGACCTTTAGTAGGGGAGAGAGAAAAGACTTGGACAAGAAGAATGAGACATTGCTATGGATTAAATATTTATATTCCTCTCAGACCTGTATTTCCTTTGGGAGAGAATTGTGTCATAAGACTGGGTAACTATGTCGTGAATGAGGCCAGTAGGCTTCTAAGAAGATGAAGAAACCAGAGAGCCATGTCTCTGTCCTTACTATATGAGGACACAGAGAGAGGGCACCATCTAAAAGCCAGCAAGCCAATCCTCACCAAGAACCCAATCTTCCAATACCTTGATCTTAGATGTCCCAGCCTCTGGAGTTATAAAAACTCATTATCTGTAGTTTAAGCTTTCCAGCTCATGGTATTTAGTTACTTCAGCCCACACTAAGACAGATACCAAGGAATGTAGGTCTGTGCAGCCTGAAACTCCCTGCAGTCTAGAAGCTAAACTAACCTTCTACAACACTCCACACTATGGGGGTTACCTGTGGGAATACATGAGCCCAGTTTTTTTAGGGGAAAATCTTTTGTCTTTACAATATTATTAACTCTTCCAATAAATGCATCATGCTATTTGGACTTACAAGAATTAATGATAATTCGAGTCCAATTTTCTTGTGTGGAAAAAAAAGCAAAGATAAAATATCTTTCCCTCATAGCCTCATAACTGGCTCCCAAAGGTAAAGGCCATGTTTGACACTCCACATATTAAAATCAAGTTGCAGTTATCTATCTACAAATTCAACAGAAAATTAGTGCCCAGGGTAGACAAGAGCCATTCATATTCTGAAGCAATTAATTTCACAAAAAGAGACAAAGGAATGTTTTTATGACCAAGTGATTGAAATGAAGGAGTGGAGACAGCTCGGGTGGCATTTTCCATCAAACAACATTTTTTTTATTTGTGCAACATTTTCCTAAGTGATAGGAAATGACACACTGTTTCCATTATTTCATTTCCATCATTTCAATCTTTTCTAACTTTCATATTTGTGAAACAAATTGCTTTAAACATGTCAAAGACAGTCGAGTGGGGTGTTAGCCAAATTTTAAAAATAAAGATGATTCATAAAGACAGCACTTGTGTTTATAGCCATCAAGATAAAATTTCAGTGGAAAAAAATTGCAACCCTGATTATTTAGGACACAAGCTTAAGGTAATCATCTTGTGAACTTAGAAGAATCTCTTCGCTCTCTGTTTTATTTATCCTGGATTTATGGAAGATCTTGGCCCTACAGACACTCAATCATCTCTGTTTTAATAATTTACTAAGTAACACTCACTTATTGGTTTCTTCAGCCTCTAGGTTTGGTTTGCGTTATTATGCAATAGGTTGAGCACTGCATTGGTGTTCTGTTCTTACCAGTTAATCTGTTCTCTTAGACTTGATGCTTCTTGAGGGAAAGGCTACCTCATCTCATATCTCTTCTTAGAGATAGGATGTTGCCTAGTGAAGGCCAACTAGAAGGATATTCCTTCAACATATTCTTTTGAAGAATCAAGATTGATGTTTTAATATTTAGATCTTTAATCCACTTCAATTTTAGTGTAGTTCATGGTGAGAGATACAGGTCTAGTTTTAATCTTTGACAAGTTGAAACTCAATTTTTCCAGCACCATTTATTAAAGAGGCTATCTTTTCCCCAGTGAAGGTGTTTGGCTCCTTTGTTAAAGATGAGGTGGCTGAGTGTGTCTGGTGTTGTTTCTGTATCTTCTAATCTGTTCCACTGGTCCTCAGGTCTGTTTCTTTGCCAGTACCATGCTGTTTTATCACAGTAGCTTTGTAGTATAGTTTCAAGTTGAGGACTGTGATACCTCCTACCTTGTCTTTATTGCCTAGTATTGTTTTTGCTATTCTAGGTCTCTTCTTGTTCCAAATGAATTTTTGGGTTGTTTTCTCCAGGTCTGTGAAATATGCTGCTGGGATTTCAATTGGGATTGCATTGAATCTCTATAGCAGTTTTGGAAGTATGGCCATTTTCACTATGTCGATTCTTCCTACCCAGGAGCAAGGGATGTCTTTCCATTTTCTGATATCCTCTTCAATCTCTTTTTTCAAAGTGCTATAGTTTTCAGAGTAGAGGTCTTTTATTTCTTTTGTTAGGTTGATTCCTAGGTATTTCAGTTTTTTGGATGCTATTG
Organism: Heterocephalus glaber; assembly: GCF_000247695.1. Next base: position 19,134,468 of record NW_004624756.1, read on the forward strand.
TGAAAGGAATTGTTTGCCCTATTTCTCTCTCAGTGAGTCTGTTGTTTGTGTAGTGGAAATCTATTGATTTTTGTGTGTTGACCTTGTAACCAGCTACTTGACTGAATTTGGTTATTAAGTCTAGAAGACTTTTGGTGGAGTTCTTAGAGTCTTCTATACAGAGTATCATGTCATCTGAAAATAATGACAGTTTGACTTCTTCATTTCCTATCTTTATACCTTTTATTTCTTTCTCTTGTCTAATCTTCCCCCAAAAATTAAAAGAATCATACCACAGTGATATATGTACACCCTTGTTCATAGCAGCACAATTCGTGATAGCTAAACCTTGGAAGCAACCCAATTACCCATCAACTGGAGACTGGATAAAGAAAATGTGTGTTTTTTTATAAAATGGAGTATTACTCAGCCATAAAGAATGAGAAACTAGAGACATTTATAGTTAAATGGATGCACATTGAGGCAATACTTTTAAGTGAAATAAATAGGACACACTTGTGTAAATGCCAAATAGTTTTCTAGTGTGAGAAACTGAAAGTGTAAATAAGGACTAACTAAATACGTTATAATAGATAATGTGAAATAGGAAGAAAAGGGGCAAAGGGGAAGGGGAAGTGGGAGGGGTAGGGTAAAGGAAAGAAGGGAATGGAATTTATATGAGAAAATGAAAAAATGGAAACAAAGTCTTTGTAAATAGGGAGGGATGGAGGGGTTGAAGGGAGGGCTGGGGAAAGGGGAAAAATAAGAACCAAGATGGATTACATAAAGGTGCAAATTTCCAATGATGAATGTCATTATACTGTATACCTTAAATGTACCAATAAAATTAATAATACTTAAAAAAAAGATTGATGTTCCAAATAAAATAAAAAACTTACTTATCTTAAGAATCCTAAAGACATATATCACTGATGGCTAAAAAAAGGAGAACATGGACATTCAAAGTAATTGTGCAAACAGTGGATAGATACGTATATATTGTTTTGTTAAGTTTTTATGTTTAGTTATGAAACAAACTCCACTTTCCAAGAAAAATACAAAGAATTCTGGAATCATGACAAGTACCAACCTTATGTCTCATCGTCCCTGAATACTTTAGACTATATTCCCTATAACCAAAGATATTTTCCTATATAACCATGAAACTCAGGACAAGAACATTGGCACTTTATGATCAGGTACTCTTCAGAAACCATTTCAGTTTTCCCAGTTGTTTCAATGATGTTCTTCACAGCAAGACAATCTAGTCCAAAGTCACCTGTTGTATTTCATTGTCAGGTCTCATGTCTCTTCTCTGGTTTTCTTCAATCTGGAACACTTTTGGCACAGTTTCATAGCCTTTCTTTGACTTTTATGACTTGACACATTTGAAGATTACAAAAGAGTAATTTTATTGAATGCCCCTCGATTTGAATTTTGTCTGATGTTTCCTCATGACTAAAATCAGGTCATACATCTTTCACAGAAATATCACAGAAGTGGAGCTATGTTCCTCCCAAGACATCTGTCAGTCTATTTTCTGTTGCTATAAAATAATGCCTGAGACTGGGTAATTTAAGAAAAAAAGTTTGTTTAGCTTATGGTTCTGAAAGCTGATGATTGGGCAGTTGCATGTGGTGAGGTCAGTTCTGCTGGTGGAGATTCTGCAGAGTCCTGAGGCCAACCCACATTGCAAGAGGGGTGCATACAAGAGACAGGGCCAAACTGGCTTTTATAACACAGCCTCCCTTGAGATAATCCATTGACCCATTCATCCATGAATGGATCCATTCATTCATTATCTAATCACTGTTTTAGAGTTCCATCTGGTCTCACCTCTCAATGCCATACAATAAAGGTTAAATTTAAACCTGGGTCTTATTCATTTAAACCACAGCAGCACCCTACCTGCTTGCACATAATTTTTTCACAGGCCCCCAAAATTGATCCACCACAGGCCACTTTCTGGCATTGCTCCCAGCAACTGGGGACAAGTCTCTGACATTGTTGCAGGTGACACTGGGCAGCACCTCCCAGGAGAAAGTGACTCTTTCTTCTCTTTGTAGTTACTAAGTACTTCCCAGGAAAGTACCTTGAGACTATGAAATTATTCCATTCATCACCAAAATTTACTGATAGAATGATTGATTGGTATCAGTATGAATTTATGATTTTTCTCTTTTAATTAAACAGGTTACTGAAACTGGCTATTATCATTAATTAAATTGATGTTCAAATAGCCCTAGATTTTGCCAGTTAGAAATGGATCCAACTGGCTTCAGTATCCTTACTTCCTTGTGTCTGGCACAAGAAGACATGGCAGGCTCATTTTGTGTTTTCCCTGTCCAAGCTCTGGAAAAAAGCACTTCTCCAAGGAGCTCTGCTTTCTTTCAATGGAAAGTGGTATTTAGACATCAAGAGCTGTGTTCTCGTGTGCTTGCTTTCGATACTTTCCAATCTAACCTTAGACCTCCATTTGTTTTTATCACTGTGTCATGCTTATGGTGACCTCCAACCCCTCACCCTCTGACCTCCATGTTTGTCATCTTGAAGCTTCTTCTAATTCATACCTAAGGAGACTTGAGTGAACATGGGTATAGGGCAATAATAATATCAGGTAGTATTTACTGTGTTTTCACAGGGTGCCCACAGTGTGCTTTGTATTCAGTTAGTTTTCTATTGCTGCTGGAACAAATTGTGACAATCTTAGGGCTTAAAACAACAAAAATGTATTGTTTTCATGTGAGGTTTAATGATACTCTATATATACGTATAATGAAACCTTAACTGAGACCCTTATATTTGGTCTCTCCCCTCAAAAACGAATCAGTAGAATTTAGATCCTGATGGTTGGCTAGCCCTAGAAGTCCTAGATTAAGGATTTGGAGAGGAATTGGAAGGCAGTGCTCATGGAATGAATGTGAAGTGACCAGCAACGTACGCAATGCATGCAGTGAGTAGAATTCTACTCCAGAGTTTCTTTTCTTTACGAATATTAAGGCATTAATGTATTTGCTACAAAGTGTGCGGATGGAGGTAAGATTTGGGATAATTAGTTTTCACAGGTGTTAAAATTTTTGCAAGAGTGAATGTATCAGACTCTTGCAGCTATCTGTTAGCTGGGACCAGTTGCCTTAGAATGAGCTGGCAAATGGCTGGTTTTGTAGGGTGGAGCACAAAGACATTTAGTGACCAAATACTGCCAGGGATGGCTGGTCTAGGTGAGTGCCAAAGGGATGACTCTTTACTCAGCGGACAGTGGGAAAATGGAATATGTGCTCCGAGTTATTTAGAGTTTCTAGGAAGTGAGGATCAAAAATAAAAATGAAACAAGAAAAAAAAGCATTCAATAAAGAATGTTCACTGAAGCATTGTTTATAAAGATGAAAAAGATTAAATAAATCTTTTTATGTCACAATAAAGGAAAAGTTGAATTATGTAAAAAGAAAAAACAAAAAACAGTGACAGGTGTTTTCGACAAAATTCCCTCACTCTGCTACTTTCCAAATCAGTGGACTTCCCTGTCATTCAGGAAAGGCCAAATTGTTCCCTTCCACCCACACATAAAAAGGTACCCAGCCATGACCTTCATTACAGATCTTAGGCAAATCAGTAAGAAGTAAATGACAGAGAAGATAAGGAAGACTGGAGCCTTCCACAAAACAGTCCCTATACAATACCACCTTCCAATCTACATCCTGGGTTTCAGTTTCATTCATGATTTCTTGTGTATTTTATGTCACTTACAAAGACGGAGGTTAAATGCAGTTATTTTTATGGTGGCTTTAAATGCAAGCAATGATCAACTGATGAAGGAACAATGAACAACTATAGTAAGCAAATTAACACCCACACAGGAGCATCCGATGTACAAATGAAATACAAACGTGTGTCTTTCTGCCTATCCTTCACGGTCCATATTTGCTGTTATGTCACTGCCATGGTACTGTAGTTATCGACTCTTCACAATCCACTGCACTTAGTCTGTTATTCTCAAGTGGCACTAGTTTCTGGCTTGAATTATACCCTAAGCGTTTATATTGAATTTTAAACCCACTGAGCACCGGATATATATCCTACATATCTCAGCAAATCCACCTCCCTATGTCCTCCAGATTAAAGGGTATTACTTTGCTCATAGTAATCACTAGTAAATATCTGCTTAAATAAATGTTTATGGACATCTACTGCAAATATCCATTTGTAGATTAATATCAGCTGGACTGCATCTTACTCCTTAGAATGGTTCTGTTGATTTTTGCTCTACCAGTAGCTGGTAGAATTGCTGGCAATGCAAACTCATTTAACACTTGCTGTTATATATTGCACTCATATATATTGCACTCCAAAGAATTTGTCAGAATTACCAGTGATTTGTTCTTATTCCCATTATTATTGCCATGAAATTATTAACTGGAATTGACTGCTTGAGCTAAAATGTCATCTGTTGGCCTGTTTTCCTTGAAAAAGTTTATTTGCTAAACTTTTGATTTTGTTGGCTAATGCCACTTTGTTTTTTACCTCAGTTGCCATGATTTTAACATGATTTTTATGGGTCTTTCTCATAAGACTTAGAATCACATTCTGCTCAAATGATGCATGGAACATATTCACATCCACATGAACAAACAGAGGTTTGGCTTCACAGCATTGCCATTTGTTGGCAACTCCATTATTCCAGGAGAGAATTCCTCATGGAAAACAAGGGAGGTGGAACCTAAAGCTGCAGCTACCATGCATCTGCTCAGGGGTCTTGATATTCAATCCAAAGTGTGTATACCCTTCAGAGTCCCGTTTGGGTTTCCAGAGTCCATTGTGAAGGGGAAGAAAGCACAGAAATATGGAAAAATTCTTTGTTGGTTCAAAGAGTTACATGACAGAGTGAGATGGAGCAAAAACCTAGGTATGCAGTTTGGTTTATAATAATAAAATCCAGCAAACTACTACAAATTAGACCTTGTGACACCCACATTCTATCACTTTCTCTCACGTCCCAGGAAGCTTATCCTCCACAAACTGGTAGAACTTCCCTGTCATGCCAAAGGAAGGGCTGTAGACTGCCTTACAAACAATGCTGATGGAGGTGAGCCTCGTACTTCCGGTGGCCACCTTTTGAATACCATCTTCCCTAGCAAATTTCCCTATTTCCAATGTCCAGTTCCCTCCTATCTGTGAAACCAGCTTTTAGGAGAATTACAGTAAATCAGATTTTATATCACAGTGTTACAAATTTCAGCAAACATATTGCCTTTCTGATGGATATAAAGAGTTCTCATTTCTCCTCTGCTGGCAAGATGATCATTACCAACATGCAAAGTGGGACTATTATGGGAGGTTAAATGATGTTCACAGAAACCTCGATCACTCACCTAGCAACCAAATGCTCATTTTGAAGAAATAAAGGCAGACCACGTCTCTCTTCCAGTGATTTCTGAATCAGAATAAAATCCAAAGTGGATGCAATGGCCTGCAAAGTAATGCCTGATCTCCTGCTTTTCTCAGACCTCATCTCCCATAGTTCCTGCTGCTCCAGGCACTTGGAGCAGAGTGTGTCAAGCTCTACTTCCCTTGGTCCCTTTGCACTTATGGCAATGCTGCATCCTCCAGTGGTCCATACTCTCACTGAGATGGTCCTCTTCTGGCCAAATTAACACCAACATTCCCATCCCCTCGAACCCATTAAGCCACTTTATTCATTTTTCATGATGCTCCATCTCCTTTTGTCACAGCATACCTTTTGTCACTGCATACCATATAAACCTTATCTGTGTTGATACCATGAATTCTTAGTGCCTCAAACAGTGCACAGGTACATGATATTCAGTAAGTAGCTTTTTGACTGAGCAAGTCCCTGAATCATGCTAGATTTGTAGCCTCCTTTTTGCGTCCCATGTATCTATGCTCAAAATAGAAATTTCAGAATGAAATGCTGTCATTTGCAGCAAACTAGATGGATCTGTAGAACAATGTGTTAAACTATATAAGCCAGACACAGGAAGACAAGTGTCATACATTTTCTTTCATATATGGAAATTTTTTAAATTGGTCTGAAAGTAGAATAGTGATTATTAGGGGCAGGGAGGGTGCCCGGGCAGGCATGAGACAAGGGTGTTGGGAAGGTGGTTGGATATGATCAGTGCATGCTGGATGCATGCATGGAAATATCACGGTGAATCCCGTTCAGATATACAATTCATATGTGTTAACACCAACAATGAGTACTTAGCTTCAATGTGTCAAAAATGTATTGAGCACCTACTATGTTCCAAACCTCATGCAACCTCCTGGTCATACAAAATTTTAAAAACCTCAATCTGTCTAAAAATAAAGAGATTGTTTCAATTTTTAAAAATGTACAGTAACTCCCCAAGTTACAAATGAATTCCATTCAGGGAGAATGTTCACAAGTCAGGTTCATCTGTAATCTGACAAAGTGTCTCACACAGTACACCTGTGAAAGTTCGCAACTCAAATGTTCATAAGTTGAGGACTGACTTACTGTATTATAATAAAGGACGCATTGCCATTCCCCCCTTCAAAATGCTTCCCCTCACTCTCAACTCACTTTCTCCCTCAGTCTTGCCACTTTCTGAAGTGAATCTTCCTTTTGTGAATGTCTTCACAAAGTGTGCTGAAAAATACAGTGAAGGCTGCTGCCAAGAGCCATCTCGCAGAAAGACCGGCTTTTCAGAATATTCCGCTGCATCCTCATTCACCCTGTTTGCCACACCTGGCACCACACTACTTCCGGCTCTTCCCCAAAGTCAAAATGACCATGAAAGATAAATGTTTTGATGGATTCAGGATATCAAGGCAGCCACAACAGCAAAACTAAAGATAGTGATGAAAGAGGACTTCCAGAACAGCTTCAGGAAACGTGGCAAGAACAGTGTTTGAAGTGAGGGAGAGTATTTTGAGGGGGTTTCGTGGCAGTGTGTCTTTTACTGTAACAAATTTTCATTTAAACACACACTGTTTTTTCAATCGTACCCTATACACATTATAATGTCCATATATATATATATATATATATATATATATACTTACACTATATATACCGTATACATTCCACATATATATGGGATAATGTCAATGAAAAGGGTGGGCTCTTGATGTCCTTATGAACATTTATGGTTCTTTCCTCTTAGTTGTCATCATCCATGACTTGTGTACCTTGTTGATTATTTCTCTTTGGTAGTGGCAGTGCTGTTTTGTTTGGGGGTTGGTAGCCTGATATTTCTAAAAGTTACTCAGAAATTTACTCCATCCCACTCTAAAACCTATAACAAAGTTTGCTTCCCTTGACCAAGGCTACCACCTCCACACATGTGTCATGCTGTCATCAAAATACTTCCTGGGCACATTTGGAAACAGATTGATTATTTTGAACATGAAAGGTGCGTCTTAGGAAAAACAAACAAAGCAAATGGGAAAATGAATTAATATCATGAAATTTATCTTTCCAGCTGGAGACATGATATATTCCTGAGTGCCTTAGAGATGATCCTCTTACAAAAATGCACTATTGAAGGAAGGTTGCAATTAGGTGGAGTCAGAGCTCAGCTTAAAATGAATTTATAAACCAGGTGTGGTGGTGTATGCCTTTATTATCAGCACTCTAAGGCAGGGGGATCACAAGTGTGAGGCCAGCCTGGGCAATTTAGTGACTTAGCAAGACCTTGCTCAAAATAAATAACTTAGAAAAGGGCTTAGGATGTAGTTCAGTGCAAAAGTCCTGGGTTCAATCTCCAGTAGAGCAACAAAACAAACAAAACAAATCGAAACAAAAGTGTTTACATATACATTGAAGACTCATCCTGAAGGAAAAAAATTGAAGAAGTTTAAAACAAGAAATTTTACTCCTTATAAAGAGTGTTTGGAATGGACAACTGCCTTGCAGCAGGCATCTCCCCTCAGGGTTTCTGAAGTCCCTGTGATGTTCTGAAGGGGGCGTAATGTGTGCAAAGAGCTCAGTTTGGTCCCACTGACACGTTCTGGGTTGCTTCTCAGTGCAAGCAGTGACCTTCTCTGGGAGCTAAACAGATATATAAGAAGAGGTCTTCAGTTCAGTTTAATAAGAGAAATAATTATTTAAATGGATAACTAAGGAGAAAAAGTTTTGCTTGGGATTTTCCGGCAATTACTTAAGGCTCAAGTAGCCAGAAGTTTTACTATAATCAAGTACAGCAGACAAGAACAGACGTCCAAGAGATAAGGGAAGTGTGTATGTTCTGGGTTACAACTTTTTCATTTCAGAGCACCCCAGGGGCCAGTGATTGACAGGCCCATTTTCTCAGCCCCTGACACTAACTCCTCCTTGATGATCCGTGTGTCCTTCCAGGGTCCAGTGAAAAGCAAAGGGGAGTCAGAACAGTTCTGTTAGCAGCAATACTAAACTTTACTGTCCATGCTGTATGCAACCTTCCCTACATCAGGCACCACCTAGGATTTTGTGTTTTTAGTGTAAAAATATGCCAAAGCCATCACCTGACAAAAACCATTAATTTTTAAAAAGACAGAGAATTCCTTCACTGGACACTATGTATGCAAGGCTTTGTATGCAGTGGGGTCTCCCATCTATGAAATGAATCATTTGGAGTAAATTTTCCCCAGAGTCATCCAAACTGAATGTGAGCTGTAGCTAGCTCTCTACTGTCCACCTTGTGACTGACACTAATATGAAGAAGCCATGCACAAAGCTCAGCCCCATTAGCCACTGCTGGAAAGGAGTAACACTCTAGTGCAATTAAATATTTCTGCCCTCTTCCTCCAGTTTCAGGCTGGGGGATAAAGATGGGTGTGACTATTTTCACCCAGGTGTGTGCAAGCAGAGTGAGACTCACACAAAAGAGACAATCTGTGATCAATCTGAATATAGAGGTATGGCTTGAATGGATTTTGCCTTAAAAGCAGTTTTATGGCTTCAAAAACGAGTTAAAAATTAAAACCAGCATTTAAACCAAGAGCATATGTTAATCACTATATCACTTGAGAAAATCGCACCAATTTTAATCAAGTGTGAAAGAATACAATCAGTAATCATAACCTCTTTTCACGTTTAGTAGTCCACTTGCAAAGACTACATTGCTAAAAAACAAAATGAGGGTCCTTTCTGGGATATTATATTTCCTGCTCCTCTTTTTCATGCTCTGATTTTTCTTAGTGCAAAAGTTGGGGAGTTTAGGGGAAAATCTGTCTCGGTGTTAACATGCACTCAGCACGTGTGTTTATGGTTGTCAGAGTTGGCCGAGGACATTGGCTGAGGACATAGGCCAATGGACAGTCATGGGTGCTGGCGGACAGGAAGTGCAAGTGCAGCCTGACTGTGGTCTCTAGAATGTGCTAACTCCTGAGGGTGAGAAGAGCTATTTAGCAAAATGAAATGCTATTCTGTCACAACTTCCTCCCCCGCAGTTCAATCAAAGGAAATTCTTCCCCAGTGCCGTCATTGATGTCATTACACTCAGAATGAAACATGATGTAAGCTAAGTCCCTGAGGTCCAATTGACACGTCAGGTCTCACATTAATAATCAGCTTTTCCATATGGTGAATATGAAAATCAGGAACAGGAAATCACTACCTGTTCCTGATTTGCTTCCATCCACATGGCCTGCCCATATAAGCAAGGTTGCTTAGCTGTCTCCCTTTGCCCTCCAGGGGCTGGATGACTTCAGAACCCTCCAATTTAAATCCGTCTTGGCCTGGGCACCCTCATGCAAATTCTTCCTTCCTGCTCTCCTTTCTCACTGCAGAGCACAGAACCCCACTGATTCAGACTTCCGGCTCACATGTCTGTTATCCACCATCAGGAATCACCTCATTGTCCTTGGTCACATTGTTTGATTTTCTCGATTTCTTCTTCTCTTGGCTTTTAGCACCTTCCCTAACCCTTTCAAGAATCTTCCACCTGGCTTACAAGGGCAGCAAGATGTAAAGAGTACAGAGATCGTGGTCCCAGCCCTGCCTCCACCTTTACCTAATGATGCGACATCGTGCGTGTGTCACCCTCCCCCAGCGTAAGGGTTCTGTCTATAAAACTTCCATCACAGGGCCTGGGTCAGGGGCCCGGGAGACAGACCTTCATTCTTGTCACTTTATTTCCCTCTCTGTGTGAGTTGCCTTGGTGAACCTAAACAGCTTTTAGGGTTTTAAGATTGAGTATTTTAGCTATGAGTAGCTAAATCAGTAAAAAGCTACAACCAATTTCCTAGGTTTCAGCAATCTCTGGGATTGTGAGGAATTTAGTAGACTTTAAAGAAACTAAATGTTGACCTAATAATGATGCAGATATTTATTAGTTTAGTAACATATTTCTCTTTGGAAAGAAAAGCGAAGTTTTGGTATTTTCTCCTTGGGCCCATGTTTTAGACACTAAGTATCTATAATAAATCACCCCTTAAATTAATAAAATGTAATATCCTCTAAAGTGGAAGTTAGCAAACTTTTACTGTGAGGACCAGAGAGTAAATATTTTAGGCATTGCAGACCATGTGATCTGTGTCCCAATTCCTCAACTCTGCTATTGTAGTGCAATAATTCACAAACAAATGAGCGCAGCAGTGTTCCAATAAATCTTTATTTATACAAGCAGGTAGAAAGCTACATTTGGCACCTGGGTCATAATTCGTGCTCTACGGGATGAACAGAGATTAAGGAAACCATGAATGACTCTGAAAACCAGAAATTGCAATTGGATGGCAGAGCACAGATGACTTTCCTTCCATGATGATTCTGGAATTACCATGGATTCTAGAATGACATCATTTTTTACCTGTACAAGTTCTCCTGCTATAAAAAAAAAAAATCAATGAAATCAAGAGTTTTGAGTCTGGGATAAACTGGCCTTTGGGAATAGATTTGGCCTCTGTGGGTTTGTTGGCAATGGATGAGCCCATTCTTACTCCCCACAGCTGCAGCAGATAAAGAGTGACTTGGAGCAATGAGAAAGCCTAGACAAATGTGGAAATGACAATAACTCGCCTTTCTAGGTGCCATCCCAATCATAAATTGTGGCCACTGTTATCTCCATTTTACACAATAAATGAAGTTCTTGTTGACAAGGGATAAGTGCTTTGCAGGGCATGACACAGGAAGTGTCAGAAAGCTGAATCATTTTCCCCTTGGCCACAATGCTTCTGTCAACAAAAGTAAGCAACTTTCCCAGAGACATCCCCACCTTCGTCTGTTTCAGCAACAGACAGACAAAAATACTCCTTCCTGCCTCTCTTTTCCAGGAGCAGTCATGTTTAAAGTACAAAAAGATGGATGTCCCCAAGACAGTCCTTACCATGTGGCAGGCATAAAGCTGTTATTTTATTATAAATCTATTTTCTTTCCCTTTCTAGATGTCAGAGTCAAGGAAATAGAAGTTCAGACAATTAAGTGATTTGCCCCAAGTGGCACTAATAGTTCATTGTGTACCAGAACTTGACCTAGTTCTTACAAACTCCACGATGCTTTCAGAGCTTTGTGGTAAAGTCCACAGACTCCCAACCCAGACAGCCCGGGTCCCACTGTGAACTTCACTACCCACCAGTTGCTTCATCCTGGCCAAATTCCTTAATGATTTTGTGTCTTAGTTTCCTGATTTGCCAAATTAGGACCACAATAATGGTTTCCTTCTCATGGTGGCTTATAAGGAATAAAAGAGTAACAGGAACATAATAACACCACAGATATTGCTTTTTCCAGAGACCATAAACTGTATGAGCACAGGGGTTATTGACTGTTTTGATCACTCTTGTGTCTTTAGCACTGGAATAATATCTAGCATGTAGGAGGAAACACTGTTGCATGGAAAATGTTCAAACTAAAATCTTTAGATTAGGTAATACTAGATTCAATGCCAGCATGAGAAGACCTGACTCTCTTTCTTTACTACTTTTGTATAACATACATTTCACAGGTAAAATTGAGTGAGTCTTTTAAGCCATAATTTAAAGGGTAATCTAGGTTGAGCATCCTTAATCTAAAGGCTAAAATGCTCTAAAATCCAAAACTATTCCAGTGCCAACATTCCTCCACAGATGAAAAATTCCACATCATGCAACTTTCTTGCATGTGCCAAACTATTAAAAACATGGTAAAGAGTTACTTTCAGGTCATGGGCACACACAGTACAGGAAACAGTGTTTAAACTGGGTCTCGTCCCCAAGGTATCTCATTGTAAATATGGAAATATTTCAAAATCTGAATAAATCTGAAATACACTGCACTTCTAGTCCCAAGCATTTCAGATAAAGAACACCCAAACTGTATGAGAAACTGGTGGTTGTGTTGGTTCTTTTGATGTTCCCAACCAAAGTGTACAATGGAGAAAAGCTCAGTGGCCATGAAAACAACATTCAGACATACTCTCCTAGTTCTTTGCTAGTCTCAAAGCTAATGCATTTTACACTTCCTTTCATCTTTTTCTTTAAAAAAATCTATCACTACATAGATTTTTCTTTCTTCAAGTTTATCTTACTAAATGTGTTTTTGTCTTTCATATTGTATGTTCCAAATGCAGGTCAGTATTTAGCGGCATCAGCTGAAGGGGGCACTGTGGTAATTGAATTATGGGTCCCATTCATCCAACAAGATCGCATTTAATGCCTACTCTTCAACAGCAGTGGGCTCCTGAGAGCAGCATGGCCTCTGGGGAAGAGGGCAAGGTCTTCTTGGGTCAGAGCACGTGCAGAGAGGAAGCCTGAACAGGGAAAGGGCAGACAGAGGAGCCTCTGGAGGTCTTGTAGGTTGGACTTAGGTAGGGACTTCTTGGAAGCCAACCCCCATATATTTCCAAGAGTACTGCTTAGCTAATGTGCCACATTGGTGGAAAACCGTGGCCAAGTTTTCATTGGATTTGTGATGAGTATGTATGATATTCATCCTGAAAGTGATTAACTGATACCCTTCCCACATAGCAAAGCACTGGGTTCCAACCTATCTCCCTGGTTTGCACTGTGTAAATCATTGTTTCCATTAAAAGTATGCATCCTTTCCAAATTACACAGAAGTAACTCACACAGTTTCTTCCTTTGAAAGTTCTGTTTCTGGCATTATGCTCATCATGGGATTTTTTTCAAAGACCTCCATAATAAGAAGGCTAAAATGTAGCATTGTTTGTTTGTGGAAAGCTATATATATGTTTTGTATAAAACAACTGAAACAAATAAGCTTTACTTTTGAAGGTTCTTTTGCTTACAATCAAAATGTCTTATACCCATATCTGATTTGTCTTTCTTCAAGTCAGGAGGCATTACTCTATTATAGTTTGGAAAATTTTGTTAATGAAAGATTTGCTGAAGTTTAAATAACTATGAATTTGGTCTTTCCTACAAAGTAAACTATTAAATGAAACAATATGCTGCAAAGTTAAAGAACACTGTGAGATTGCCATTCTACATAACAATTGGAAAACCAATGATAGAATATAGTTTTGAAGTTAAAACCATGAAATAAGAATTTGGTCCAAAATGGCACCAATAAAAAAAAATAAGATTCATCTGGAGATAGCTTATATGAGCCTGAAAGTATGATTAAAAACTTTTATTACAATATTAGCTAAAAATTTTCAAGTACTATGCATGAGAAATTACATTCACAGCATTGACACTTGTTATTTTATCTTTCTATGACATACATAGCATTATTATCCTTATTGGTGAAGAAAAAAAGAAATAAATAGGGATTCATAAAGATCAGGTAATTTGCTAGAAATTGCAAAGGTAAAATGGAGGAAAGCCAAGATTCAAACCAGGTCATTTGCCAGTAGATCCTGAAGTCTTAACTATTGCCTATGACATAAGTCTAAATCATAAAAGGATTGAAAACAAACACATGTTCAAATTGAATATAAAAATGGTTGTATATAGGCAACCTATTATTATAACCTTATAAAATATCATTATTATCATAAAAAGAAAATGCTATTATTAAAACAAATAATGACACCTAATTTATTTATGTATTTATTTATTTTGGTACCAGGGATCAAACTCAGGACCTTGCACTTGCAAGGCAGGCGCAGTGCCACTGAGCTAAAGCCCTGGCCCAGAAAATGTATTTAAAATAAATGAAAAGCATTTGCCTTACAGTTCTAAATACTGTAGTACTTCTAACTAATAAAACAACTTTAATGTTTTAGAGGGTAAAGTTTCAGGAACTGATACCCCAAGGTACCCTATTAACTTTCTATTCAAATCAGCATCTTGTTTGGAATCATTGTCTGACTAACTGCTGTGGTTTACCTTCAGTTTGTCTCCTCCAAAATGCACATTGAAATTTAATCCCGTTTGTGAGGTAGAAGGTAGAAGTTGAATCTGATCTTGGCGTTTTAGAGGTGGGGCCTTTGGAAGAAGATCAAGAGTAGAGAGGATCGCCAAGGTCGGACCTCTGTGATTTAGTCAAGATGGCTTTATAAGAAGTGAGAGACCAGACACACCCATCCTGTCTCTAGTCTTGTGAGGCCCTGAGCTGCCTCCGGACTCCGCCAGCAGAAAGGTCACTGCCAGATGCAGACCCTGTATTTTGGATCAGAGCCATGACCCAAAATAAACCTGGTTTCTTTTATAAATTACCTAGTCTGTGGTACACATTATTAGCAACAGAAAACAGACAAAGATACTAACCAATGAAAATGTCTGTTTTGTTATTCTTTTTTCTTTTTGTTGAATGACAAATCTGAGCCTGAACGAAATTAAAAAATTCAACTACTATCATGTTGTTGGTAGCAGCAATGAAATTCAAACTTTAGTTTTGTGACTTCAAGCCTAATGACTTCAGCCACAAAATAACAGTGAGAACAAAGGTGGTTTATGAAATCTACTCAGCACTGTTTCTTCTTTCCTCTCCTAGGTCGCTACCCTCAGGAGAACAAGGGGACATACATTCCAGTACCCATTGTCTCCAAGCTGCAGAGTGGGAAGTGGGGGGCCGAAGTTATCATGAATGAGGACAGGTCTGTCCGGCTGTCCGTCCAGCCTTCCCCCGAATGCATTGTGGGGAAATTCCGAATGTACGTGGCTGTCTGGACCCCCTACGGCATACTCCGCACACGCAGGAACCCCGAGACAGACACATACATCCTCTTCAATCCTTGGTGTGAAGGTAAGGGCAAGCACTTAGTTTTCTCATGAGAAATATTCACATATTCCAGTGCATCTCTTCTTTAGGGTTAGCAGGATTATCCAGGACATGGCCCTTTCCTTCTTAGCCAGTTTTTATGATTAATAGAGAGGAAGACACCAAACTTGTCCTGAATGTATGAGGGGATGAAGCCTGTCTATGTGAACTTAATGCTGCTACACATTCATTCCACTAATCAATTGACGATTGCTTCAAGTTACACAGTTAATGAATTGAGGAACCATATGTTAATAGCGCTGCCTTTGTATACTGCTGCCCTGGAAACAAAATGGGCTTATTAAATTTGACTTTTAAAACAATAGAATCCACTACTGACTCCAAAAAAAGAGAAAATCAACCATGTCCATAGTGGATTTTCTCCATCTCCTTAATTCAAAAACAGAAAGTCTCGGGCTGAGGATTTAGCTCAGCGGTGTCGCCGCCTGCTGCGCAAGCGCAAGGACCAGAGTTCAATCCCCGGTACCAAAAAAAAAAACCAAACAAACAGAAAGTCTCAAGTATCACATAGACTTGTTTATATGCACTGCGTGTGCACACTTCTCAAACCCTAACCCTAATATACAAACAGATGACTATGTTTTAATATAGTACAGCTTAATCTCTAACGCTAGTTTGGGCTTCCTCTGCCTGCAGCAGAAGCTCAACCTAGTTATATTCAAATAGAACCAGTCAAGTTCAACCATTTCTCTATCAACTCAACTTCAGCATTCAGTAACACACAGGCTTCTCCTCCTCCTTCCCCATTTCTGCCCTTCCTTGCCTCCCCTCTGTCTGCTCCCGGCACATGGTAAGGGAATGATAGAGGCATAGGTGGCATTGATCGGAAGGGACCACTTTCTGGTTTTTGGTACTAAAACAATACCTTGCTGCAAGTTGAGAGTAGGAGATGTCTCACGT
The DNA here is from genome assembly GCF_000247695.1 of Heterocephalus glaber. Next base: position 19,150,474 of record NW_004624756.1, read on the forward strand.
AATGGGTCTGTTGTTGCTAATGTTGAATGGCTCTTATTTGAGAAAATTACATTTGGATCAGGAGATTGATCTGAACTAGATATAGATTATAAGAGGGCAACAATGTTTTCCACTAACATAGAACATAAACCTAAGTCCTACTGCCCTTTTCTTTGAGTTAACTGTTCCAACATTGTGGTACCAAGCTAATCCTATATTCCTCACCCACCCATTTTTGTTGTCTCCTTCTGAACACTTCATTTTGTTTTGATCTGTTTTGTTTTGTTTTTTTGAGACAAGGTCACACCATGTAGTTCAGGCTGGCCTTGAATTCATTACATAGCTCAAGCTGGCTTCAAACTTGTGGCAATCTTCCTGCCTCACTTTTTCCAGTGCTGGGATTACAGACATGTGTCACCATGCCTGGCAGTTTCTGAACACTTCAATCTACTTATAAGACTGAAGTTCAAGGATGATGCTAACAGGAGATGCCACCTGGGCCATGTACTGTTCAAAAGTGAACTCCTACTTATAGTAATCTCATCAATCAGACATTAAACATTTTGTAGCTGGTTTATGGGGCTATGTACAGAGCTGGCTAGAACTAATTCCTGCTATCCAAGAAGAAATGCAAACTAGGTATATGAATCAGAGATGTGAGTTTGGGAATTAGCTCTATCTGGGGAAGAGGTACAGATAAGAGAGAAACTAAGACACAAAGTCAAAGCCTTAAGAACACCAGCATTTAGGAGTCTGGTAGAGGAACTGGAAAAGGAGATTATCTTAATCACTTTTCTCATCACTGGGCCAAAATACCTGACACCCACAACTTAAAGGAGAGGTTTATTTGGGTTCACGTTTTTAGTCCGTGGTTGGCTAGGTCAAAGGCAGAAAGGCACAGCGGAAGGGACTGGTGCAGGAGAGCTGCTTACATCATGGCAGCCAGGAAGCAGGCAGAGAAGGAGGAGCTGGGAGGCAGATGCATGCTCCAGGGCACACTCCCCTGGCTCGGCTCTTCTGATCAGAACCTGCCTCCTGATTAATCAGTCACAGCATTCCATTGTCCAACCCTCTGCAAAAGCCCTGCCTATGAGCATGTGAGGCCCTTAGGGTCATTCTCAATGTCACCTATATCAGAGGCTGAGATGGAAAAGAAGGTAGAGGTGGGCCATTCTAGAAAAATTGTACTTTTAAAAGAATCCAAACTTATAAAATAGATACATCAGGAGTTCGTTCTTGACTCACAAAATGAAAGTTACAGACCTCGTATAACCAACTAGCACTCTGGGGTGTTTAAGCAACGATACGATCTATCCCAGATTTCCTTCACAGCTTTTCTGTATTACATCATTTGCCTAAAATGAGTTGCATCTCCACATGCATTTCAACTTATGTGGCCATTCCTCTTGTGAGGGATGTTTCTTCGCATACTGACCACACAGAAGAATTGCTCAGGAGGCAAGTGTTCTAATAAGGTCTGGCCACCTAATTGCTGCTTTGGCCTTGGGTGGCACCCATGGTAAGCAGCTTCCAGAACTTCTGTTCAGAAAGTTGCCTGGAGCTGGAGATAATGTGATCTCTGCTCCAGAGGCTATGTTACACTAGAGGGGCCTCTCCTATGCATTGCTGTGCAGAGAAAGGACTGAAGGAAAGTGAGACAAAAACCAAAGAGACCAGATTGGAAGCCATGATCCAACATAAAGACCATGACAGCCTGGACTATGGAGTGGGCCACGAGCTGAGGAGGGGATGGATGGTAGAGCTATTTTGCAGAAGAGAAATTGCAGAAGGACTAAAGATGAAAGGTAAAGAAGAGGGAGGAGTTAAGGATAACTCTAGATGTCTGGTTTGGCCAATCGAGTTGATGGTGGTGCCATTTTCAGACCTGAGAAAACAGGAGATGGAAGGGATAACCCAGGGATAAAACTAAGAAATACACAGAGAATTGCTAATTTTATGATATCTGTGAGACATCCAAGTGAAGATGCCAAAAAGACGTTTGTATAAGTGAATGTAAAGCTCAAAGGAGATGGCTGAGCTACAGCTGTAAACATGGGCACCATCAAGAGCAAGAAGGAGCAAAAATGGATTCAAGACCATCAGCAATTACAGTAGAGACAAGGCGAAGTCAGCAAAGAAGACTGAGGAGGAGCAATTAGTGGGTACAAGGAAATCAAATCATAGAGCCATGTGCATTGACTCCAGAAGACAGTGATAATTGTATTAAATGTTGCTGGTTAGTTGAATTGGATAGGAAAGAAAGTGATCACGCCTTGTGGAAACATGGGCATCACTGGCAATCTTGAAAGGAACTATTTCACCAAAATAATGGGGCAGAAGCCAGGGAGATGGGCATGGGCTATAGTGTAAATGACTGGACAGTGTACATGGCAGGTATCACCAGTTTCCTTAAGAAAACAGAATGTGTCAGTGTTGATGTGAAGATCAAAGGAGAATTTTTTTAAAACAGGAGAGTGTGGATGTGATTTTATAGTGATAGAAATGAACCAGGAAGCAGAAATTTACCACCCAGAGAAAGGACAGCGGCTCACAGCCTTGGCTTTAAATTGTGATCATTTAGGGAGCTTTATACTCCACCAGTGATGCTGTCCCCGCATGCAGATGTTTTGATGTAATTGGTCTAGAGTACAGCCCTGGTTTCAGATTTTTTCCAAAGCTCTGTGAGTGATTCTTGAATCTGGGTTGAGAAATGAAATCTGAGAGTGAATGGGGCCCCAGGAACAGGTGAAGGGCCCATGAGAGATGGACTACCCACTTGAGCTGGGAAAGAGACACAGTAGAAAAGGTGGTGAAGATTTTCTAGATTTGGTGGAAGGAGGATGAGATTGTTGCTGTTTTGTGATTTGTCTTTCTCTCTGTGAAGAATAAAGCAAAGTCTTGTGTTGAGAGCAAGCAGAAAGGAGGCAGTGTGGGGGCTTGATGGGGAAGATATGAAATAGTAATGTGGGGAGTGCAAGGCGAGCTTCTTACAGAACACGGCAGGTCCTTCTCAGCTCTCCAGAACACAGGGAAAGTGGCCAAATGCCCTCAGTCCCTTGGCCTGTGGAAGTCTGAGCCTTTCTACAACTTTCTGGGGTACTCTGTCTCTGTAACTATAGGACTTTTATTTCCCCCACTACTTACCCTTGTGACACCCCAAATGAGAAATTCAACCCTTCTTCAATTTCAATAGCATCTTCAACAAGAGCAAAAGACAGTTACACAGAAACATCTGTGAATGTCTCTAGACTTTATTATAATTTGGTATGGACAGTAGGAGGTGGGAGGATTGTCTCTATGGTTCTCAAACCTGGAGGACTTCAGAATGACCTGTAGGGCTTGTTAAGACAGATTTGTGTGAGCATGTCTGGGGTCAGACATGAGAATCTGCATGTCTAACCTGTTCCCAGGCTATGCTGATGCTACTAGGTAGGACCACACTTAGCAAAACATTGGTTTACATAATAATCTCAAAGCAATAATAATAAAGCAGAAGGGTATAATTTATTGTCTTAGTTATTTTTCTCATTGCTGAGACAAAATACTTGACACCCACAAGTGAAAGGAGGAAAGGTTTATTTTGGCTCAGTTTGTAGAGGTTTCAGTTGATAGTTGACTGGCTCCAAGGCAGGGTGGCATGGCAGAGGGGCATCACAGAGGAGAAATGGCCCATGGCAGAGCAGGCAGGAGGCAGCAAGCAGTGAAGAAGCAGAAGCAAGCTTTCCTTTCTCTTTTATCCCATGCAGGCTATAAGCCTTTTGGGTGGTGCCACCCACACCAGGGTGGGGCTTCCCATTATCTATACCCAGAACCACAATAACCAATCAGTGGACTAATTTAGTTATCATACCCTTAATCCACATTCACGCAATCCTCAACCTACATTCACTTGTCTTAGATCCAGCCACCTCCCAAAATTCCCACCGATGAGCACATGAGGCTTGGGGGTGTGGGGGGGCAATGACATCTAGATACAAACTATAACATTTACCCTTCTTAAAATTTGACTAGTTCTTCCCTGCAACTGCTTCCAGTCTCTCTCCATCTTCCACCTCTTCTCTCTCCCTCTATTGATTTGCCTTGTTCTCCAAACTCTTCTCTTTCATTCTTTCCCAGGAGCAAATTCTTTCCTTGCTCATGCAAGCTTTCTGATTCTGTTGTTTGGACTCCTCCAATAGCAGTGGTTTTGAGGACTGTACACTTTTTGCAGACCATTTCTTCCAGAAAATGTCTGGTGCTAGCTTTTAAGAAAATACCTGTTAACCTCCCTCTCTTAATACACACTGAGGTTCAAGGGGGTGTTTATAAATCGGGGGAACAAGATCATCTCATTTCTCACTGTGTGAATTTTTCGCTGAGTGTCCAAGGCATAACCCAAAAAAGAGGACTATATAATGATTGCCCTATATACCTCAGCCCTACAATCCCCACAGTTTTATGCTTGTGTATGCTACTGTATAACAAGGGAGTCAATGAGCAACTAGAAACGAGGTCAAAGCAGAGGTGTAACCACTGCCCGAGTAGAGTGGAAAGATAACAAAGAACAAAAGGACAGCCCTTACAAGTTACCCAAAGAAAGTCAGGCTCAAGTGAGGTGATGGAAATATCACACACCAGATATGGAGGTGAGTTCCAAGGTGGCAGTGGACCTTGGGCTGAAAGTCACACCAGCATGTACCACACTTATTGATAGGAGAATGTTCAGCTGTGTTCCTGGAACTCTTCAGCCTGCTTTGCATTCATAGGCAATTTATCCTCCTTAATCACTAAATCATTAGTGGAGATCAATAGCAGGACCACGCTAGTGAGGGCATGGGAGGCTGCAAGGAGAATTATTGCTTAGTTTTGAAGTTAATAGTGCTAACCAGGCTTCACATCCATTCTATGAGGGAGCCCTTCTCCAGGGCTCTGAGGACAGAACTGTACCAACAGAGAGAGCTGAAGTAAGTTGGACATTTCTTGTGAATTCATCTTCTTTTTCTGACCACTCAGGAGCTCTGAATTATTGAATGTATTTTACAATATAAATGTCAAATGTTCTGGTTTGGTAGTCTGGCATTAGTGCTAGATAGTAAGTTCTGAAATATTTAGATTTCTGACAGTTTGCCTAGCACTCTGGGGTGTTATTTGTTATGTCTGATTAGCCATCCATTATTTTCAAGGGGTCTTCCTTCTCTTGACAATTTCTTCTCCAGCTACATCCTCCATCACTGACCTTCCCATACCTCATTTAACCCCATATTTCTAGGCTCTAGCCCAGCGCCTGGCACATATGTGGGGTTTAATTAATGTATGCTGCATTGATTTACTATTTCTAAGTAGATATTCCTTGGGTTCACTGTACCCTAACATCATAGATAAATGGTAGATGTAATCTCAGACCTTATCATCCTGAGAGAGTCGAAAACATATGGTGTGTTTGGGAGGAGCATGTTTGTGAGTGATGTGTGTGAAGAGTTCTCTCTCTAGCATCTTACACCAAGCTAGTATTTTGTATCTCTAATTTGTTTATGCAGTGTGATTTTGCATTTTCTTTTAGGCAATGAAATCAATTTAATTTAATGTAAAGAACCCAATATGTTTCCAATATCTTGGATATTTTTAACTGAGAGTGAAAAAAAACACATGACTGGCTTGTTTTTTTATTAAATTTATGCTTAGATTATTTGCTTTGTAAGTATGCATGATCATTTAGACCTTTCTGTACAGAATGGAGTCATTACCCGGGTCTGTCTTTCTCAAAAGAACAACGTGGACACTGTTCTCTTGAAGGCCCTAGAGATAAGAACAGATTTTATACCCTCAGACTGCAGCCATTCATCCACCAGTTACAAATATTGATGGTCTGGCTCCCCCGTGGCCATGACAACACAATTAGCCATGCACCATGTAACAATATTACTATTCATTCATAAATATTAAGAGCCTGTGCTGTGTTTTGCACTGGGGATGTGGCAGTGAAAACAAAGATGCAATTTTTGCCCTCACAGAGCTGCTAACGAGGATTTTACAACTGAACTACTAATAAAATCTAATTAGAATAGTGAAAAGTACTAAAACAAATCAAAGCACAATAAAAACACCAAACAAGGACCTCTGAGCTCGGTGGGGAGAGGCAAGGAAAGATGAGTCAGTGACATCCGCATATACCTTCTCCAGCCCCTGTAGAACAGTGCATGTGAACACAAGAACAGAAATGTTGGTTAATTGCATCATGAAGTTTCAATAAAGCTTATGTGAAAAATGTAATCCTTTATTCAAGCCTTCTGTTTAATAAAATGGTTTATACAGCAGTCTCTCCTTATCTGTATTTGCATGCTAAGCTTTCAGTTACCCGAGGTCAACCATATTCCAGAAACAACAAATGGAATATTCCAGAAATACAGAATAACACGAGAAAGGACACATTAACTCTGCTACAGCGTGCAGTGCTGTAGGGCATATAGCAAGCATATAATATGTATAGGCTTCAGGACCATCCATGCTTTCAGACCTGTACTGGGGCTCTTGCAAGGTATCCTCCATACAGAAGGGAAGACTATTATACCACTCTTCCCAGGGTCTGAATTGCTGACAGCCTTATTTATCCTTTTTGTACCAAGTATCACTCAGTGTGACTTAGATGTCCCCCTAAAGCTTCATGTGATCGTAGGCAGGACCTGTAGAAGGTAATTGGATTATAGGGGCTCACAGCTGACTTGCTTTAGGAATGGGGCTGGTGGGAAGAGGCAGCTCAGCATGAGTGTGACCCGGAAGGCTTATCTCCCTCTCTGGCTCCTCCCTGGACCTTCTCTGCTTCCTGTCCACCATGAGGTGAGCAGCTCTGCTTCCCCATGCCCTTCAGCCATGACATCTTGCCTTGGAGCCAGCCCACTAGGGAGCCAAAATAGACCTCTCCTTCTTTAAGTTCTAGGTGTCAGGTATTTTGTTTCCGCAACAAGGGGAGTGACTAAGAAGGCACTGTCACCAAAATGAACCTCAGACAACTCACAATAAATATTCATTTTTGTGACATATAGGTGACCCCAGGATCAAGGGCAAAAGCTGTTCATGAGATGTTTCTGGAAGGAGCAGGGTTGCAAGGGTCTAATGCAGAATCACATTCATCTATCAATTCATGTGGCTTATGATTCCTTCTGTGGGGAATTTTTTATACTCTCTCCTGTGTTCGGGAAACTGACCCTTATCTCATTCAGCCTTGTACAGTACCTGGCACAGAGTTGCTGCTCACTGAATGTTGGCTGAACCGAATTGATAACCACCACTTTCAGAGGTCAGGAGTGGATTATTTGGCCCATATTCCAAGACAGAAAACAGACTCTTTGGTGCCATATAAATTTTTCAAGGTACAGAAAATTAGAAAACAGACTGGGGACAGAACTTAACTAATTGGAGAAAGATCTTTTGTTTTTAAAACAAAAGTCATCAGTATCTGGGCTTGTGGACCAAGAGAAACAAGAAGTAGATGGCCAGCCAGAAAGCTTTCTGTGACAGTCTGTCAATGCTGAAAGTCTTGCCCTTAGAAATAAAAAATAAATAAGTATAAAACCAAGATGAGAGCTATGTGATCAAAGGAAAATTTTCGCTGGGAAAAAAAGAAAGAAATTAAAGCATGCCAGCAAGGGCACAGGCACCCTTAGAGAATATGTGCTAAGTAAAGAAGCTCTGACATTTTCTTTGTAGAATTGCTTCATAAATAATAGTCTAGCTTTTGAGGATATCTAAACTAAAAAGTCCTTAACCAGCAAAACTAGCAAGTTAGCACATATCTACTAAACTTCCCCAACTGGTGTGCACCAAAACATCACGCTTTATGTTTGTAGGAAGGTAAACAGCCCCGGCCATTGGGAGAGAGCTCCCCTATTTCAGGAACCCATTCCATACTGGAGCCAATAGGCGCAAAGGCCAGACCCCTGGAGTAGCTGTATTAAACCATGTGGGGAAATCAATGCTTTGGAACCTTCCAGAATAAAAACTGCAGACTCTGGAAATTCCATTCCTTAATAGGGTCCAGCATTTCACAGCCCTCACAGACAGGAAGCCTGTCCTAATAGCCCCACAGCACACACAGCCAGCAGGAGCTTGCCGCCCCTTCTGATTTCCTTGGAGGTGAAAAACATATCATGGTGACACCAATCTGGAGTTATATTTGCCCTGCAGATGAAGCCACTCCCCCTAAGAATGATTACTTGTTGCCAGCAGAAGTCTTTCCTCTTTCATTAGTGATACCTAGTTTTCATATAAAGAGGAGGAAAGTAGAAGTGATTCCTAATCCCCTGGCTCTAAATCCCTCCCTTCACTAAAATTCAACACCTTTTGCCTTTTTGAAAGGGCTGAATCATTATTCCTTCTAACGGAGTAGAAGCAAAACCAAGCCCCGAAGGAAACTGAAAGCCTCTCAGAAGTACCTTGTGTAATGGCCTTCCTAGCACTATAGCTTTTTTTTTTTCTAATCCCTGAGCTCTAAACATCGGAAATAAGACTTTCTTTAACTTTAAAATAACATGTAAATAGCAAAAGGAATTTTTGAGCCCATGCAATGATGAATGGCCCTCCTTCTCCCAAAGAGGCTGTTCAGATACTAAAATCAATAGGCTCCGCATTCATCTTCACATGTTTGCTATAAATTCTTACTTTCTCCGGGTGGGGAGGCCAGTAATCATCTCCAGAGGTGCCAGAAATCAGACGTATAAGTGAGTCCTAAAATTTTGCAGCTCACAATTCTCTTTTTTTTTTAGCTACCCCACTATTCCCACCAGAGGAACACTAAAATAAATGAGATCATCATTCTTTACTATTTGACTGGTGTAAACTGTTAGTCACCCTGGAAGGGCAGTTATGCACAAGGTGTTTGGAGGGTCGACTCTGGTGATAGAGAGGCTGGGGGCAAGCAGCTGGAGGTGCTGTGCCACCTCTGCCCATGATGCTGTGTGTCATGTTTTCCCCTTGTGTTTTATTGTAGTGATGGTTGTTTGCCAAAGGTTACCTGGGCAACCCTTGGTGCTACCATCTCCCACTCTGTGAGCCATGGCGCCTCTCAGTCTTTATGTAATTGAGAAGTGAAGCTCCCAGACTTACACAAAAGCTCGCTCTCTCGCTCTTTCTCTCTCTCTCTCTCTCTCTCTCTCTCTCTCGCTCTCCTCTCCCTCCCCCACCAAGCAGGGCAAATTGTTGGGTTTCTAGATCAGTGAGTTATGTGTTAGTTTGTTTTTCCTGTTATTGGAGTTCTTGCTTAACTATGTGGGGAAACAGCTTACCCCTTGCAAGTGCTGAAAGCCCAGTACTCTTCTGAAACAAAACTAATATTTTAAAACAAACAAAAACAACACCAAAAAAATAACATAAATATCTGGAGGTAAATTACTAAATTTTCTTATTTTTATTAGCCTTTCAAACCTCGGGTGTTTTTGGAGTTTCCATAGTGATGTAAATTGTTTTTTCATCCAGCCTTGGACAACTATATTTTAAAGTGACAGATCTGAATAAAAACAGGGGAAATAAAGCACTGCTTTCCACCCTCAATCTTCTTTTAAAACCATAAATAAATTTAAAATTAAAATCAAGCCTTCCCATTTGACTTTCTTGCCTTTCTGAGGATTCATGATGATGCCTGCCTGGTTTGAGGGAAAATTTAATTCAGCTGCTGGAAGGAAAAGGGTGGCCTGGTGTGGAGCCCCAGGACTCCTCTTAATCATAATTTTCAAATGTATCATTTCCCATCAGTAATAACCAGAGCCCAAAGTAAATCCTTCATTTTCTTGGACTTCTCTTTCATTCTCTAACCTTCCATCATAGCTCCATCACGCATTCTTGAAGGAGACATTTGTTGACTTCCTACCATGTTCCTGGTGCTGATCCCACCATTGTGCTGGGTGCTGCGGATGCCAGGGCATGGTTCCTGGGAAGGAGGAGTCATGGTCTACTTGGGCGGAAGCTAACTTTCAAATCCTAGCTTCCTATCTCACTGGAAGTGGGGCCTTGCTCACTTGACCTGTCTTGGTCTCCTCATCTATAAAATGAGGATAATGTGATACCTTTCTTGTACGGACATTATGAGCTCTAATTAGTTAATTTGTTTTTATATAATAAATATCTGGTACGTAGTGAATACTAAACACACGCATGTCCAATAAATAATGAAATTAAGTGACCATCTCCATGCAGTGGAATAAATGTTATCCCAGCACCTCTGGGACAATAAGGGCACAAGGCTGAATTCAGACAGTGCCGGGGAAAGTACAGGAATACTTAACAAAGGAAAAAGGTAATGGTGATATGAAGATATTAATAAGCCTGTTGGTAATAAAAGCTCAACCCTAATGCTTTTCAAGAAAAATTAATACATGAAAATTGGACTTGTTAACCTCTTAAGTAGGTAGCTTCATGTAAATGCAAACATATTTTTGAAATAACTTTTTCTCATGATGAAAGTTGTACTATAGAAACCAAAGCTAATGAAAGCATAGAAAGAACTCAGAGTCCTACAAATTAGAGACACCACTATTAACATTTTGGTGTATTCCCCTCCACTTATGCATTATGAATGGTTTTTACTTTTAATTAACAATTAATTGAATTCATTGTTCTTTTCAAATATACGTGTGAATATATATAATAAAAATGTACTTTCACTTTCACTAAATTTCCAATCCTAGAGAATCCCCAGGGAAAACAATTTTGTATGTATGTTCCACTGTGACTTTACAAATTAGTTTCCATACGTGTATTTATAAAGTTTGGATTTTTTTTTTCTTTTGGTACCAGGGATCAAACTCGGGACCTTGTGCATTTGAGACAAGTGGCAGCACCACTGAGCTAAATCCCTGGCCCTTAAAGTTTAGAACTTTTAATCAAAAATGAAATTGCATTACACATATTTCCTTTTGCCTTATTTTCCCATACAATGTGTCTTGAAGAATTTACTATACCAGTACATACATATTCTTTTCAATGGCTGCTTGGTACAGTTGTGCCATAATTGGTTTGGTCTTTTAGTTACAACTCTTTAGATTTACAGTGATTTTTATTTACAACCATTTTCACCATACACTACCGTGCTGTACTAAATGTTGTACATGCATTTTTTACAAGCATAATTCTGTAGACATTTAGAAATAGCGTTTCTTGACCAAAATGAGTTCACATCTTAAATTTGCATAGATACTGCCAAATTACCCTTTAAAAAGGCTTTACTGGGCCAGGGATTTAGCTCAGTGGTTTTGCCACCTGCTGCACAAGTGCAAGGACCCCAGTTTGATCCCCGGTACCAAAAAAAAAGGCTTTACTGCTGTATAATGCAGCCACAATACATAAAGATATCCATGTCTTCACACACTCCCTCCCTGGCACTAGATGTCACCATTCATTTTTACTATTTGCCAGTATCATGGTTATTTCATGGCTATCTTAGTTTGTCTGTCTGTAATTATTAGTGGAGTTGAGCATCATTTTATCTGTTTATTGAATGTTTGTTTCTGTACTTGATCTTGTCTAGAACCAGTTAGAAGAGGTAAGAATTGCCAGGAAGAGACACAAATGCAACTCTTAAATCTATTGATAAATGTGTTATGTGATAAGAGACAGAGAGCTTACTGAACTTTTGTCCCACAAAAGTCAGTGGCCACAACACCATGCATTGATCAGGCCCATCATGATCCATTGGTTTTACATGCCATCTTTATCATATATCAAGATAATACACATCTACATAACACACATACATATGTGCATACATACATGTGTCTACATACTATATCTACAGAATGCACATCTGGCTCTGCCCATGTATTAGTATATTACTGCCCTGACAATATCAGTTTTAGTTACAGCTGCACTTCAGTAGCTATAGTCACAGTGCAGACCATAAGACAGAAAATCTTATTGGTGCACCCTGATTAGCCTGTGTTCTTGGGAGTCTGTATCTGGGTTGACACAGATGGGTCTTGTCAACCGGCTCTACTTGAGCTGAGAGGCTTGTCCTGTCCTTGTCCCGCTGCAGGGATGCTAGCTGTCCTTTGATCAGTTGGCTAGCCAGGTGTGCTTTCCCGGTGGCAGCAGCAGAGCTGTGAGAAGGTCATGTCCACAAACATGGCGTTCACCAAGCCAAGCCCAAAGCCAGGAGGAAGAGTCCACCTCTGCAGGAAAGGACTGATGGTCACCTGGCAAAGCCACGGGGGCAAGGACATATGAGCAGCAGCCAAAGGCCATTGCCATTGCACAAGTTCTCCATTTTCCTTCCTTTTGAATATTTGGTTTTGGCTCTTTTTTCACTTGTTTTCTTCCACACAAGCTTTTGAACCAACCTCCAGAGTTCTAAAGAATCCAAATGGCATTTTGGTTCAGTTCACATTGACTACAAGCTGACTTGGATAGAATTTATATCTTTATATTATTGACTCTTCACATCCAAGTAGAAATGCGTGGGAAGTTTCTGTTTATTCAATTTTCTCTTGTGCCTTTGGCAAAGTTTATTTTTATTAAAAATTTTTCAACTGACTCAAAAGTAGAAAAAGTAGTAGAATACCTATTTACTTATCCTGCAGACTCAACAGTTAGCAGATTTTGCCACAATTGCTTTATCCTTTTTCCCTTATGCTTTGCCTTAGTGTTTTCAAACAAACCCCAGTCAGCATGTTACTTTACGCCATATAATATAGCACACATCTTTTAAAAATATATACATAAATACTAATGTATGTCTGTTTGTGTTCACATATGTGTGTATGAGTGTATTATATAAATATGCATGTTTTATATATGTGCATGTCTTTGTATGTGTACACAGACACACACACACACACACACACACACAACCGTGGGTTGATTGACGATATTTCTGCCAATGACAGATTGGATGATGGCCCCATAAGATTCCTTCACCTAGTAACATCATAGCTTCCTCAGTCTATATATTTCATGATAATTCAAACAATAATGAAATTTCCTAATGACACATCTCTCAGAATGCATCCCCAGTGTTAAGTGATGCGTAACTATGTAATGATTAGAACTAATATAGTCAGCAAGAGTTATTTGGTATTATCTAATGACTAGTCTCTAATCAAATTTCCCCACCATCTAAAGGATATCTCTTTAGTTTCTTTGCTCAAATCGAGGTCTGTAAATTAAACTTGGTTAGTATATTTCTTAAATCTTTTACTCCAAAGCAATCCTCTTCATCTGTTTTATTTGTTTCCTACCACAAATTGGTTACTGAAACTGGGTTGTTTGTCATGGAGAACTTGCCATACTCTTAATTTGGCTGATTCTATATCCTGGCATCATGAAATATGTCTCTGTAAACCCTGTGGTAGTTTCTGTTTAGGAGTTAGTTAGATCTAGTGATTAGATCACATTCATCTTCAAATTGTTTTTGTTTTTTTTGAAAGGGAGAGGTGGCAAAAGCACTTTATACATATGCTATGTGCTTCCTAGGGCATTTATCCAACCAAGACATACATATGTTTAGATTTATCAATAGAAACAAATTTTATTAGTCTCATCCATCCATTATGAAGTTCTCCTTTAACTACAGATTTCAGCATAGACTCAGTATTCCATTAGAAATTTCAAAATGTCAATATTCTAATTCTACTGTTACTTCAACATTAGCAGCAGTTTGTTATCTTGAGGTAAAACTCAGATGCTCTTTCCTTATATCTCAAGTGTCTAACTCGTAGCACTGTACAAAAATGATCAATACATTTGGAAAGTCGTCATGAATTTGCAAATACTGAAATAGTCAATGTGCTCTAATCCTCTGCAGGAACCATTATTCTGATATTTGAATGTTTCCAACATTAGCAAGTGACATCCACTTTAGGTTGGCTTCCAAGTTCTTTATCACACCTCTTAGAATCTGTAATTATTTCTGTATTTTCTGTCAGGAAGTGATTTTTCAGGTAGTCTTGTGTATTTGGTGACCTGAAACTGTGATGAATTAATTCTCTTAAGAAGCCCAGATACCTTTCAGGTCAGGGAAGGGAGGGGCAGTGTGATAGAAGACTGCTGTTGTTTGGATCTGAAAGGTTCCCCAAAGGCCCACACAAGGAGGCTTGCTTGCTAGCCTGTGGTGCTATTAAGAGGTAGTGGACACTTTAGGAGGTGGAGCTTAATGGCAGGAAGTTAGGTCATGGGAACATGTCCTTGCTGGGGGATACTGGGAAACCTTCCCTTCCTGTCTCTCTTTTTGTTTCCTGGCTGCCATGAGGTGAGCAGCTTTTTCTGCCACACTGTCCCATCATGAGATACTAGCTTGTCACAGGCTCAATAGCAATAGGAAGAAATGAACATGGATTGAAACTTCTACACTGTGAGCCAAAATAGGCCTTTCCTCTTTATCAACTGATTATCTCAGGTAGTTTCTCATGGTATCTGAGAGCTGACCAGCATAGAAACCATAACCCAGGCTTCAAGACATGCATTGCAAAAACATTAGTTGCTTTATTTTCTAGATTTTTTTGTTGGATAGAGCTAGCAAATGCATCTTTCTTTCTTTACTCATTTATGTATTTTGTGCAAGTAAGACAAAATTTGTAAAAACCACTTTACTGAGGTATGATTACATACAAAAAGCTACACATATTTCAAATGAGCAACTTGATAAGTTTGGAGCTAATTATACAACCATAAAACTATCAACAAATCTATGCTATAAACATGTCTACCACCTCCAAATATTCCCTGTAGTTGTATGTTTGTATATATGCATGTATGTATGTAACAATTTAAAAATTAACTTAAGACCTCCACAAATTTGTAAGTAGAGAAATTGAAATTTTTAAAGAGAAAATTAGATCCAAATAGGTCATTACTGGTATTTTCAATTTCATTTAGAATACAAGGTTTAAAGCCTTTAAAATTTCTGCTTTTTTCTTTGAAGTTTTAACATATGAACAGTTTGCATCTGAGTGGTTTTTGTTTTCTTTTGTTTTGTTTTTGGAAAGACTTCCTTTAGCTCCATGAATTGTTTTTCTCATATCTTTGACAATGTTTTTCCTTTTATTTTTTTGACTTTTTTAAACAACAAAATGCAGATGTTGGACTTTCTGAATATCTTCCATGCCTCTTCTCATAGTTTTCCTATCCTTGCACTTTTTGTGCCAAGAAATCCTTTATTCTTCTAGAGATGCTGACCCCACTAGTAGTATTCTGAATTCATTCATTTCAAGTACTCTGTAGTAATAAGGGAGGTAGGTGAATATCAAATGTCACAGTTATCTTGATCAAATGATCTTGTGGTTTTTTTCTTTTTTAACATAATTGAACATATTTGATATAGGATATATATTTCACATTTTAGGTTTTCATTTTAGTATACTCTAATATTATTAAAAAATTCTCCAAAGAATATATTAATGACTACATGACTATTACATCATGTGAAAAAATGGGGGAACATTTCATTTTTTCCCTCTTTTCAATGTAAATAATATGAACAAACAGTGAACATATATTTTTGATGCATCCCTGAATTATCTCCCTTGGATATGTATATTTATACTGTACAGCAAAGACCATGGATATTTTAATGATGAATTACACAATTGCCAAGTTGCTTTTCAAAATATTGTAGCAATTATAGTCCTAGCAGTAGATTGGCAATTTATCGTACATTAGCTGGAATTGAGTATTATAAGTTTAAACTCACACATACATACGTATATATTTTAAATGTATGTACACTTATAGGTAAAATATGTATTTCATTTTACACTTATAGCTTTTACATATTTACTTTCCAGTTAAATTTCATTTATGAACTGGCTTTCCTGAGCTGACTTTCTTTACATACTTTATGTTTTTCTTTTCAATTTGTTGGAATTTTTTATACATAAGGAAAAGTTGTCAGTGTTTGTAAGTAAATTGCAAAAACTGTTGGAAATATTTTCCTCATTTTTCATATGCTTTAAATTTTATTGTATCTGAAATTCAAATTTTGACATTTATATTAAATTAAAATGCATTGATTATTTCCTTTGATAGCTTTTCTATTGTTTTTGTTTGGATAAAAATTTCTCCCTGGGCATGGTGGTACACACCTTTAATTCCAGCACTCAGGTAGCTGAGGCAGGAGGATCATTGTGAGTTCAAGGCCAGCCCATGGTACATAGTGAGTTCAAGGCCAGCCTGCACTACATAGCAGGACCCTGTCTCAAAAAATTTTTTTCTCATAAAAAGATCAAATATTCACTTTTATCTTATTCTAGATTTTCTGTGCTTTCATGTTTTAAACTGAGATTCTAAACTAATATTCAGTTTATTTTAATGTACATAAAATATACTTTTCCCTAATTTCTAAATTCAATTAATGAATACTCTAACCATTGCCTTTGATTTTTCTTTTATTTATATATTAATTTCAGAGAAAGATAGGTGCATATATTCACATCTATTTCTGGACTATTTTGATCCATTAATATATTTCCTACCAATTTTTACATTATTGTAGCTTTATAGTATACTCTACTATCTTACAGGACAAGTCCATGAACATTTCATATTAAAGGAAAACATCACAGCATCATCAGGCAAAATGATTCCTAAATGGCACTTCCAAACCTCACAAGACTTAAGAGGGGATTCTAGCCCTATAATAAGCATTTAAATTTATTTAGCTAAAATAGCTATTATTGCAGTTCTCACAACAGTTAAACCACTATTATAAAAAAATAAAAATATATGAGTAGACCTTCATTTTCTGGAAATTTGTTAGCATCTGGTAGACAGCTGTGTACATATGCATATTCAAAGCCCTTCATATATACTCTCACATGTTAAAATAAAAGTATTGTTTCATGCATTGTCTTGGGAATATTAGTCTCAAATTTTCAAACTCAGCTGTTACTTCTTTATGTGTTATCTCTGGTCAGTTCCATTTGGAAAGGAAGCTGTGGTTCTAGTTTGGAGGCCCTCAGTCTATACAGAGGTTGCTTTTAACAGCTTTCTGCCCTAAGAACTCAGCCCCGAGCCAGCATCATAGCTCATACTTCCAAGAGCTGGGGGAAGATGGCGGCACACTTGTTATGGAATTCTGGAATCTTCTGGAAAGATGAAATGGCTCTGAGAAGAATGAACTATTGGTACAACAACATGCAAAATAATGGAGCTTGGATAAAAGAATACCGACTTAAAAAAAAAAGTACATAGCGTATGATTCTGTTTATACAAAATTCTGGACAGTTTACAGTGACAGAAAGATGAATAATGGTACCCTACTTCTAAGATGGGGTGCAGAATGGAGAGAAAGTGACCACAGAGAGGCAAAGGAAACGTTTAGGGTGATGGACATGCTTACTATCCTGATGATGAAATTTTATACTTTAATGGTGTGCAGTTTATTGAACACTGAAATATACAGCCATCCCTTGGTATCTACAGGGGTTGGTTCCAGGTACCCTCCTGAGGATGACAAAACCCACAGATGCTCAAATCCTTTCTATTAAACAATGTAGTATTTGCACAGGACCTATGCACCTCACTCCCGTATAAATTATCTCTGGATGACTTATTCTACTTAATACAATATTAATGCTATGTCAACAGTTGCAATACTGTATTTTTGCAAATATTTTCAAACTGAGAGTGGTTGAATCTGTAATTTCAATACAGGAGGATATGAAGGATCCACCGTGTGTGTGTGTGTGTGTGTGTGTGCGTGCACGCGCATGCGCATGTGTGTGTGTGTGCACACACACGTGCTCATAGAGTTGCATGAAACCAGGCAAATGATAGGCAAGAGGCAGAGAATACAACTAAAACACTACAAGAAAGTGCAGGAAACTGGATTAGACTAAGTAATTACTAAAGGATTCCATGACCACAAATCAGCTCTAAGTGGAGGTCTAAGCTTCTAAGAATTGACTGTGTACATAAATCCCCTGAGTATCTTCTTAGCATGCAGACCCTGACTCAGTGGGGAAGGGGCCTGAACCCCAGTCCCCTTCAAGAATACTTAACTTCTTAATCTCCTCCCTCTAGGCCTCACCTCCTACAGGTTTCATCACCTCCTGATGCCACCATGGGCTAGGAACCAAGCCTTTCACACGTGGGTCTTTGAGGGATATTTAAGATCCAAATCACAACACTGGCATTTGGGAATTTTTAGATCTCCTGGATAATTCTAATGTGTAGCCACCACTGAGAACCACTACTCAAGAGTGATAAAAAACAAACAAAACCGTGTCAGAGAATGAGGAGGACCAACCCCCCACCCCCCAAAAAAGAGGGAATGGGGTGGCGGATGACTAGGGCCCAATAAATATAATGAAATAAACCATACCCCCAGCAGCCAAGGCTGACCTTGTTCCAAATATGTAAATTTACTTAGGGGTGACTTATACCTGTGTGGTCTTACCTGCGTTAAAGATGCTTTGTCAAACTCACGCTAGGCCTGGGGTTAAGTACCAAATTGATGACTAAGCAGACAGGTGGAAAATAAGGCCTTCCCTGGGATTATAGCCACCAGGAAGAAAGGGCTTTGCAGTGGACAAAGCTGACCAAGAAGCTGGCTGCGTATGCACATCTACCAACACATCCACAGGGAGTTTTCATTAAGAGAAGGCAACCTACAGCCTCCTTCCTCAACCAACCCAAGGGACGACAAACCAGGCATGACAAATGATGCTGCTGTCTTCTGATGTGTCCCAGATTTATTTTGAAAAATCATTTTCAATTCAGTTACTTTTCTATTACTGTTAGTAGGTTGCAAATTATTTTTTGATCTGTCTTGCAGATTTGCAAGAGCATCACAGAATTTTGATCCTGAAACTACTGATGCACCAGAATCATAAAATATCTAATGAGACATGCCAATTTAATTGTGCTGCTTGGAACTTCCAGAGCCTGAGTTTGTCAGCATTTTGCTGACAAATGTCATCATTAGTAGACTGATCTTTGTTACTGATTAGGTTCATCATGGCTAAAAAGATTGGGAAATGAGCTATGCTTAGTGAAACAAAAGACTTATTTTGTTTTCACTTGGTAGGTTAAATTGAAGTTTGGTCACAAATAAACTTGTAATATTTGGAAACAGTCTGGTTTGGTAATGGTCGTTATATTCAAATCCTGATGCAGAGGATGCTGTGTATCTGGACGATGAGAAAGAAAGAGAAGAGTATGTCCTGAACGATATCGGGGTGATTTTTTATGGAGACTTTAATGACATCAAGAGTAGAAGCTGGAGCTATGGTCAGGTGAGCCGTTTAAAATTCGTCATTGTCAAGGACATTTTTACTTAATATTTTTTGTCACATATATTACTGCAGGATGCCATATATTGGTGTTAGACAAGCACAATTTCCTGCTTTTCAGGATCTAAAACTTCAGAGAGAGAGCACAGGAGTAGATTTCTAAAGACAATTGCATAATTTATCAGCTGAAACCATGTATCTTCCACTTATTACAGTGTTGAAGAGACCAGAGCTTCTATGGATAACGTGACATTCTGTTGAGAAACATGTTCGGATCTTAGTACATGAAACCTTATTGATTCAATCTGAAATGGACTGAAATTCTTCTTTTGTTATGAAATACTTTCATAATGATGCAATGAATGCTGCAAAGTGTGTCCAATCCTTGTTTTTTGTTTGAAAAAAAAGTATTAGTCTAGAATACTATTGATTAGAAAAGTGTGTTATTATTTTTTCAAAGGAGAGTTCACTGGGCTTTTTATAGAGAGATATTTTATCAACTGCGTCTCTAAGTTACTGGATAGATTTAAAATAGCAACTATTTTTTTCTTTTCAACATTACATGATTCAAACTGTTTCAATTTAGTGTCCTTAATAATGGTGCAAATAAGTGACATTTTTGCATATTTCCATAAATGAATGCATGTTTTATGATTCAAAAATGATATTTTATTACCAAAGTAAGAGGAGGTGAGTGTGTCATTTCTCAGAACATTCGGGCTGAGATAACAGGGCTTGTGGATTACTGTTCTGGGTATCCAGGGAAGGATTTGGTAGGACCTGGCCACACTGCCTCATGTTACTTCCTTGGCTCCTGGAGCCTTGCTTTGACTTCCGTATGGGGTCTCCCTGGGTCCCTGGGCCACAGCTCCAGCCTGAGCACTGGTACCCACATCGTCATGAGCTCCTTTCCCTCTCCACATCTTCTCAGCTTTGTGACCAGCTTCCCCTGACTCTTGAGAATTAAACACTCAGTATTTAGGCTTGCCCACCTGCATTTCTGAGGTCCTGACAGGGTGTGATCTATGCTTACTTGCCCTGCTTTTAGATTTTTGCCTGGCTTCCCGAGGAAGCCTTCCTTTCCTCGGTGACTACTACCTGTCATCTGCTGCCCTTGCCTTGGGTCCCCATTTCCTAGCCTTTGGCTGCTGTCTTAGTCTTTTTCCTTTTGCTGTAACAGAATAACTGAGGCTGGATATTTTATAAGGGAAATAGGTTTATTTAGCTCATAGTTTTGGAAGCTGATAGTCTACATGCCCCAGACCAGGAAGCCCACCTGATCAGACCCTTATGAGGGCCTGGCTACAGCACAACACAATGGAGAAACCAAGTGGAGAAACAGAAGAGACCAAGCACATGGGGTGGCATCACTTTATAACACCATACTCTCCTGAGAACTCGCTCCCCCTTGGAAACCGGTACCAATCCTTTCTGAGGGCCATGATCTAATTACCTTGCATTAGGCTTGACCTCTTGAAGTAGCCACCATCTTAATACCATCACTCTGTCGACCACAAATGTGGCACAGGAAGCTGGGAGGGATACATCCAATCCATATCCAAGCCATGGAGGTGCGACTCTGTTTATGGCTGCAATGTGCCACTCTACAGAGAGCTGGTGAAAGGAAAGCATCAAAGCAGGTAGCAAGAAGAATTAGGACAGTGTCCAGGGAGGTCCTGGCCGGCGAGCCTTCAGGGAGGGCCTTTGTGCAGGAGCCCTGTTTTTACCATCAGTCAGTCACCCTGACATGGGTCCTTCTGCCAAAATAATAGGCCCATTGTTTGCACTGATGCAGGAAAAGAATGAATTCTGTGACTATGTCTTTAACTCTATGTTTAGTTGCTCTCATGTTCTACAAATATGACTGAGACTTACTGCTTAATGAGGAGCAGAATGATTTATATCCCTGAAAAACTAGCGAGTTTACAGATTATTCCAACTATCCCCTCAGTTTGGAGTACACCAAGAGCTGGTGTTGTAAGCAGATTTGATAAGTAATTACATGGTAATTAGCTATTAAGATTGAAGTCTCCATCAAACATTTAGGCAGATAATATGCCTGGCTTCCATATTTGAAGAAATTTCCTATTACAGTATAGTACAGTATAGGTAAAATCACCCCATCTTGTTATTTTTACCACATCTTGGTGTTTACTCCTTTCTAAGAAAATTCTGCTACTGTTTGTAGCCAGTAAATTGAACTGGCTCTTCCTATGATAGGGCAATCTATGTATTCCAAGCCTTTCTGTCATTACCCTTAGGGTCCACCTTTCTCAAAAAAATGGAAGTTATAGAGGCCACTCGCTACATGAGGCCTCCTTTGAGGTTGGGTGCAATTAAATGGACCCAAAGTAGCTTCCTGTCATACACTTCAGAACTGTTTCTTTTCAAGACACCCAAGGACTCGTGTTACTTCTGAGGTTGTAAGACATGGCACTGACTTTAATAGGTCGTTCATTCCTTGCCTTGGACACTGGCCCCAATATATTGAAGAGATTTTATAAATTAACTTATATACTTTTCTGAAGAACTTTTAAGTCCCCTTGTGATCCTTGAGTGCATCAGCTCTCTAGTAGTTCTGTTTGTATTTCTGGCCTCTTGTTATGCTCTTCTTTGCTTTACTGAAGTACAAAATAGAATATCTCCTTCCTTCCACTTTCAGTTCATAGTAAAAATTATAGAAAATCATTATAAAGGAAATACATATTTGTATCCATTAGGTTGTAGCTTCATTTTGGTTTTCTGCAGAGAATGTTCTATTTGTATAATGACCATTAAGTATTTTCTCATTTTTCCCCAGTTTGAAGATGGCATTCTCGATGCTTGCTTATATGTGATGGACAAAGCACAAATGGATCTTTCTGGTAGAGGAAATCCCATCAAAGTCAGCCGTGTTGGGTCTGCAATGGTAAGTGGTAGCTACTGATGGCTGAGCACAATTACACACACCATACGCCTCAGTATAGATGTCAGTTCATTAAGAGGTATTGAAATAGTGACTTCACTTAATAAACTTTTATTTGTAAGAATGTAAGTTATGACGCCCAGAACAGCTCTTGAATTCTCTGAGCTTGTCTTGTGCTATGAAACAAAAATTTTTATCTCAATACTGTACTTCTTTGACTTCAGACAAATGATGATGGATATCATGATACTGCTGAACAGTTATTCTGAAAAACCTCTTGCCCGGGGACTGAAAAGTGATAATGACAAAAATATCAATGACTATAATCAAATGATCAATCTATCAGACATCAAGAAGCATGAAGATATGCAGGTTATAGCATATTTGTATCTAGTGAGAGTTAGAGTATATAAGCTATATGTAATCCTAGCATCTATTCCAACGATACCTCACTAGAGGAATTTATCACTTATGAATTGAGTATTGATTCTCCAAGTAATCCCAGGAAGTAAGTAGGGTGGTCATTATTCATGCCATTTTATAAGTAAGGAATGATAGTTTGTCAGTGACAACGTTTCCACTAGAACCCAGCCCTACTGATTCCAAATCTAGACCTGTTCTACTTTTCACACTGCTGTCTGTGTGAGATCTTGAAACATGTTCAAGAAGGGTAGCAGTTAAAAATGGAGATAGAACTGGGGTCAAGAGTAGAAGCAAATTAAATGTGATGCCGGTGTAGTCCTGGACTATGCTGATACACCCATCACGTAGAGTCAGCCTGTGGTGCATGAAAGTATCTCACATCTGTTTCAGGAGCAGAGTATGCCTGGAAAAATGTTGTTAGGCTGTATTTCACAAAACTGTGGAAATTTTTCAAAAACCCTTACATTACTAATGTTCTTCAGTTTTCTAAAAAAAATTTCCTGCAAAAATGTATCTTTGAGTTTGGTTTTATATATTCTTTTGAGTTAAAAAATATCAATACTGCTCACAAACATTAGTCTGAGCATGAGTTTTGGTTAGCTGTTAAGAGTGGTGACTTTTATTTTATCAAGAACTAAGCTACATGTAAATTTAAGACACAATAGAGCTTTAAAAGTGAAAGTAGAACCAAGCATCTAAAAGCATTTTAGGATGGAAGTGCAGCTCAGGGGTAGAGCACATGCCCAACATGAGGGAGATGCTGGTTTCAATCATGGCACCAAACTAAATACACAGGCAGTGTTGTTTTCTGTTGGTCAATAATGCTGCATAATGAAAAGGCAGTGAGTTCTAAAGACTTGGGCTCTGTGTAACATCATTTATAAGAATATATATTAGATCTCTCACTCAATCCCTATTTTTTCTACTTTGAACACAAAATTTCCCTCTTTTCTCCCCCTTGGAAGTAACCGTTCTGAGTTTGCTATGAGAAAGGGAGTGTTAGCTAGGAATAGTTAAATATAAAATTGATTCCTTCTTAACATTCTAAAATGGCTGCTTCTCCGCCTAAGTCACTCACATGTTATATTTTTATGAACCCAGAAATCAGCTCCTGACACAAACCAATGTAAAAAGGAAGGAAAAAAGGAACATCTAACCTAATACCATCCACAGTGACACCTGGCCAAGTGGAAGCTGTTAAATGCAGAATTAAGCATAGAATGCTAAATACCAATTGCCTTGCAATTTCATTAATGATAGAAATCCTATGAAGTTCTAATTTTGAAAAATATATATCCCAATTGCAAAGTTTGAAAGTAGAGAAAAATAATTTGTTTGGGGAATAATTCGGTTCGGTTGGATTGAGTTTGGGGAAGGGGACACTTTGTGTATTAAGAGGGCAAGGCCTTACCTTGAGCAATTTTAAGCCATATCTCCATTTACACCACACCATTGTTTATATGTACAGGAAGTCTGATAGTTTACCAAACCCTTTGACATCTATTATCTCCTTTCATCCTTAGAATAGCTCTGTGAGTCTTTCCAAAATCCACTCACTTATAATGGTTTTTAAAACTAAAATATGGAGCCTCCAAAAAAAATCAATGAAAAGATGACACTCAGAAAAAAATATCAACTATTTCTGATCATTATGGCAGTTCTCCTCCTGTTCCCAAATCCTAGAAATTTTTCATGAAATTTCCAAATGCAGTTAAAGTACAAAGAAAAAAAAATCCTTCAAATTACTTAATTAAAGATTTACTTCAAAATATAAAGAAATTTATTTAGAGAGCCCAGCAAGATGTTTGAAGTTGGGAGAGTCGACCCAGAGTCCAGATTGCCACGTCCATGGACCTGTGTTTGTGTTCTCTGGGGATGGGGCTCAGGCCTAGGTGACAATGAGCCAGCTTCACAGGTGTGTACTGAATCCCTCTGAAATGCTTCTCAGCCTGGCCACTGAGGCTGGGAGTTCTTCTCACAGAGCACGAATGCCAGAAGAGAGACACATGTGACATACAAATCCTCTTGGAAGAGTAGCACATCGACTTCAAGGAATGCAAAAATAAGAATGATGGTAGGCAGAATGTTCCTGAGAGCAGGTGTGAGAAAGAGTGAGGATGGGCTGCTCATCCCTGGTTAGGTCCCTCAAAAAAAGTGGAGTTCAGTGATCACATGACACAGGAGCATGTGACGGGATCGACAGACAAATTTGCCTACTGTGGTCATGACCAAGTTTAGCAATGGCAGCTGCCAAGGATTTGCAGGAAAGAGGCTCTGCATATCACCAAAAGAGCACAGAAAATGACTCAAATCATGCAAACTTTCTAATGATGATATTAATACGAACTTGGATTTGAAGTGCGCAATCCACAGATAAAACCTTCATAGTCTATATGGCACTGTAGCCTTGGATGTGCGTCCATTGCAGGGAGCTGTCTTGTGCATGGCAGAATGTTCAGCAGCATCCATGGATTCTACCCAAGAGATGTCTTTAGTACACCCCCCACACACACACACAAACACACTAGTTGTGACATCCAAAATGTCTCCAGGTATTTCCAAATGTCCCCTTGGACGGAAAATCACCCTCTAGGAAGACTACAGAATCAAACCCTCTGCTGCTCAGTTTCCTGTCTGTGGAATGAATATAATACTGCCTTTTTGCCTGACTAGAAAATCAGTCTTGACTTGCTCAGAACCTGCTGGTTTTCATTTCTCTAGTGAAGAGAAAGTACAGGCACCATCACACTGAGAGGGGCTGGCCTGGGTCAGAAGAATGGGCCTTGGCTTTGTTTCTTCTGCTAAACATGTACTGTGTAACCCAGGGCAAACCCTTCAACTCCAGCGCTCACTTCATCTTCAAAACGAAATTTGTCTCTGTACTCAAACTACATTTGTAATTCCCTTAGATAGCAACAATCTCAAGACTCTCTTTGCTTCTATTTTTTTCTTTATAAATTCAGTATCTCCTCTTGTTACTTGAGGTTGCTGTTGTTTTGCTTTGATATGAAGGTGGGGAAAACTGTTGACAATCTGGACAGACTTGGGCTACTGGACTTTCCCAGGAGAAAAAGTGCGGAATCCTGTAATCCCATGGTCTAAGGAGCGGGCTTGAGATGTTACAACCTCACATAAGCTGACTTGTATTTGGCTTCTTCTAGGCACTGAGTGGTGCGTTTTACCAATGCTACACTAAAGATTTATTTAAGAGAGAAAAGAAAGAGGAAATTAGAAAAAAGAAGACACTTACCCAAAGTTATACTTCATCCCCTAAATTATATCCCTCAATTGCTGTTTTCTTTCTATCTCATTTCTAATGTGACAGTCCCCATCAAGAAAACGGCCAGGAAATGTGCCAGAAAAAGGGAAGAAGGATGCTTTGTGTCATCTGAAAACTTGCTTCAGTCACATGGCATTAGTAAAGCATTCCATTTCCACCCCTAAATTGCTATGAAGCAGCCAGACATGGACTCTGAGCTCCCAGCCAGACTATCAGAGCAGTTGTGCTATGGCATTTTGTGACAAGAGCAGCATGGTCCTGGGGAGATCGGACGACAGTGGCAATTGCCTGTCATTACTGCTAGATGGTTACCTGTGCCTGCTTCTGCCCCGGGACTGATTGGATCTGGCAGTGACGATAGGACATGCCACGTGACTTTCCCAGAGCCATGCAGCTGCTACATCTGTGTCCTCGGTTACTGCAGTTAACTGCCTGCTTAGTCACCTTGAAATCCCTGGATGTCTCACCTGAGTGTAGAGTTGCTCTTGTAGATTAAGATTTGATCAATACAAGATCTGTACTGAAACTAGCACATGAGATCTCTAGGGTTCTTCTGGGTGATGTCATTGGCTTGAAGTCACATAGCAAATAAGTAGCTAAGCTGGAAGTGGATATTGTCCGTACTCTCAGGCCATATTGCTTTAGAGGGCCACTGCCAAAGCATTACTACCAGTAACACAATTACCATGTCAAATGGAATAGCTGTCTCCCAGAAAAGAGCAAGTCTTCAAGGAATGGAGCCCAGAGTAGGTGAATTCTGAAGAGGGGCAACAAGTGAAGAAAGAAAGATGTAAAGCACAGGAGTCTCAACAGCCAGAGGCCCTGTCTTCCTGGGAAAGAGGTCCCAACAGGATTCGGAGCCACACGTGGTCTGATGGTAGTGGTTAGGATGTTGAGTTGGTGATAACAATGGTGATGACAGGAGTGGTGGTGGTCTGAGTGGTGGTGATGGTGATAATGGTGATAATGGTGATCCCGTAGTGGTAATGACCACGATGATGATGGTGGTTGTGGTGGTGGTGATGCTGATGGCAGTGTAACATTCAGTACCCACTTATTCAGTCAACAGGTATTTATCTGGAATCTACCAATCTAGGCACTGGAGTACAACTGTGAACAGAATATAGTTTCTGCCTTCCCGGAGCTCATAGTCTAATCGAGGAGACAGACAAGTAGATAGAAATTTTCAATATGGCAAATTAGTTGATAGAAATAAACATGGATGGGCCGGGGATTTAGCTCAGTGGTTTCGCCGCCTGCCATGCAAGTGCAAGGACCTGAGTTCGATCCCCGGTACCAAAAAAAAAAAAAAGAAGAAGAAGAAATAAGCATAGAATTGTATAGGAAAGCAAATCTCTAAAATTTAGCTCAAAGTTTCCCCAGGACTAAACACTGCCCTAATGAGCATTGGGATATTGGATCAAAAGAAAGAAGAATGGCAGACAAACGTTCATAGCAATAATAAGCCATGCTATGAGTCATAGAAACCCTTTCTCTATGGTGGAAATTATATTCAAATAGCAGTTATCAAAAGCACTGGAAGAAAATGTAGTAGGAGATATCATGATTCGTTCCTCAGGGGGCTTATTTGTCTCAAAATTCAGAAAACATAAGCTTCCCATAACTAAAATTTGTCCCATGGAATCCCAACACTTAAGAGTTACTTAATCTCATGGTACTATATTTTGATTCAATGATAATAAGAAAAACTAATATTAGGGAAACTTTTGGAAGATGGGAGAGGAGAAAATTATAAATATAGTTACATGTTTTAAAATTCTAATGCTTTACACCATCGCCATCCTGGACTGTCCAGTGTCCCCAGAGGAGTACATGTTTATTTTTATCCCTGGTCTTTTGCTAATATTGAACCATGATGCCATCATTAATCCCCATTAATGCTCTGACTGTGCCTTTAGGGAATTAACTCAAGAACGAACTAGAAACCAATTGATGTTCTATGTGCTCTTGAGTGTTGTTGTTTTTTTTTTAAAAAAAAAAAAGCCTTGAATTCCAACTAGTACATCAAACTGACCACCGCTGGGGGTGTCCTGCATTCTTGTAGAGCCTCGGTGCAAGATGAATGACCTTTGAGACAAAACGGGCTTCAAAACTCCCAATTTTCAAGCATCTGTGATCACATAACCTGAAAATAAAGCTATTTTCTTTTGGTCATTTTTCCTCCTCTTTTACAAAGTTTGTTTTTCTTTCCACGCAGGAAAACAAAAAACAGCCATGACATCCCTACTTTGATAGGTTGCCAAGCAACTCCATAGGGGATTCACTATAAAACCATGTTCCTAAAATTTTTCCTCCAGTTGTTTACTTGCTCATTTTGAACAAGGTGCTACACATTCAGCAAACTTCATGTAACAACTTTAATTACAAATATTCAGATTACATTTACAAATTTTCTTAAGTTAGAAATCCCACACCTGAGTGATCCCATATGAACTTTAAAGTGAGAAATAAATGCATAAAGTCTATTCACTGATCATAGAGCCAACTCAGTGTATGTCACTGAGTTTTATTTTTAAAAATTTTCGAATGTACAAAGCAATACCTGACTGCTCCTTTGGTTTATAAAGCAACCAGAGCCCTTTTCTTGGAGTGAAGCGTCACGGAGGAATCTGGGGACGGCAGTACTCGATGGCCACTGTCCCTGCCTTTTCAACACCAAACAACATTGTCACGTTTCCCCATATGGATCTTAGTCCTTGCAAAGCTTCATCTTCCCAAAAAGCAAGATTATGTAATAATAATTTATTTCCCAATTCTTGTATCTGGTTTGGTCAATCTGAACTTCTTAACTTCTTTTTTTTTTGGAGGCAGGGTCTCTTTTTGTAGTTCAGGCTGGCCCTGAACTTGCTACTGTAGCCCAGGCTGCCCTCCAACTCTCGGCAATCCTCCTGCCTCAGCCTCCTGAGTGCTGGGACTACAGGCGTGCGCCACTATGCCTGGCTTTCATCTGAACTTCTAATGGCGGTAGTGGTGGTTATTATCACACCAGATAAACGCCAGTCATAGGATCCATGATGGAGTTGACCCCTCTTACAGAGCTTGTGTGTCTTCAAATTTACCAGATTTTGTTTTAGATTGTTACTGTCTGGCCCCGTGTGTCCTGAGCATGACGTCAGGGCAGGCATTTCTCAATTTGTGACGGCAGAAAAAGGCAAGAGGCCTCTGGGGCTCCTCGCAAGCTTTCCAATGCCAACACCACTCAAAGGGGGCTGTCCCAAGTGGCAACTTTTGGAGACTTTACCAATTAGTATTAATGAAACCTTTTATGACAGTCCAACATGGTAAATTAATAAATTTCCAATTCTAAAAGGGTTTTTAAACCCATAAAGTTGAAGTCAAAGTATTCCTAAGACTGGTAGACATTGCTGTGATTCTGGAATAACGAGGGAATCCACTGATGAGGGGAGGTCAAAAAAGCTGTATAACTCATTTCCAACCAAACATAACACCATGAAGTTATCTTATTAACCAGGGACTTTCATTCCTGTTTACTGAAGATGTTTGAACAATTCACAACTCTGTTGAAAGCTGGTTGGAAAACAGAATTTACCCAACAGAGTATCTTCATTCCCACTTTTAAAAAATGATGTCCATTTCATAAACAGCCAATGTGCAGATGGAGAGACTGAGGTTTCAGAAAGCTGAATAACTTCACCCATGGTCACCAGTAGTGCTGGAGATAGATCTCTGCTCAGCTGACCCCACCGTTCCACACAAAATGTTAATTTCCCCTGGACTTGTCCTCTCTCCATATCACATGTACCCTGTGGGTGCAAATATAATATCTTTTACCAGCTCTATCTGATTCAACCCTTCTCCTTTAGGTGGGGGAAGGAGGGACAGTGAACTGTTCAGACATCATTTTTTTTCTCATATGGTAAAAGCCAGCAAAGTAATGAAGTTTCCATTTGTGGGCAAACAGCTTGGTTTCTCAATTATTAAGGTTACATTTCTTATGTCTATTCTTCTCATATTTTTGGAGAAAAACAGACATTTATTACAAGCTAGCTCTCGAATGTGATAATCATAGTCAATCTAAATGTCTGCTTTCCCTGAATTGCTTCCTGGAATGAGGTTTCAATGCAGCATCTATTTTGTAATCACCCAGGCTATTTCTGAAACACGGGGGTGCAGGCTGCTCTGCACTCCCTCCAAGCTGTGCAGTCAGAGCTGCCGTGTCTCCTGGGCAAACTTCCCCAGGACAGATGGGTGGAATACAGAAAGCCAGTGAGGCCCTTGTGGAGATGACCTTTGTGCACTTCGAGTTTCTTCCTCATTCTGTTTTTTTCTCTCTCTTTCCTTGACCTCCTTTTCTGTCTTTCCACCCTTTGCTCTGTAGTTTTCCCTTTCCCCTGTAGTTTTCCCTTTCCCATCCATCTTTTCATTCAAACATTCCTGGAATCCTGTTCTGTACCAACCAGCCTGACACCATGCAACCATGGCATGGCAATGAGGAAAGACCACAGTGGAGACCTGGAACTCTCAGTTTCTCTTTGCCTTGGTCCACACTGGCTGTTTCTCTTATGATTACCAATTGCTAAAGTATGTTGTGGCCAAATAAGAATCCTCAGTTCCTGAGGGAAGCACAGTTAATAATGTCTTGTAATAGTTATCATAATAAATGAACCTAATTACCACTGATGTCAGAGCTTGGTGATGTATATATACTAAAGGATAATTGCATAACAGTAGTTACATGCTCCAAAATATAAATTAGTACATCTTCATGGTTTTTTTAAGTTGAAGTAAAATTTACATACAATAAAAAGCATGAATAGAAAATGCACAATTCAATAGCTTTTAATGGGCATAATCACCACCCCAATTAAACTATATAAACATTTTCATCTGCTCAGAAACATCTTTTGTGTTCCTTCCAGTCCACCCAACCCCCCCCAAACAAACACTATATTCTGACCTTTTATAATAGATTAGATTTACTTATTCTGTTTTTGTTTTTATTTTTATTAGTCCATGTTTGCAGCACATAAAGATTGTATTTCTTGTGTGAAGTTGGTGCATATGCATAACACATCTCAAGTTTTTCATCCTCCCCTCCCCTTCTTCCACCTCCATCTATCTCTTCATTCCTTTCCCATTTGAGAAGGACCTACCTAACTACTTCCTATTAGCTAGATTTACCTATTTTTAAACTTCACATAAATGGCTTCACGGAACTGGCTTCTTTCACTCTACCGCAGCACGTGTCTTCAATTTTATCCTTACTATTACTGAGCTGTGTTTCCTTGTTTTGAGTATCTCAATTTGTCATCATTCACCTATTGATGGACATCTGAGAGGTTTCCACTTTGGAGACATTACAGATAAAACTACTAGGAACATTCTTGGACAAGAGTTTTGCGTACATATTTTCACATGTTTGGAGTAAAAACCTAAAGATGGCAGGTCTAGATAATAAGATATACTATATATTAATATATATTAATTTTTGTAGTGGTCTGCCAGTTTTCAAAATGTTTGCATCATGTTGCATTCCTGCACCATTTTACATTCTTGCTGGCCAGGTCTAAGATACAATCTTTCCACAGGTTCTCTGTTTTTAGCCTTTATTATTTTAACCAATCTGGTAGATGTATAGTGATACTCAATTTTTATTTTTATTTCCTTTTCTCCAGTGAGTAATGATGTAGAACAGTTTTTCATATATTTATTTTTCATTCATATATTTTTGGTATGTGTCTTTTAAGTCTTTGCCCGTTTTGTTATTGAATTGTTTGCACTTTTATTATTGAGTTGTAATTGCTTGATGCATAGTCTGAGTCCATGTCCTTGTCAGATATGTATAGAGGATATATCTGTCAGATTATGGTTTGCAATTGCATTTTCTAAATGGCATCTTTTACAAATAATACTTTAAAAATTTTATGAAACCTAATTTCTTGTTTCTATTATTTTTTATGTTTTCCTGTCTGTGTTTTTGTAGTGCTGGTGATCAAATCTAGGGCCTTGTACATGCTAGACCTTAAATATGTTCTACCATGGACCAACCTACTTCTAACTATCAACTGTACTTTAAAAAGACTCTTCCTCGGGAAATAATGTCAGTATCTTTACCTTTTTCCTTTCAAAGTTGTATAATTTGAGCTTTTATATTTTGGTCTGTGATCTATTTTAATTTGTGTGGTGTGAAGTAGATGGTTAAGGTTTGTTTTTCCCAACCTATCTATTTGTTCCAGCACCATTTGTTGAAGACATTGTTAGAAAGGCTTTTATTTGTTGAAAAAACTTTCATTTGCCCCATTGAATTACTTAGGTGATTTTGTTGAACATCAAATCTACACGAGTATGGATCTACTCTTGACTCTCTAGTCTGTCTCGTTTGTGTATCCTTATACCAGTACAATTCAGGAGTCTCTGTGGTCCAGTCAAATTCTACTTGTGGATACAAATTCAAATCCTGTACAACTTTCATATGTCTACAAATCACTGATTTTTTTCAACCATTTAAAAATGGAAACTTATACTTAGTTTGTAGGATGAGCAAAAGCATTTCGCCCGTGAGTTGCAGTTTGCTAACCTCAGGTGTAGAGTCCACTCACCACCACATAACCAGTGTTAAAATAGCTA
Organism: Heterocephalus glaber; assembly: GCF_000247695.1. The sequence continues at coordinate 19,182,860 of NW_004624756.1, forward strand.
AGTCATATAGGAAATATCTGTTGAATGAATTAACCAATTAATCAATGCCATCCAACCCCAAGTGACAGAAAACCAAGAGAATAGCTTTTCTTATTGGTTGCAACACTCTGAATAACCAGGTATCTTTGGATTTTGCTTTCCTTTAGAGTTTGTGACAACACAGTTGTCTTAGTTACTTTTCTAATTGCTGACACAAAATACCTGACACCCACAAGTTAAAGGAGGAAAGGTTTATTTTAGCTCACAACTTGTAGAGATTTCGGTCCATAATTGGCTGGCTCCACGGCAGGGTGGTATGGCAAAGGAGAAACAGCCTATGGCAGAGCAGGCAGGAGGCAGGAAGAGGTGAAGCTGCAACAAGCCTTCCTTCTTTCTGTCCCATTATGTTCCATCCAGGCTACAAGCCTATTGGTTGGTGCCACCCACACCCAGGGTGGGGCTTCCACTATCCCCACCCGTAACTGTGCTAAACCAATTTTATTACTGCACACTCTAATCCACCATCATACACTCATGATCTAGCCACCTCCCAAGAGCCTCACCTATGAGCAAGTGAGGCTTTGGGGGGACATCTAGATATAAGCTATAACAACAGCATTGATTACTGTATTGCTACTATAAATCTTCAAATCAAGTAGTCTTCCAACTTTGGGTTTTTTTCAGTATTGTTTTGTTTTTTCTATATCCTTTGTATTTCTGTATAAGTTTTAGAAACATCAATTTCAAAGATGTCTGTTGGTATGCTAACATATTGCTTGGATCTAGTAGAAAATATATTAAAAATGGTCTACACCCATTTTCCAGTGACTTCACATCCATTCAGCAGAGCTTACTGAGCCTACTCTGTGCTAGCCCTGGAAATACAGTCAAAAGAGCAAATTCCTTCCTTCCTTCCTTCCTTCCTTCCTTCTTTTTTTCCTTCTTCCTTATTCCTTCTTTCCTTTCAAGAACACACAATCTTGTCATGGAAACCAAGGCAGTGAAACTAATGACACAATATAGTGTGGTAAATAGGAAGATAATATTAACCAAAGGGTATCAAGTGAGCAAAGAGTAAAGATATCACAATGATGGATTAAAAACTCCAGAGTGAAACCAATTGAGTTTTAGACAATCACTAGGGCATTCACCAAGTAAAGAACAGGTTTGAGTATGGAAAAGCCTTCTAGGGAGACAGGAGAGCAAGTCCAGTAGCACCAAGGAAGAAAACAGCCCGTTAAGCCCACCACTATGAAAAGCCAAAGAGATTATGCATGGCTTTCTTGTCCTTTGGATCAAATGTGTGACCTTGGCTGAAGAGCACTTCAGCAGCAGCCCATCTCCCTATTCTTACCACACAACTTGGTAGAGAAGCAGAGCAGCACAAAAACCAGATCATTACATCCCCAAACCAATGCTTTTTCCAAATTTATTTTCTAGAACTGCTTTTTAAAGTATAAATTGAACCCAAATATATAAAAAGTGGGACAGCAGTTACAGAGGAGAGAAGGTAACTATAGCTCCCACCACCAGTACTCAGTCCTCAGCAGTAACTACTGAGGTTTGTTTCTCAAACCCTCAAGTGTCATAGGGCACAGTCACACATACACCTGCCCCTCTGAGTATGATTAAAACCAGTCAGCACTAGACCATAGTTGCACATTTGTGGTTCCCCAAAGCTGGGAAATATTTTTTCAAGGAATAATTCTTCTTTCCAAATTTAATTATATGCCTTTGATGCTAATTTATGTTAACCAAAATTTATCTCCTATAGTCTTTGGGAAACTAGTATAGACAAGATGAAGTATAAAACTGTTTTCTAAAATAATTACAGAAATCCTAGGCTTTATGTGAACATAACTTTTAACAGTGAAAATTAACAGGATAAAGTAGGTTTTCAATAGAGAAAAGTCACTTCATCAGAGCCATATAAAATATGCATGCAAGGGAAGAAAAATACCTTTACATATTTAAAGAGAAGCAGAAAACGGATTACAGGTACACAAAATGTAAACATCTGTGCAACAGGAAGTAGGCAAATCAAGAAATGTCACATTTCTTTATTTGTCAGTATCCAGTTAAAACCTGCTCTATTCCTCATGACCAAAAGTGGAACCAGACACACAAAGAGAGTTGTAACTATTCTTTCCCTTCCAGTAAATATTTGAGAAAATTTTTAAACATTCAGAAAGTACAAAACTATAACAATAATTATATATATATTCTCATTGAAAAAATTAAACGCAGTTGGCATCTTGACATATCTACTGCCAGTATCTTTTGTGAATCATCCTTTTTCCCCCTTCTAGTGAAAAAGAAAATAGTTCCTTCTAAAAAGGATTTAAGCAATCCAGAAAAACTTAAAAGTTAAAGTTTCAAAACTTCCCATAATTTTCTTATACATTAATATTCCACATTTTCTTTATCCATTCATCCATCTCTGGACCCTTAAGCTGCTTCTCTATCTTGGCTATTGTGAGTAATGCTGCAGTGAACATGGATGACAAACATCTCTTTGAATACTGATTTCAATCCCTTTGTTTATATACCCAGAACTGGGTTGCTACATCATATGGTAATTCTATTTTACATTTTTTGCGAAACCTACATAGTATTTTCTAGAATGGCTGTACTAATTTACTTCCACACCAGTAATATGCAAGGATCCCTTTTTCCTCACATCCTCACCAACATTTATCTTCATCTTTTACATAATAGCCATTCTAACAAGAGTAAGATTATATTTCTCTGTGATTTTAAGTTGCATTTCCATGGGGATTAGAACATTTTTTTTTCATATATCTATTGACCACTCTTATGCCTTCTTTTGAGAAATGTCTGATCTGATCTTTTGGCCATTTATTGATAAGGATGTTTTCTATATATGAGTTCCTTATATATTTTCAATATTATCCCCTTACCAAATATATGATTTGCAAAAACTTTGTTCTATTAAATTTTACTTTAACACAAGAAAAAACTGAGTAACAATAAAAGAAATTTTTAAACTTCAATGTTTCTTTCCTGATAAGTACATGAATTCTTAACAAATCCCTCTAAAGTTATTTAAAAATTATGAAAACCATTAAAAGAATAAAGTAATTACATACTTTAAAATTACATTTTAATTTTAGATGTCATCAATTAACTATGACAGACAAACACATTAAAACATTAGCATTTTCATACCTTCCCCCTCCTCCATGTCTAATTTTTTCTTACAGTGATTATTGTTTCTACAATATTAAATTTTCAAATTTATCCTATAACTACAATTCCCAAAGACACTTAAATTATACGGGTTTTTCCTACCAGTGAGTCTTTTATCGTAGGGTTTCTGTTTCTGGACTCTTTGATTCAGTCCTTAATTACCTTGGTTTTACTTTGCGAGGAGTTTACAATAGCTGTCAAACTCCCTGAGACCCTTCTTGTTTGAAAATGTGTGACTCTTGCACACTTGCATAGCATCTTGGTTGTGTGTAATGTTCTTGGGTCATTTTTCTCTCGGGTTCTCTAGATATTGTCCGTGTTTTCCTGAATGGTACTATGAAGAACTTTGCAGGCAGCTGATTCCCTCACTTATTACTAATTTGCATTTTTGTCTAGATGACCAATTACGTTTTATTCCTAAAGTGTGAACTGATTAAAAATCTACATAAAGTCACCATAGAGTACAGATTATTGTTTCATTGTATAGATTAAATTTTACCTCAATTAAGTAAAATGTTATTTTGTTGTGAATATAGCTTTTATTTCATTTGTTGGGTTTTCTTCTCTGAGAACACTCATTATCCTTATGTTATACCATCTTCAATAACTGTTAGCTTCCCTATAAATAACATCACCTGCTTATCTTTTATTAGCATTACTTTAATTATCTCAAACTTCTCTTCTATGTCATTAGTTTTATTTTTAACAGTGTCTGTTCTCTTTCCTGTAATTAGTAATTATTATTAGTTCCGTAATGGTATAATTTGGCCCTCAGTTTGTTCCCTTGGGTCCATGATCTGAGAAATTGTGAGAACATTTCTTGTGTTTCTTAATTGTTTTCATCCATGTATGATTTTTTTTTCATGCCATCTCTCTCCTCCCCATTCCTCCTAACATCTTTTTCTTTTGTCCATGTTCATGCTTGCGTAGTTCATCTCCAGGTAGGCTGTTTGCTGCAGTGGATGAAATTTCAACTCTCTTCTCGGTCTAAGGTGGGTTTGGTTTCTGCTCTGAATTCAGTATGAAGCTAGCTAGTGTACTTCCCTCCGTCTACTCATCAGTACCCACAGAAAAACTAGAGCAAGGAAAGTAGATTAACCAGGGCGCTCCCGGGCTTCGTGTCCTTTCCCACTCTCAGTCCCAGAGCGTCTATCTCTTTTGATGTGCAGACCATTTCTCACCTATTTCTCCACAAAAGTTGCTTCCACAATTTTGGTCAGCACAAGAGAAACAATTGCATTTTAGTTCAGTTTGTTTCTTTCCTGATTTTGAAAGATAAATTTTTAAAACTCAGTGTTTTGTTACTTCAGCAATAAGGCATCTGAAGAACGGGGTGGTTACATGCAGAGTCTGTGGCTGCTGCCCGTCTGCTGCACTCCATGGCCTTCATCTTCACTGTCACCACTTCTTGAAGCTTACTGCATTATGTTACACACTGAGGCTGCTGGGAATAACTTTTGAAGGCTGTTTTCTTCATTTTTCAATTCTGTAAGCATTTGGGGAGAGCACTTTATTGCTGCCATTTTGAATTTATATAACACTACCTGCCCATAGGCCTGACCTCCTCTTCTTGACCTCTAGTAACCAAGACCAAGTCATGTTAGTCTGCCACTAGTCAAATCCCAACTTCACGACAGTGTCTTACAACAACCAGTTGCGGCACACAAAAGGACCAGTCTGACCTTGAAATGTCTCCCCTCCCACAGATATCTTGTTGTCTAGGGAGGGAGATATTACTTTAACTCTACATCTCTCACTAAAGACTTACCTCTTTCAGTGTCTGAGATCCATAGAAATCAATGTTCTAATTAGAAAACAGCAGCTAATCTGGTCAAATGCTAATAAATGAGAGTTGCGATGTATCTAGCAACAGGAGAACAGCTTAGCATTAACAATTAAAAGGTTTATAAGGAAGAGAGCTTTTTTTCCCTGACTCTTTCCTTTAGTTACTTGGGTTCAGCCTTATGCTAAAAATAGCTCTTTTAATTAATGGTTATTTATCTGAAAATCAGTCATCAGAACTACAGTTTAGGAACCTTTACCTGTGGGATTCATAGATCCTATTCTACTATTCAATGATAGAGGAATGGTAATGTGAATTAAAAGTTGAATCTACACACAGAGACCAACCTACATCATAGTTTACCAAGATACTTTTCCAGCCTCACAAAAGATACGAGTTTTTAAATAATCAAATCAATAAAAAGAAGTATTGATCATGAATAGGATCAGATGGTTGTCTAACCCCTACTGAACCCTAAGAATTTTGTAATCTATAGCCTAAATTCAAAGTTCATACCAGAGGAATGAATGTGCAACTGGCTGAGCAGGATCATTCAGAAACCTCCAAAGAACTATTTTCTACATCAGACACAGTAACTTGGAAGTTACTAACACTCTTCACTTTCTGACTCCACATAGAGTCAAAGTGGGAAAATAGAAAAATCAAATGGAAGAGTCATCGGCAAGACAGCACTCTGTGGGACTCTCTCTGGAAAAAGTCCCTCCGTGGTAGCATGAATCTCACGTTTCAGTGGAAGGTTGTCCTTCACAGTAGAAGACACTTGGCCATTTTAAGTGTCTTCTGTTAGAACTTTTGATTTCATCCAACATTGCCTATGTACGTGGAACCTGTGCAGAGGTCCCTAACCCTGCCATTCTGTTCCAGGACACCAACTCTTTCTACTTTGTGGATGGACGTTTTTGCCAACTTGTGTGCCATGTGTTCCATGAAGCTCCCAAACCACCGCCACCCTCCTACCCAGCTGACTTTCTTTCCTGTATCCCTATCTGTCTTCATATTATTAATCTTTGCTTCCACTTGCAAAGCTCCTTCCTCACATCTTCCCAGGGAAAAGGCCTTATTCTTGTTCAAAATACAATGCCTACATGTTTATGGAATATACAAGTGATTATTGAACAACTATGAAGCAGCGACTCTTTGTTCATACTTGCTAGAATTCAGAAAGACATAGATTTGGTCTCTGCTCTCCATGCAGTCATGAACCAGTTGGGAAGTCAGACTCCTCTACTACTAAATGCAACAAGCCAAAGAGAGGGCTCTGGGCAGGTGCTGAGGCTGCCCTATCGGTTGGCAAGGCAGCAACACATAAAAAGTCACCATATTTCAAAATCTCTCCTATGGTTTTCATAATCCAAATGCACATGATTCAGATCATATTTCAAATTGCTTAATGATGTCTTTTCATTGTAATCCAGACTTGCTTCTCAAACTGATTTGCACACAGATTACCTGGGCATCTGGTTACAATGCATATTCTTTTTTCGTAAGTCTGTGGAAAGAGATTCTGCATTTCTGAAGAGCTCCCTGGAAATGTCTAAATGGCCAGTCCACAGACCACACTTTGTGTCATAAGGTTCTAAACAACTGTCATGTCAGTTATAAAAATTGTTGAAGTGGCACTCATTTTTGAAAACTCCCACTGACCCCAACCTGGACACTTCTGCCTATAATTCAGCATGAAGTTCACATCAGATTCAGCAGTGCACAGAAAAACTGTCAGGGTGCCTCAAAACTGTTACTTCTCAGGTTTCCTTGTATTGTGTAAATGTGAAAAGTCTTTGCCCTTGCACTTCAGATCTGTTGTTCCTAGATGATTACAGTTTGGATGTGTAGCAAGCTTTTCCCAAACATTCAGCAAAGGCACTTGCTGGCTAAGGTTCCTCGATAATGAAACTATAACATTCCAGGCCCTTTATGGAAATAGAAATTCCTTTTAACAGTATGAGACTTTAATCACTTTAAATAATCATAAAGGGAATGTTCCTTTAACAAAATTTTAAAGAGTAAATTTTGTGAATTACCTATGTAAATCCATTTTCTTATTTACCTGTAATGGTTCCTATGGAAACATGTTAACTTTTCCAATTCATGATGTCCACCACCCATCATAGAAGTGAAAGTCTATTTCACCCCTTTTCTCTCCTTTGTCAGCTCCAAGTTCACCTTCCACCAATGCAAGGTCTCTTCTTGCTCTTGTTCTTTGGCAGATCTTCTTCCTTTCTTCCTTACTTCCTACGCTAGCACCACTCAGCCCAAACCAAATGCCTTATGTGTAAGAAAAAGTGCCTCCTATCTGCTGTTGAGCTCACTTGACTATAACACAACACTATTCAGCAGGCAATCTTGGCAATTTGGTTTTCCCTTTGAACAGCTAGTTTCTGCCAACATAATGGTGATTTGAACAGAGTGGAGCTGTTTTCACCTACAGGACATAGGGAAGGCGCTAGAAGCCTTACCTGGCTCACTGTCGAAGTCTGGAGAGGACATGCCTGAATGACCTTTCTTCCTTCTCACCTCTTGTGGCTTCATTTAGATTAATGCCAAAGATGACCAAGGTGTCATCGTGGGATCCTGGGACAATGTCTATGCCTATGGCGTCCCCCCATCAGCCTGGACTGGAAGCGTTGACATCCTATTGGAATACAGGAGCTCTGAGAATCCAGTCCAGTATGGCCAGTGCTGGGTTTTTGCTGGTGTCTTTAACACATGTAAGTAGCCAACTAAGTAATATTTTTTAATATAAAGAAATTTCACTTCAAGACATTTTATCTGTAACCTGGCAAAGAGACTTAGCAGTCCCTGTTGGCTCTACAGAATATATGGGTGAGTATTCTGGGATGCAGTCAATGCATAATTAAATTGTACTGGGTCAAATATGCTCATAGTCTCTCTGACTGAAGAATCTTTATGAAAAGAATGATGTACTGTTTCCTTCTTAATTCATCATTTAATACCCAGAGCAATGAAGGGTCGCAGGGCCAAGTAAGGATGAAGGGGAAAAAGATGAACCATTTTCTTCTCAGTAAGCTCATTTTTTAAACATTAAAAAAGTTACCACTAAAAAAAGAATAAGGAAAGATATACTGCTTACCTATTATTGAAACATTATATAAATATGTTTATTTATTGTTGTAAATATATCCACTTAATTTCGATCCCAATTCTGAAAGGGACTGTGGCAGGCAGTCTTGTCTCCATCTTTACATGTGAGTCTCAATGCCCCTGAGCAATTAGATATCGGAATGTAATGAGCAATCTTTCCTCCCAGTTGCCCCACTGATATTTCATCTACCCAACATCCAGTCTGCAGAACACAGCAGACAGACGGGAGCAGATTTATTCTCTTCTTAGCTCTGTGCATCATTTTTCAAACTGGCTTTTGCCTCTCTCGACCCAGATAACATTACAGTTAATTCAGTGAATATTTTTTAAAATTCATTTATTAAAGTATACACTGGTAATGGTTTTTATTTATACCCCACTTCTCCAGCCTTGGAGAAACATTAACCTCAAGTCACAGTGTCCTTCCAACCTGCTCATTAATAAAGAATGTTTTACCTAGTTAGCATTGTTTAAATAAAAAAAAAACAAGGAGAGGCTGGAGCAAGGCTATTTTGAAAAATGATTATGAAACCCACCAGTTTTTGCTCCAACTTGTGATAGCCTAGGACGTAGTCGATGATCTAAGTAGAAATAAAATGTAAATTCTGTTTTGTTTGTTTCATTTCTCTCTGGCATCAGCTGGAAAAAAAAATTCTTAGCGTTTTCAATATACCCAAGAGCTAAAGGAATATTGCTTCCTGGGAGCTGTGAGGCCCAAAGTATCGGTCTCCCAGAAGTCCCAGACACCTGAGCTTCCTGATGGGCTAAATGTTGGAGAGATCGCCCTCCCTCAAGCCTGGTTGGTGAGAGGCTCCCCAGGCAAGGCAACTGCTCTGGAGAAGTGACTCTGGGAAAAGAGAAAGGACTCAGCCTCCCTACACCTATAGCTTCACTATCCTAGCTCAAATCCTTTAGGCTCAGAACCAGATAACATGGTGAGCACCTTACACCCACTTGTGCCCTTTATGTATGAAAGGGCTGTTGGGTCTGTGCCTATAAATGGGCTTTGATGGTGAATTAAGAAAAGGCAGGAAAGGGCTGGGGATTTAGCTCAGTGGTTCTGCTGCCTGCTTTGCAAGTGCAAGGTCCCGAGTTCGATCCCCGGTACCGAAAAAAAAGAAATTAAGCCAAGAAAAGACAGGAACACACTGTGGGGAACTCACAGTGAGAATAAACCCGAAGGGGGAAATTGGAGAGAAAGAGGAGCAGTGCCCCAAAGGCGAGCTTCGCCTTCTTAAAATTATTAGTACAGCAGACTCCAGAACAAGTTCTATTCTGTGATCACGTGAATCAGTGTTCATAAATTCACACTAGAGGGCTGGGGGCATAGCTCAGTGGTAGAGCACACATTCAGCCCACAGGAGGTCCTGGGCTCAACCCCAAGCACACACACAAAACAAAGTACTAAAATTCACTAAAAATAGAACAAGAGTGCCAACCCTCTTATGGGTAAGACTGTGGGGGAATAGGAACACCAGATTGATAGGAAGATGGGAGTGAAAAGCCAGTGATGCCCGTCACCGATGATTTTGGGGGTGATGAGATTAAGTCCTTAAGGAAGAGAACAGTTGAGTCTCTATAAGTCTCAGGTTCAGACTTCCAAGGTTGTTCTATTTGAAGGAAGTGGAGAGTCTTTTTTTTAAAAAAATGCTAAACTATTCTGAGGAGGGGGAAAAATAGCAAGCCAAGTCATTAATCTTAAAATTGTCAGGTGAATTATTTTCAATGAATCCTGATGTCTGGCGTCCTGGGAGCCAGTGAGGGCATTTGGATTGAGTTTAATCAATAGGTACATATGGCAAGAGATGCATCCAAGTAATTTATTATCTAACAATTAAAATGAATCTGTGGTGTCACTGTGCACTTCGTGCCACGAGAGTAAATTCCAGCCCCAAAGATCAAACCCCACTGAGGATCTGCTCTGTAAATCCCTAACTTCCTACTAGATTTTTAAAAATTTATTTTCAGGAACATGGTTCCATTAAGTAGATTAAAATAATACTACTTTGATGACCCTATGATTAGAAAGTGAAGCTTGGATTCTATTCTAGCTGCCTTTATTTGGCACCAATGAAAGTTCTGCAGCATCACACAGCAAGATGTCTCTCTGCAGCTCCCAGGGCATGCACAAGTCACCCTTCTTCTGTATGGAACATTCAAGAACATGTCCACAGGGCTTTGGATGTTGGGAGAGAAGTCTTGTATGGAAAGGGATTTTTCACTGTGCGTTTCTTAAATTGTGGTGATGTGTCTCAAATGTAGTGATGTTTCTTCCCTGTAGTTCTGCGATGCCTTGGAATTCCAGCAAGAGTCATTACCAATTACTTCTCAGCCCATGATAATGATGCCAATTTGCAAATGGATATCTTCCTGGAAGAAGATGGGAATGTGAGTTCCAAACTCACCAAGGACTCAGTGTGGTGAGTATGATTTACAAGGGCACTGGCCAATATCAGATTAGAGGGAAGAGTACACACTTAGCACAAGACAGGTTCTGTCTGATGTTTCTCTCTCTTCTATTTTAGGGACCATTTGATACCATGGGCAGAAATGTCTGATTGTCAAAGATTTTCTTAGCTAATGAATCAGAAATGTTATTGAACAGGCAGTTTGGGTTCCTAGTAATAAAAATCGAGCATCCATTTTACAGCAACCAACAAAAAAGGTCATGGTTTTAGCTACTCTGTGTGCCTGTACTGATTCATCTCTACTTTTGTGTGTTAATATCATGGTTGATAGTGGAGAGACTGAAGCTGAGCATTCTGCAGGCAGTGTCTAAAAGTAATATAGCTAACATTTACTCAGCACCTACTGTGTACAAATCTCTTGTATGTATATGGCCTTATCTAATTATTTTAACAGTTTTATCAGAAAAGTGTTAATAATATTTCCATTTACAGATTAGGAAACTGAGGCCCAGGCTGGTCATACATCTAGTAAGCTGGGAATAAGCTTCAAGTGTCTTGGACCCTGAACCCCGACCTAGTCTTATCTCTGCAATGCAGGGCAACTCTTTGAATATAAAAGTTCCCCTTGACTGTACCCTTGCCTTTACTTAAATATAGAAATAGGAGGAAAGCTGAAATTGATTCAGCTTGGTTCAGTGAAAACGAATGACATACATCTTTCATGGCCTTGAACAGCTGTATCACCAGATGATTATCCCACAAGGAGGCTAAAATCTCAAAGAAATGTCATTTTTCCTTGGGATCCCCTCAGACCAAATCAGCGCACTGAAAAGGGGGGCGGGGATCTTGTGTCCAAATAAACGTATTGTTACCTAAAATATACCAATAAAAGAATTTAAGGGGGAAAAAACGGATATTTAGGAAGGTCTATATGGGGGAAAATTGAGCTGTCACCAGGCATTGAACAGGATGGAACTTCCAAGCCAAAAATATGTCTCACATAGTTGTTCTTTATAAGTAATAAAACTAAAGCACTGTGAGTTGTAAAGTCATCCAAATGGGGATGTAGGAAGTTGGAAGTGTCCGAGCTCCCCCAGTTACAGGCATGGATCATGGTTTCGGGAGCAGTGGTAGCTCACCAGGCCCTGGAAACACTCATCTGAGAATGTTGAAAGAAGGAAAATTCCTGGAGTGGTCGCAATTCGCCACAGTGAATAAAAAATAGTGCAGAGCATTTGAAGAGAAGGAGCTGAGGTTTGTAAGCATGGGGATATGGGATGAAGGCTCTCCTCGGTAAATTGGGCAGCAATTTAAAGAAACATTTAAGCAGGACACACTGATGAAGGGGATTACGGGACACAGGGATTAAAGAGTTCAATCAATGGCATGGCTCTGCCATTGACCAGCTGTGTGTCCTTGAGCAAGGCACAAGCTCTCTGTGCCTGTTGACCTCTCCAAAGTGGAGATGACAAAATTTCGTACTTCACTCCGCACAGAGCTGAGTCTAACAGGTGTCTAATGAATGTTAGCTGCTGTGATTGCATTTGTTATTAGTCCCACAGCTAGAATATTTTGGAAGCAATATGTTGCCATCAACCTAAGAACCTTCAAGTAGTCAAAAGAGATGTGCCCGGTGTTCTAAGATGACTCCTCTTTCCGTCATTTGCGGGGAGGGGGTTGGGTATTTTTAAAGAAAAAGAAGCTTCTACCTCCCCAGAGCAAACTCTAATGCATGTTAAAGGCCAGAATATTCCAGGAACCCAAGGGCCTGGGAAGGACTCTCCTTTGTTAAGGAGGCTGGTGGGGGCTCTCCCTGAACACAACCACCTGTACATGATATTGCAGCCCCGTTCCCATGTCAAGCTCTGGCTGGTTGTGTGGCTTTGGGAAAATGATTTCGCCTCTCTGGGCTTCAGATTCCTCATAAGTAAACTGAGGGAAATCTCAGCAAATACCATTTCCTGATGGTCTGACACAGTGAGGTTATTGAGGTAAAATACTGGTAATTTGATTAAGCATCTCTAGTCCAAGAATGTAAGATCCAAAATCTAAAACGTTGTGAGTACAACATGGCACTGTAAGTGGAAAACTCAACAACTGACCTCATTGGTCAAAACACAGGAGCACTAAAAATGTTGTACAAAATGACTTTCTGGCTATAAGTATAAGGTGTATAGGAAACATAAATGAATTCTGTCTTTAGACTTGAGTCCTAGCCCTGACGTATTTCATCATATATTGCAAATATTCCCAAACTGGAAACACGCCCCCAACGCTTTTGGTCCCTAGCATGTCGGAGAAAGCACACTGACTCGCGCCCGCCATGGTGGCAGCCCTGTACTCGTTAGATTAGTGTCAGTGCGGTGAGAACTAGGGTTACCAGAGCTGTGGGGGCAGCCAACAAGAGAGGGGGCCAGACAGGGAAGCTCAGCTGAAGCTGAGGTGGAGCAGGGATGACTTGCTGGACACTGGCTGACCACGCTGAGATCAGCACATTGTAAACCGGCCACACTCAGCCTGACACTTCCTAGCAAGAGTCACAGGTTCAATGGACCCAGCACCACCTCCACTGGACTTAACCTCCCTCGGTGAGCTTCAGTCAAGCAAAGCCCCCAGCCAGGCATTGTGTGCTGCTTGCTCCCTGTGTCTGGTCCTCTCTCTTCTCTCTCATCACCTCTAGGGAGCACAATCGGGCTCCACAGCAAGCTGGGAGCAAAGGAATCTGTACAGGCCACGGCCGGGGGAGCCCTGGGACACCAAGGTAGCCAATGAATTTCCATGTGGGCAAATGCAAGGCCACGTATCCCGGGAGGAGCAATTGAAGCTGCCTGTCCCCGGGCGTGCTGGTGGCTTCTGAGTTATGTGTAACCTCTGGGGGAGGTGTCCATGCATCACAGCGGACAGTTTAATGAAGGTGGCTGCGCAGTGCACTGCTGCAGTCCACACGGTGCACAGGGATAGGGAGGCTCACTGAGGAGGAGACACGGGGTCAAACAGACAGCCGGGGGCCAGTGAGTGGTGCCTCACCTGCAAAGAGCTCAGTTTGACCACCTCATTGTAGAAGGTCACAGTGGAAATGGAAATGATTCAAAAGGACAGAGACAGTGGCACTTACTGGGGTCAGGAAATTTATTTCCACGAAAGGCTTTGCTCCTGCTCTGTGTCAGCTTTACCTTGTCTTTCGGCTGTGCCAGCCTCTCCTGGCTTGAACATTGCCCTCCTCTTGACTTGTTCTCACTAGAATGCCACCCCCAGCAGGGAGCAGTGTCGAATCTCTCTTATTTTTGTTTGTTTTGCCAGCATGGAATAGCACTCAGGGGCACAGAGCAAGTAGGGAATAAATGGTCCTGGTTGGGGAATTTTTAAATGCTCACCAGACTTAACCAATATCATTTCATCACCCAACAAGCCCTGATTGTGCAGTGCCACATACTAGCACCAGATGCTAAGGATTCCGAGAGAAATTCAGCAGGTCGCTGCCCTAAGGAGCTCCGTCCAGTGTTTATGGGAAGACACTGCATGTAGAACCCTCTAAAAGCTCTAAGCAAGGCTATGATATGAGCTGGGAATCAGAGATACTGGGGGAAGGGGCTCCCCCGGGAAGTGGCCATGGAGCCAAAGCCATTATCCTGCTGCAGTCTTTTGGCTGTGCTGTCCAAAGACGGAAGGTCCGAGAAATTTCTCTGGCCCGAAGATGAGACCCAGGGGTGTGTCAGGAAAGGTCCAAGGGCTGACATGAGACAGCCAGACTGGTCTGCATCAAGGAGCTAGAGGCAGGCATAATTGCTTCAGGGTTATCACACGTTATTGTGACAACAGTTGCTGGTACTGACACTCATTCTCACTCTCCTGGCCTATGTAGCTCCTTCCTATGTGAAGCAGGAACCCTCTACTCTTTGCTCTGCTGTCCTGGAAAGGCCAGTTCCCCAGGCTGTGCACCCACCAGGACCCGATGGAGCTCTAACCACTTGGGAATGGGTTGCTACCATCCAAACATCACCACCTGTCCCTCTTCCCCACCCTCAGGTACTAACCTACCCTGGGTGGTGCCTCTCTAAGACAAACCCGCCTGGCTCTCTTTGTGTTAGAGGACCTATCCATCCACAGCCTTCCCGGAGCTTCTTGGAAGAGACCACCTCATAGCCCACTAGCCCACTGGCTCTTTCTGTCCAGCTTCCAGGCCCACCTGCCAGCCCCCCTTTACCCTGCGTACATTGCCAAAGGAAGTTCAGTGCCTCCTGGACCTGGGTTGGTTCCACTAATTATCTCTTACCTCATAAGAGTACAAAAGCAATATGCATGCTGTAGAAGCTACACTTCCAATTTTGAATTTGGGTCTCTTCTGGGGCATGGGAGGTATTGTTCCTGGCTTCTTAGGGTTATACTCTAGGTTTGTTTGCTTGCTGTAGACCAAATCAAACAGGGCCATTTATTTTGGTAAAAAGGAAAAGGGATTTAGTCAAAGCTAGCTCCAAGAAGAGGGAGGGGCCCATTTGCCTCATAGCTCAACTCCCTGTGTACAGATGAGACAAGGTCTTTATCTCAAGGAACTGTGGGGAAGAGACGGGGCAGACCTCCACACTTGCTGCAGAGATTCCGACCTCCTTGGGGTCTTTCTCCTCTTTCTGTGGGAAGGAAGGTGGGTCCTGGCCTCTGAGGGCTCGGCATTTGCACATTCTGTCCCTGCTGTGGGGCTGAGGAAAGGGAGGTGGCATTGGTTGTGTGCTCCAGCAGGAAGAAGTTTGGAGAAGTTGCTTGTCTCTAAAAGGAAGAAAAGAAATGTAACTTGTAAGTTCCACTTTGAGAGGCTGGTGATAGTGCTGGGCAGCAGGCCGTGAGCTGCTGTCACAAGGGATCAGCCAACGCTGTACGGTGTGCCAGGCCACCGAGCTGGGGTGTGCTGTACTCAAGGGGGGCCAAGGCATTTTCCACTCAGGATGTTGCCGACCTATTGTCACTGGGCTGGGTCTGAGAGATTCCCCAAGCCGAAGTAAGGAGTATAACCCACCCTTTTGTAGCAGGTTTGCTGACTCCTATCTAAGAAAAAGAATCTTCGGGACACATCAGTAAGAGGCGTAAGGAGGATTTATTAGAGATTTGGGGTGCACTCAAGAGCAGAAAAATGATGCACATCACAGTGTGGAACTGGGAACACTTGGAGGGTGGAAAGCCTGGAGAAGGTGCTCACCCCCAGGAGGTACGGGAAGTTTTTGTTTTGTTTTTCAAAATAGGTAATGTAAACATTCTTTGGGTTCAGTCACCCTGCTCCTCTATCTTAGGATCAGGTTCCTGCTGTTTACTCTCTCAATTAAATCAATTTATGGGCTTACACTGTTCCTAAGGAATTTGGGCTGTGATGGGTCTGGTAGAGAAGAACCTAAGTCTAACCAAGAGTGTACTTGATATGAGTCACCGTGGGTGACTTCGACTCAGGCCCATAGTTGCAGTTTTCTTTAAAGTACAATCTTTAGTTATGACTTTGTTTCCTTTCTACCTATTATTTCTTTTATCCTATCACATTACAATGAGTTTATCCACTATGAGTCAAGGAGCATATATTTTCCACTCAGGAAAACCGAGTTCCAAATGAGGTGGGTGGAATTAGGATCATCCATACCCATGAACGTGAAAAGAAAGAGGCAGGGTACACACAGAGGTCCTAAGGTTCATGCTGGCCTCATCCGCTTCCCAAAGTCCAACTAACTAGTCAAGTAGCAAACAGAGAAACTCCTAAATGGGAGGTTGCATACCTCGTGTATGACAGTAAAGATATTATAAGATATTATAAGAACTGTGAGTGCAAAAGAATTAAAAAGCATCTTCATTTCCTACATTGCCTTTTCATTTAAAATGAAATAGGTTCAGATAAAGTGGCCTTTTCTATTTAATTTTTTAAATAAACTAATTTAAAAATAGTATAGAAGAAAAGTTCTGAATATAGACCAAATTGCTCAAAGATGCTCAGGAATTTGTAAAATGATCCCACAATGCATCCATGTTACTAATTCTAAAGTGTTATCCAAGATATTTATTTTCAAACATTACCTTGTTAATCACATTTTTGGCCAAATCATTTTTATGAAAATCATCAGGAGTAGACGATGAGATCTATTATCTGAAGACTAGGAATTTACATTGAAAACAGAACACCCTGTTGAAAGGGGAGTCCAAAAGTTATTTGCCACCTCCAAAAATAAAAATAACTCATTTATGGATTACTTTCTTTGCATCAGGCCCCAATCTAAATAGTGATGTGTTTGACATATTTAACCCTTGTGACAGTCTGTTCAGGCAATTACTCTTACTATCCTCATTTACAGATGAGGAAACTGAGGCACAGAACTTAACCAAGATTCCAACCAGTAAGTGGTAGATGCTGAATTACAAAACCAGGGGACTGATCCCAAAGCCCATTCTTTTTTTAATACAAGATTTTTATTGAAAAATAACCTCAAACCACAAAATTCACACCTTTAAAGTGCATAAAACTCAGCAGCTTTTGGTATGTTCTCAATGTTGTGCAACCATCATTAATTCCGGAATATTTCAATCATCCCAAAAGTAGCCCCATGCCTATTACAGGATTCACCACTCCTCTAGCTGCTGACAACCACCACCACCCACTCTTCATCACCTATGATGGATATTTCACATAAATGGAACTCTATGTATGCGACCTTTTGTGTCTGGCTTCCTCCCTTTGCATAATACTACATGGATTATCCAGGTAATACCATGTGTCAGTATTTTATTCCTTTTTATTAGGGATAATAATTTGTTGTATGGGTAAAACCCATTTTATTTATCCATTCATCAGTTGTACATTTGTATCATTTTTATTTCTTGTCTATTAAGAATAATGATGCTGTGAAGAATCATATAAAAGTTTTTATGTGGATGTATGTTTTTGGTTCTCCTGGGATATACATAGGAGTAAAATTACTCAGTCATATGTTAACTCTGTGTTTAATTTTTTAAGGAACTGCCAAACTATTTTCCAAAACAGCTATTTTACATTTCTACCAATAGTATATGAGAGTTTCACCTTCTTTATATTCTTGCTGACAGTCATTATTTCCCATTTCTAAAATTATAACTAAGTGGATATGACATGGTATTCCATTGTGAGTTTAATCTAAATTGTCCTCATGATTCATGATGTCAAACATCTTTTCATAGGCCTTTTGAACATTTGTTTATGATTTGAGCAAAATGGCTATTCAAATCCTTGGCCCCCCCCTCCTTTTTTTTTAAGTGTGGTGATTGAACCCAGAGCCTTTGCACTGAGCTACATTCTCAGCCTTTTAAAAATAGTTTTAAGACTAGGTTGTACTAAATTGCTACATTATCCAGGCTTAAACTTGCAATTCTCCTCCCTCAACTTGTCAGAGTGCTGGGATTACAGGTATGGGCCACCATGCCCAGCTTCTTGTCCCATTTTAAATTAGATTATTTGTTTTTTATTGTTGCATTGTAGCTGTTCTTTACACATGCTGGATATAAATCCATATGTGATTCATAAATATTTTCTCCCATCTGTGGGCTGTCTTTTTACCTTTTTGATGGTGTCCTTAAAATACTAAAAATATTCATGTTTATAAAATTCATTTTTTATCTTTTCTTTTGGTTTCTTATACTTTTTGTGTTATAAATAAGAAACCATGACATAATCCAAGGTCAATATTTGCTCCTCTCTTTTCTTCTAAGCTTTGCCAAGTTTTAGATCTTATGTCTAGATCTAGGATCCATTTTGCATTAGCTTTTATATAGACCATGAAGGAAAGAAAGAAAGAAAAGCAAGCAAGCAAACAGAAAGACTAAACTCATCTCATTGATGATTCCTGGTGGAGATGAATTGTTTGCTCTTGCTCTTTTAAATACTCTCTATGTCTTCAGCTTTCAACAGTTTGGCTACAGTGTATAGGTTCAGGTCTATCTCAGTCTTATTTAGAGTTTCTGAACTTCTTCAATGTATACAATAATGCCTTTCATTGGATTTGAAAAGTTTCTGGCTACTATTTCTTCAAATATTCTTCCTACAATTTTTCTCTCCTTCAGGAACTCTTATTATGAGTATATTAATATATTTGACATTTTTCACGTGTTTTTGTGGGTTTGCTCATTTTCCTTCCTTTATTTTCTTCTCATATTCAAACAATAATTTCAATTGATCTAGCTTCAAGTTCACTAATTTTTTTCTTCTATCTGCTCAAATCTATTTTTGAAACACTATTGTATTTTTTATTTTAGTTATGGTACTTTTTAGCTCCATATTTCTGTTTCATTCCTTTTCAAATTTCCATTTTCACTGATAATCTGAATTTGGTGAGATATCATTCTGATGTCTTCCCTTAGTTCTTTGAACATGTTTATAAAATTTGATTTACAATCATTGCCCAGTAAGGCCAAAATCTTGGCTTCTTTTGTTCCAATTATTTTGATGACTTTTTCTATTTTGTATATGGGGTATACTTTTCAGTTGCATGTGCACATGTGTGTGTGTGTGTCTGTGTCTGTGTCTGTGTGTGCCCATGTGCACTTGTACTTTATAATTTTTGTTGAAAATTGGGCATTTTAAATAAAGCAATGTGTCAACTCTTCAAAACAATTTTACTGTTTCCAGCATTTTTGTTGATACATGTTGTTTTTGTAGTTATTACTGTTCATTTGTTTATTTAGTGACTTTCCTAGACTAATTCTTTAAAATCTGTGTTCCTTTTCATTTATGGCCACTGAAGTCCATGCTGAGTTAGTTTGGTGATCAAAAAATAATTGGACAGAATTTCCATAAGTACCCTGAGCCAACAATTCCCCAAACTTAGTCCAGGAGCTTCTCCCCTGTGTGGGGTGAAAAAAGTAATGCTCCAACAAGCAGTTTGCAATTCAGCAGGATCCTGCATCTTCTGTTTGAACTGAGCCTCAAGCTTAGCCAGAAATGAGGGATAAGGACTTCCTTGGGGTTTCCTGAAGTTTCATACAACCTCCCACATGTAAGACCATCTACAAGTAGGTCTCAGGAACAAGCTGGAGCTTTCAAGGCCCTCTGCAGTCATCTCACGCCTCACCTTTTCTTTTTAGGTTATTTCAGTTATCTTTTATTATTCTCAAGTGAAATATCACTTGATATAAGGAGTGAATATCACTCTTAGGCAGCTGAGATGCTAAACAAATGCTTTTATTTGATTTTGAAAATTACTCTATGGCTAGGTCTATTTTCTCAGAGTGAGCTTCAAATCATTTAGTTAAGTCAAAACAAGCCCCAAGAACAGAGCTCTTTGGCAACATGTTAGGGAAGTTTAACAATGACAGTTTGGGTAGAAGCTTTTGAGGACTTCCAACCCCATTTCCTCCCATCCAGCTATTCCTAAGTGGCAAGTTTTCTGGTTTGTTCTTTCTTTCTTTCTTTCTTTCTTTCTTTCTTTCTTTCTTTCTTTCTTTCTTTCTTTCTTCCTTCCTTCCTTCCTTCCTTCCTTCCTTCCTTTCATTGTTTTGTATTGATTGAACACAAGGCCTTTGCTCTGAGCTATATCTCTAACCTTTTTTTGAGACAGGGTCTCTCTAAAACACCAAGTTACTAAGTGCCCAGGCTGGGCTCGAATTTATAATCCTCCTGCATTAGCCGCCACAGTACTGGGATTCCAGGTGTGCAGAACACCCAATTGTCTTAAGCTGTAAGTTTTTATAGCTACTGAGGCTGTTGTATTTCAAGACTGCTATGGAGCTATGGACATAGGAGTGGGAATAAAGTAAATTAGAACCTTACAAAGCTCACTGTTCTAAGATTTATCTGTTTTTCTGAAATAAATTCTCCTTTGGTTGTTCACAGTCTTTTGCTCATTTTCTAGAAAAGCTTGCTTTGGTCATTGTTACTAGTATTTTCATTGCTACTCTGCCATTGTAGAAGTGTTTCCCAAAGCCCATTCATCATCAATATGTACATGACTCCAAAATGAGACCTACCACACCCTTCAGGGGTTTTATATTTTGTCAGAATACTTTGGATCTGTCATAGTCTTCTTGGTATCTATCTATTGAAATACATATAATTTTATGTACAGTAATGACTCTCTTAATGATAGAGAAATGTCCTGTGAAATGTATCAATAGGTGATTTCACTGTTGTTTGAATGTCATAGAGAGCACTTCCACACACATAGATAGTCTAAGTCAATCACTCAACATGGCCTCTTGATCTAGTACCAAGACATGGTGTAAACACAAAATGTATGCTGTTGGTGTAACAACTAACTTGTCAGCTTTCCGATTGCTAGAGCAAAATACCTGATACCTGCAATTTAGAAGAGGTTTATTTTGGCTCATGGTGTTAGAGGTTTCAGCCCATGGTTATTGGCTCTAAGGTAGAAACATCATGGTGGAAAGGTATAGTGGAGGAAAGCTGCTCAAGTCATGGCATCTGGGAAGCAGAGAGCAGGAGAAGAGCTTCAGGAATACAGTAATACTTTGATTCATGAATGCTTCTGTCTGTTTGCAAACAAAAATGTTTGGCAAAATTTTGCTTCCATTCACAAACTCCACATCAGGTGACAAACACCAACATGGGCATCTTCCCCACATGAACACAAACACAGCCACCTTCCCCCAAATCATAAAACAAGTTAAGTTTGTAAAGCGAGGTACCACTGTGCAGTCCCCAATTTCATGTTTCATGACCTGCTTCCTCCAAAGAATAGCCCATTCAGCTATGAACCCATCAATTGGTTAACCCATTGATGAGGTTAGTGCTCTCACCATCCAATCACTTTTCCAGGAGACTCTTAATACAGTGAAGTTGACACACACAATATAGCATTCTATAGTAATCTTTTTAATCTTTTTTATTAAGTAGGAGTGCATTCTCAAATGATGAAAAGTATAGTGTAGTAAATACATAAACGAGTAACAGTTTTCTATCATTACTAAGGATTATGCTCTGTACATAACTGTATGTATTGTGCTTTTATAACATTGTCAGCTCAGTAAATTTGCTTATTCAGCATCCCATAAACATGTGAGTAATGCACTAGATTATGATGTGAGGACAGCTAAGACATCCTAGCCAATGAAACTTTTTCTGTTCCATTATAATCTTATGTGCATTGACCAAAATAACATTATATGCCATATGATGGTGTATATGCTTTTATTTCTCTTGTATATTATGGGACATTATATTCATCTTTTAGAAATTACATATGCAGAAAGCTCTTCATAGATTTCATTTTAGTGTAATAACGGGATGTTACAAAAATGTTTAAAAACTAGAAAGGGGGATTTTCTTCTCTGAAGGTTGAAAATCACTACATTAGACCAATGATGGTGAACCTTTTAGATCTTCCAATGATACAAACAGCCCACTGTGGCATGCATGCCATAGGTTCCCCAGCACTGCACTGGACTCTCCTGTTCCTGTTACCCACCTGCCCTACTTATCCTGCTAGAATATCTCCAAAGTAAACCTGTAACCCGTGTTCTACTCAAGTTTCACTTGACAATGGACCCTGAATTTGGGTGGTAAATTGTCACAGATCATTGCAAGTACTTCTCAGGAAATTAGGAGGGCTGGGAAAGGAAGTGGAAATAAGTCATACAGAAAACACTAGGGTATTTTTCATAATGAGAAAATGTCCTATTTTAGTTAATCTCAAATTCTGCCTTGGATAATTATCTTATATATCATTCATAGGTTGCTAGAAAAAAATTAGAGGCTGATAAAATATGTACCACCTATGCCAATTTATTTTGATGATTTAATAAAACATCTTTAAAACTTTATAAAAGTAAGAGCTATCACCTTTAGAATATCATATTCATAAGTAGCTTTATAATGCAAACAATGATTTGGGTACCTAATGAGCCTATTGGCTGGATTTTTTTTTTTTAATCCTAAGAATTTTTGGAGAAACTTGGTCAGAATTTATGACAGAAAATTTTTTAGACTTGTACAGAGAAATAACTTCAAAACCTGATCTTTTCTTCATTTTCAGCTAAGATATCAATTCCTAACTTGCTATACTGTGGAGAGTGGTAAAGTAAATGGGGCCCCAGTTCGACAGTGAATTTAGCAGGGGGCCCTTCTGAGCTCAGAGGGGCTTTCTACTCACTAGTGGTGGAGACTGTGGTTCATGTGGATGTGTAGCATTTTGCTTTTGAGTATTTTTAGTTTGTGTTGTGGTTGGGATTTTTGTTTTCCATTGCTCTGTGGGTTTTATGTTTCTTTGTGTCTTGTTTCTGCCAAATTTAGTTTCATCCATTTACTGGCACCACATTAAAACAAAATATTCAAAAAGTCAAATAAGGGGGAAAATAAACCTGCATGACTATCCCCTAATTTTCAAAAAACTGCTCTTATGAAAGCTGTTGTAAAGTTATCTTATTAAATATTTGTCACCTGCACCTGAAAGTCTAAGAGTAGAACCTCTGTACTCCCACTAGACTTCATAAATGGTAACTTGTTAGTACCGCTGTACTGCACCTGAAGTTGAATGCTTGGGGGATGGTATTTGGCCAGTATACTTGGTAGGACCGTGATAGTATTTAGAGCCATTGTCCTTTCTAATTGATTCCAGCATCCAGTTGATGGTTCAAGCCTGTGTCTGATCAGGCATTAATGACTCTGATGGTCACCCCAACTATAGATACACTGACAATTTTGTGTTGGGAGTTGCAGCACACTTCCCAGGTCTGTGCCCGTCTGCAACTCCTTTGGTGTCTCTTGTGCTGCAGTAGATGGTGCTTAAACTGCAACTTCTAAATGAACATCATAGAGTCCCTTACATTCATAGGATAAGCAATAATAAACACCTCCATTACTTCTCTTTTTACCTGGTGGGCAGTTGGCTCCTACAACAGCATCATTTGTTGAGATGGAATGTTCCATTTCATGGCATCGTCCATCAGGACTGATTACCCAGGGCTTCCTCAGGTAGCTCCCAACTGTAGGGAACTATAAATCTGAGCCTTCAAGAGGAGGGGCGACTGGCTTTGGCTTCACCTGATTGAGTCTCTGGGTTTTGACTGACATGTCCCCAGGCAGCATCCAAGTCAAATGCCCCTTCCTGGCTTCAGCATTGCAACAGCTCCTACCAATGAGCAGCGGCATTCGGAAGCAATGTGGTGCTCCTGGCTCACAGTCTCATACAACATTCATCCAGCCTACCACTGAATAATTCCTTTCTTCATCTTGCTTTGTTATATTTTCCAGGCAAGTTTTTTCTCAATCTCAGCTTTCATTGCCACTTTGAAATATCTTGTTAGACAAGCTTCAGAATCCACCAAATTATTTCCACTTCCTTCCAATGACTCAACTATCACCCTACTCCATCCTCACTGCCTTTAGAATGGCCAGAGTTTGATAATCCCAGGGTATGCAGTCATTCTTGTCACCATTACCACTGTCTGGATTAGGAGTTTATCAGCAGAACCTGAGAGTCAGGGCTATGTTCATCTGCCACCAACACACAAATAATTTGAAAGATATCCTGTCTCCCGGGCCCTACCACTTTTGCAGATGAAAGGATTCAAACATTTGGCCTACATTTGAAGCTGGTCCAAAACTTCTCTGGGGCTTTCTCTGCACCTTATTTGTGCTCTCCTCTGAGCCTATATAAAGCTGCACAAATGAAATTACAAGGCTATGTCTCTTTCTCCTCTTTTAAGGAGTCTTTCTCTGAAACCTTTCTGGACAGGTTGTATATGAGATGACATTGTGGAGTGATTAAGTGGCTGACCAAGTTAAAAGCAGTACAGGAATCCTTGCTTAAATTAACTACTTCATTGTCTCTGTGCACAGAGATCCACGGTCTGTCTCAGTCCCAGCTGCATTCTCAGTCCTTTTCTCCTCCCTCTCATGGGCTCCTGCACCTCTGGAGGGGACCAGGCCAGCTGCGAGGTCCAGGGCCAACCTGGAACTGTGCTTTACCTTCCTTTGATTTAAAAAATAATAATTCTCTTAATGTTTGGAGGCTACTCCATGTTTATTATTTCACAATTTCAAACATTGCAAAAAAAAAAGATAGGAAAGTAATATCTGCCTTCTACTTATCTAGAATATTTGTAATACTTTGATAGAAGTTTTTGCATATTGTGTACATTTTTATTACTACACAGCAGAATACCACCAACTTAGAAGCCTAAGTCAATAGAAACTTGCTATCAAGCAGTTCCTTTCAATATGGGCACAGTTTGACTGGGTCTTTGCTCAGGTTCTCAAATGGTACATGGTGCTGGCTGGCACTGCTGTCCCTGCCAATGCTTAGGGTCCTTTTCCAAGTTCATTCAGGTTTTAGGAGGAAGTGAGTTCTTTGCATCATGAAAGCCCCTGTCTTCCTGGAGGATTGAGTGTCTGTGGTGCTTCTATTGCTTGATTTACTTTGTTTCTCACTCTACCACCAGATAAGGGGGATCATCTGATCAGGCAAGGCTCACCCTGATAATCTTTTTAATTAACTCAAAGTCAACAGATTGGTAACCTTAATTACAAAATTCTCCAAGGCATGTAAAATAACATAATCACAAGAGATATATGACATCCTATTCATGGATTTTGCTTGCACTAAAAGGGATGGAATTTTACAAGGGACAGGGTAACAGGGTTTACTGAAAGTTGTGTTTTCCATGTATATGCAATAGCACACACACTGTACACTGTGTTCTGTAGTGTGACTTTTTTAAATGAATGTGCCATGGACATCTTTCCAGCCTAGTGAATACAAATCTACATTTTTTTTTTGGTACCTGGGATCAAACTTGGGTCCTTGCACTTGTGCAGCAGGCTGCAAAACCACTGAGCTAAATCCCCGGCCCACAAATCTACATTTTTATGGCTGAATACTATTCTGTTTTGTGTTTTGAAGTACTTAATCACATATTGGACAGTTCAGTTGTTCCCAATATTTCTTTCCTATAATTTATGCTAGAATGAACATTCTTGGCCACTTGTCTTTGGTTTGTGCAGTAATTTTCTGTGTGCAAATACAACGCAGATGGGTTTACTGAAACAAAAGATAAACTAAAAGTACTGCAATGACAGCCCATTTAGGGGCCCCTAGCAGCACTTGACTCTAATGAAAAGTTCTCTGGGTCCTTTGTACCAAGACCACTGATTTATTTTCATTCTTGAAGAGAGTCCTAAAAATTACTAACTGCCACTGATGAAACATACAGGAATAACATAAAGCAGAAATGTAGTCTTAACTCTGTCCTTTTCTTCCCTCCCCCACTTTTTTCATATTGAGTAAAAAACACTCAATAAAACAGGATCCTTATTTTAATTCCTGCACTCATTTACAAACAGGCAACAAGGAAACTAGATCACTTTGGAGGTTTATAATTTTTTAATATTAGAGGAACATTGAACATTTTAATACTATAATAGGAACTCAAGTTACAAATGATTGTGCTGAGAAAATATAAAGCTCTGACTCAAAAAACAAGCAAGAAAACCAATATTTAATAACATCTGCCTTGTTAGGAGATGTCCTCTAGTTCTTCCAACCAATTCAGTAGTCCTCCTTATCTGTAGTTCACTTCTCATGCTTTCAGTTACCATAGTATAAAAATATTAAATGGAAAATTCTATGAATAAGCAAGTCATATTTTTTTAAAATTGCACATTGCTTTGATAGCAGGACAAAATCTCATGCTATCTTGATACATCTTACCCAGAATTGAATCATGTCGTTTTCCAGCGTGTCCACACTGTATATGCTACCTGCCCTCTAGTCACTTAATAACTGGCTTGGTTAATTAACACAATGACTATGGTGATAGTATCACAAGGTTGTGTTCAAGTAACCTGGGTTGGGGAAGGAGCACGACCATATGCACACAATTTTTATTGCACTATATTATTATAAATGTTCTATTTTGATATTAGTTATTGTTAATCAACTATACCCAATCAATAAATTAAACCTTATTATAGGTAAGTGTGCACAATAATAAACATAGTAACTTTAGGCTTTGCCATTATCTGAGGTTTCAGGCAACCACTGTGGCCTTGGAGTGTATGCCTTGTGGGTATGGGGGTCCTGTACTTAGCACCTCCTCAGGGCTGGCCCAATTCCAGTGCAAGAAATATGAGAGTGAATAAGACAAACAGAGGCTCAAAAGTAGATTCATGCCCTCTAAATGCATGAAAAAATTACAAGATTAAAACAGAAAGACTATTACGGTTGTAGGTAAAGAAGCTTTAAAAAAAAGAAGTAGCATTTCAGGAATCAGTATATATTTCCCAACCTGGAGAGTTGGTAAAAAGACTAAGAAATATAATGCACAAGAAGAATAAATATTTCAGATCTAACACACAGCATGGTGACTACTATTAAAAATAATGCATTATACATTTCAAAATTGCTGTGACAGTAAACTTCAAATGTACTTACCACAAAAGTGGTGATAGATATATTAATTGGCTTGTTATAATCTTTCCATGATGGGTACAAATATCAAAAATAGGTAATTGTATTCTAAAATTTTATATATATATATATATATATTACTTTTGTATTTATTACTTTTATTATTAGTTGCCAATTTAAAATTTTTTAATGAAATGTTAAGGAAATTTCTTAAGCCAAAGGGAAATCATACTATATGAAAACACAGATCCTCTGAAATGTATGGAAATTGCTTCAAAAATGTTAAATATTTGATAATGACCAGAGATAATTCTTCCCTTTCCACCAAATATCTCTGTAAACCATATAAATATTTTTACATAAACAAAATAGTATAAGTATCTATAGCAACAGCCCTTCCCATGGGGAACTTTGGCTATAACAGACCAATCTGTATACACAGAGTTGTGTCCACTGGAAACAAGTCCTCAGGGTATTTCCCTGCCCATCCTGAAGGACCCAGCCCACTGGGACCTGTCACTTCCACTCCACTTTGGCCACTGCCTGAGAGTTCTTGACCCTGTGTGCGACCCTCCTGCCATCACCACACAGGAATCACCACAGTCATGTGTGCAACTGGGAGTGAGATCTTGCTTAACTAAGTGTCAGAGGGAGAGCAGAGAAACTTCCCACAGTTCCTGGTCATTTGAAAAGAAATAGTATCTTCAAAGGAAAGGCCTTACTGGTGTCTGAAGTGCAAAACGTATTTCTCTTGTTGCAAGCTAACCTTGCCAAGGAGATTAGAATTTAAATACGGATGCTCTGGAGCCTATTAATCTAAGGTGATGGGGTAGCAGAGAAAGCCAGAGTCGCTAAGCATCAGGGTTGTTCAGGAAGAAGATGGTGCCCACTTAGGATGCAGATGTTTGAGTGCTGTCTCCTCTGCATCCGTCTGTCTGCTGGGTCACCCTTTGCCATTCTGAAGGGGGCTGGCAAGGGTGTGAACACCCACAGGACCCTCCCTCCAGCTTCGGAGCAGAGACAGAAGCACAGCCCTCTGTGGGAACTGGTCTCCCGCTCTCCTCAGAGACCTCCACCCCTGGACCCTGACCACACTGAGTGCCTGAACATCCCCTCCTCACCCTGCAAACCTACTCCACTTCCCACACCTACCACGGGACTGCTTCTGGCCTCATCCTCTTTCTTCCTGCCTAGGTAAGCCCCTTTTTATTCCCACTTCCTTGCCTCTACGAGTATGTCTCAATCTCCCCTCATTCAAAGAATCCAAACAGTCTTCCTTGCATTTCCTCATGTGCTAGCCACCACCCACCTTTCTTCTCCCCTTCACAATTTAAATCTCCCTTACAGACAGTCTGTACCACCTCTCTCCCCTTCCCAACACAACAGGTTTTGCCCCACACTCCACCACCCATAAAGACTCCAGGGACTGCCTTGTTAAATCCAGAGTACCACATATATCTACCCGACTGTCTCTTGGGTCTCATCTCTTGGATTTCCCACAGGCACACAAATCCACCATGTCCAAAATTGAGCTGGTCGCCCCTCCATTCCCACCACGCCCAGGACAAACTTTCTTCTGCTTTGTCCAGAGTCTTGATGACAAAACCGTTATACTCCCTGCAGACATAAAAGTTTTCTTTGCCTCATCCAGATTCTTCAGACCCCACAGACCCTCTGGTTTTTCCTTCCAATGGCTCTTTTCCCTGTCCATGGTGTCAGTCACCTCTTTAGTGAACGCTTTTTGGTCCATTGTTTCATTGCAGTGTTTTAGAGTGGGATAGAGTGGATGGACTCAGGAGGAAGGACTTCAGCTCCATCTCCAGTCTGTCCTCTCCACCCATTTTCCACAAACCCAGATTTGCAAATCTAACTCTCTCCTGCTTGAATAATTTCAATAGTTTCTTGATGCCTCAGAATGAAGCGCAAATATTAATATGACATATTAATATGACATAAAAGCATCTCACAGTCTTAGCCTCACTTCTATGATAGCTCAGTGTTGAAGAGCATGGACCACAGAGCTCCACCACGAGCTAACTGTGGGACCCAAGGAACGTTCTTAACCTCCCTGTGCTTTGGCTCCCTTCCTTGTGAACTGGGGATAATTGTAATAGAATTCATGGGGTGAGGGGAACATCCGATGTGTTAATATCCCTAGATGTTTTAGAGCAGCACCTGGCACGGGAGAATGCTAAGTGCATTTAATGTTAAGTCAGCTGTGTACATTGAGTCCCCGCCCTCACCTTTGGTCCCTCTTTTTCTCATGCATGCAAATATGTGAACATGCTGCCTTCACCACAGCCAACAGCATACAATTCCCCAAACACACCATGGTGGTAATTTCAGTCTGCGCTATTTATCAGCTGCTTAACCTCCTTTATCAGTATGCTTAAATCTTCTTCATTTCCCAGTACAACTGCAGCTTTTGCGAAAAGTCTTCCCTGAGACCCTGAGATGGCCCCCCACTGAGACGCCGTGGCACCCCATGAACAGCATTTTAGCATCCTTCACTTCAATTAGCTATTTTCCTAAATCTCAGAGTGGCCCTTGTGAACACTTAGCGCATGCCAGCCCTGTTCCAATCACTACATGTATTCTCTTATGCAAGCCTCACGGGCAGCCCTCCACCTGTATTAATCAGTGGTGAGCGTGTTTGTCATCCCTCCTAGGTTATGAGACTCTTTACGGGCAGGGACTATGTCCTGATTGTCTTTGAATCTCTGGCACCCAGTGAGATGCCCAGTGCATAGTGAGTACATAGTTAAGTTACTATCTTGTAAGTACACCAATGAGAAATGGACTACACTCAGAGAGGGATGGGAACATGCACAAATTACTGACACTGAGGGACATTTAGGGAAAGGATGGATAGCAGTTATATCTGAAATTCATCGGTGCTATAAACAAAGACTGCTGTAACTACCTCACCCCATCGTTAAGTGGTTATTACTATATGAACATTTTCTATAGGGTGGAAGGGTTAATGTGTTCTCATTTGATTCTGCACTGCCACATAATTTCAAGTCTTTCCAAGGACATAATAATCCAATTCATGATGACATTTTATTCCTCAGTCTTGATTCAAGGGTCACATGCAAAGTTCCAGAAGTTTTACATGGCCCTTACCTCATGGGTTGCCCGCCTTTGATGAAAGGTAAAGAGATACACACTCTGGCGACCTTTTCTTCTTGTTAAACACCAGATGGAATAGTCACAAATTATACAGAATTATAATCAGGGGGAGTTAATATTATAGTTTCTATGGCAACGGCCTAAGACCATAAACTCAAGTATGTGCCTCTTAATTGTTCCAAAGGGATATGATTTTATAAATCAGAACTGTGTAAAAGAAATTCAGAGAGAAATATTTTGATTTCAAATAATTTTTCTTCCCTACTCTTTGAGCACGCAGTAAATTCTATTTGTTTAGGCAGCAGAAATTGGTTAAAATCAAAACTATTTAGCACACTGAATAAAATATGTCTGGGTGACCTTGAAATTGATCTTGGCAGAGAGGGAGCAACATGCAGGCCCCCGGGCGTGCCCATGGGAATGGGCCAGCTCAACACTCAGGTCTGGAGTCCCAGATGATCCTCAGGACCCCCAGACCTAGCTTAATCCATTCCAATAATTGAAAGCTTACTAGCGGAGGATTCTGGATCCCCCTTCTACATCCTAGAGAACTGAATGTGATGTGAAGTTTAACCTGTTCGGGGTTGTGTTTGCTAAGGAACTACCACTGCTGGAATGAAGCTTGGATGACAAGGCCGGATCTTCCTGTTGGATTTGGAGGATGGCAAGCTGTGGACAGTACCCCCCAGGAAAATAGCGATGGTAAATGGCATCATTCCTTGGGGAAATTGTTTCACAGCTGACCTTTATTTTGCCCTTTCTGGGCATGTGTATAGATTAACCACCTGTCAATCAAGTATAATTTCATTTCCATAATCAGCTTTAACCTGCTTATTTTACAACTTTTAGAAAAAGAATATAAAACTTCACATATATAATTCATCTACTCTTGCTTTGATAAGCAGTTTTGAAGACAAGGAAAAAAATATCTGTGTAAGCATTTTTACTAAGCTATAAAATATAACCAGCCCTCCCTGATCCACAGTGATAAGATATAAGGCAAGAGAGAAAATAAAAAACTTGAAAAATAATTACAGATCATCCTTTAAATTGTTGTTCTTCCAGAACCTGATTTCTTTTTATGTTGTGTGACTTCTTTCAAAACTTAAATATGTGAGTATTTGTCTTCTAACTTGCCAATTCCACTAAGCAGTGGCAGCTATGACCCATCTCAGGTTTTTATAGAATCATATCCTAAGCCTCCATTTCTCTCTAAGATGATGATATAGAAAATCAGTGGGCTGGGGAATTATGTTTATTTATGTCTATTTCCTCAGGTGTTTGTATGTGATAGTGATGTGTATACCTACACATAGATGCATAAATATTCAGTACATATTCATAATGGAACCACATTACAAAACTGGATTTTAAGGAAGAAATTTGAACACTTTGTGGTGTTCTGGATTGAATATCTGAGGCAATTTCAAAGAGCTCTAATGGCAGCTAATCTTTTATGAAGTATGGATGGATGGTTAAAATTCAAACTATTAGAAAAGTCAACATGAGCCTGCCGACTTCCTGAATGTGTTGGGCATTGGCCAGTATGTGTGGTTAATGTCCAGATTCTAATCTGGGCATATGCCCCTGATGTGCAAAAACAGAAATCAAAACAAACAGCAGAAACATGAACACATCAACATTTCCTACATCTCGGATAGCAGAGGGAGAGGGCATGTGAGCCAACAGCCTGGCAGAGACAAACGTGAGGGTGTTTGTAGGTGGCAGAATAGGTGCAGGAACAGTGTAGTCCCATATTCTTTCCCGACTTCAAATTTTGGTGTAAGTAACCATCTCTAACCCAGGCCTTTTGGTTATCCACATGGCCATCTGCCCTCTCCAGCTGCAGGAAATATGTGGGTGAAATCAGCAATGATGTCCAAACTGGTCTCTGTAGAGCCACACACAGGGCTATGAACCATCTTTCTGATCAAAAGTGGAGACAACGAACTCACTCTGCCTCCCTCTGTACAACACAGGCATGTACCGGTGTGGCCCTGCCTCTGTCCAAGCTGTCAAGCACGGCCATGTGTGTTTCCAGTTTGACGCACCCTTTGTCTTTGCAGAGGTAAGTGGAAACTGGAGGAAAGCGCTCTCACTCCCCAACCTCTTAACACCTGAGAGAATAAGATGCAGGGTTGCCCCTTCTCCATTTCCCAGGTACATGATGTATGTTTCCTGTTTACAAATTTGACTACACTCTTTCCAACCACAACTTCTTAGTGCTAAATGGGATTCTTACTAGTTTTCCTTACTCATGCTTTCAGATTTTTTACCCCTAAAAGCGAATGATTTCCTGACCAATGAGCTAACTGCTCCAGAGAAATTAAGGAACCAGACCATTCAGGTAAAACATGGCAGAGAGAGTTTGTGAGTGAAAATTCAGAATACAGGACTTCCCTCTAAGACAAGCCCAGCAATCCACATAACACAAAATCCATACACACCCAAGTGCGGTCTTAGCTTGAATACTGCAGTCCATGTCCTGCCACTGGGCAGGAGAAGGAGGGATACAAAATTCCATTCCAATAGAGGAATGCAGCCCACTTAATGGGTCAGTAGGGACACTTGGTGAAGGGTCTGAAGGTTCAGAATAACTGGGAAGGGACTGGAACCAGAGGAAGCACTTAAAGTATGCTCCAAAGAGAGTGCTGAAGAGGAAATCAACAATAGGATGTGCAGGTGAGGAAGGCTGGGAGGCTGCTGAGGACTGGGGAGTATTCAGAAAGCTGAGAAGTATGGCTTTCCCAGAGTGCATTTGCATCAATTAATATACTGCAATAATCTTTCTCTCGTACTGAGTTCTTGCTATGTAATCACTTTACCTACCATCTGAGGCTCTTGGACACCCTTTAAAATGGGCGTTAGAATTCTCCCCATCCCACCAAGAAGAAAAATGTAGCAAACAGCAGTTAAATCACCTTTATGTATTCATCTATTCTATTTAACAAATGGTAAGATGTGAAGCTAGGTAGGTGCCTGTGCTCAGGCTAGAGACCATTCTATGCAACTACTCTAGAAGGAGAAATATCTGTTATAAGTATGCGCTAAGCACTGTGCTGTAAAGATGTCAGAGACTTCCCCTGTCCTTGGGGAGATAATTCTCGGGGTGGGGGGGTGACAGTGCCCTCCACACATCAAA
Organism: Heterocephalus glaber; assembly: GCF_000247695.1. The sequence continues at coordinate 19,215,995 of NW_004624756.1, forward strand.
AGTGAACAACAACAATGTAAGAGATGCCAAATACCGAATAGTTAGTTTCTCTGGTGTGAGAAACTGAAAATGTAAATGAGGACCAAAATGTATGATAGATAAAGTGAAATAGGGAGAAAAGTTCTAAAGGGGAAGGGGAAGGGGAATTTGTGGGGAGGGAGCATAGGGGAAAGGAAAGAAGGGAAAGGGAAAAATATGAAAAAAGGAAAAAACGGAAATAAAGTTTCTGTAAATGGGGGGGTGGGGGATTGAAGGGAGGGCAGGGGAAGGGGGAAAAATAAGAACCAAGATGCATCATATAAAGGTACAAGTTCCTAATGATGAGTGTCATCATATTGCACACCTAAAATGGACCAATAAACTCAATGAATAAAGAAAAGAGAGAGACACCAGGGAACCAATCGTCAGATGAGCAATAGAGACAGCACACAACCTGCAGCTGTACGCAGACATGGGATAATGGGGAAATAAGGCCAGGAACTGAAGTAGGACAGCAAAGTCCGCAAGAAACTGTTTAAGCAAGGAGGGCAGCCTGAGATCAGACTGTGAGACCCTGTGTGAGTAGATGGTCAGTGACCTAACACGACTCCCCTGTGATTTTCTAACTTTAGGGTGTTGCAGTAGGCTGGGTGCATCCAATGCATTTTCAGCTTACAGCATCTTTAGCTTACAATCGTTTATCAGATGGTAACCCTGTCACAAGTCAATGGGTATCCGTATAGCCATGTGATACAAGCAGAATGATGTATAGTCTTGTGGGGAGGAGAGATGATCAGCACTTATTCCAGCAAAGGGGCTTAGAGAGAAGCCAGGGGAGGGAAGGGTTTTGGGAGAAAGAGTTGACTTGGGCATCTGCATGATATGTGGGCAGCTCAAAGCTCTGCAGACTTTCTAGCATACAGTGATTCATCAGGGTTTGGAGACTTGAAGGCTCAAGGAAGCCCACCTAGGGGCTCCTATCCTGAGCAATTAGCCCTTCACCAGGAGGGGTCTGGAGTGAGCCAGGCACTGGTGGCCTTGGGCAGCATGGATGGAGGTGAGAGCCAACGAGGGGGTCGTCACCCCTTCAGGAGAGATGGAAGGGCCTGAACTAGACAAATGGGAGCAGTCAGGAAAGGAGCTGTCGGGATTGAGGACTGGGCAGGAAATAAAGTGAGTGTTGATATTCAGACAGCAAAATCAGAGATTCAGAACACACAAGAGGTACCCTGTTTCTTCCACCATACCTGCTGCTGCTGCTATTTCGAGAAACCTCAGGAGGCCAGGCTTACTGTACTTGGAGTTTTATCTGTTTGATTTCACTTTGGGATTTGAAGATTTGTACAAACCTTCCCAGCTGCCACCTGGTAGTTTATGATGCCCCAAGAACCTCTTAATGGGAAATCACTCTAAAATCCACAAAGCCTTCTTTTTATATTTTTATGATGTTTTATTGCTGTAAAGAAAGAGGCAAGACCTCCCTGCACAAACGAATGGGCTAATAGCTGTTAATGCTAGCGCTCTTCGCTGCTATTAAATATAGATCGGGGTGTTAGGAATGTCATCAGGATTTGCAGTTTATAATTACTGCTCTCTCAGCCACTGCAGAGGCTTGTCTGGCAGAGGGTACAGTGTGCTGCTTTGGCTAGGGCTCAGCTCCAGGTCTGAGCCATTTATAAGAGAATTGCAGCTGCTGAATGGTTATGAGGCATCTTATCTCAAGGGTGCCTGGGGGGGCCACCATGAGGGGCATCGTAAGGAACTGAAATGAGTCTTTGTGTGACTCAGGTTTGAAGCCCTGGCTCCTTCCTTTCCCTCCTCCTTGCTGCAGTCATCCTGCCTCTTACTACCCCTCCTGCGTCAGCAGCCACTTGCCTGTTCTTGCTCCTCAGCGTGCAGACTTCCTTAGCCATTCCTTAGTCATTTCTGGACCAGGCCAAGCATCATGGACATTGACTTTTTTAGTTTTCCTAGGCTTTGGTCTCTTTTGGGTGAAAACAGAACCAGAAAGAAGAGGGGTATTGCAAGGACTGCATTGTCCCTGGGGTCCTTTACCTACCCTTCTTTGTGGACGCAAAGGGACAGGGGGAAGAGCTTTCATGACCACCCTCTGATTCTCTCGCCTCCTCCTCCTCCTGCCCTCTTTGCCATGGTGAGTTCCTCCAGTCCTGGAGACCCATTTCTCTTCTCCTTCCAAATCACAGTGGCCCCCGGGGTTCTAAAGAGACCAGATGAGAGTAGGGTGCCAGTAAGTGTCATGTCCTCTGAGTCCCCTGGTCACCAAGAGCTCGGGGTTCTCTGCAAAGAAGTCTCTTCTTGGTAAAGACAGTTCTCTGCTGTCTTAACTGCTTATTGCTTCATTGCCATCTTTACACCACCACACCCCAGCATGCCACACACAGGTACGTACACCACACACCCCTGTGTGTGCTCACGCACATGTGCATGATCACATGCACACACACCTGAAAGGCACTGGGATGTCAGTGACTGGCTCCCAGGGCCACACTGCCACCCCTTGCTCCTAAAGCTGCATCCCTCGGCCAGGCCAGCAGTTCTCCATATCTAACCTGCACAGTGCTTCTCTGCAGATTCTTTGCTCTCGATTCAAACTTCTTTGTTTTGTTTCCCTTGGTAGATGCAGCTCATTTTTAAGCATCTCATTTTCTGATCTAAAATAATTCACCTATTCCTTCAAATCCTATATAAAATGAGAGATTTATTTTGGCTTTTCTTCTTAATCTTCCTTATGCATCTTGCCAGAATTTTTTCAAAAATATCCTGAATCAGCCACTTCCAAGATCTCCACTGTTCCCCTCTGAGCTCAACACAGCACTCAACTCCACCAACTTGCCTCCTAACTCTCCTGCCTCTCTTCCCCTTCTTCTGTTTATTCTCCACACATCAGCCAGAATTATCCCTCAAAATGTAAATTAAAATATGTTACACTCCTGTCCTGAATCTTCCAGTGGTTTCCTCTCATGCTTACTATTAGATTGAATGTGAATCTTTATAGAATTCTACATATTCTGGTCCCTGGCTTCCCTTTCTTTCCAGCTCATTTCTCTATGGCCCTACTGACCTTCTTGCTCTTCTGGAAACACCCAACCATGCTCTTGTGTCAGAGTTTTTACTCATAGTTACCCATGCTTCCTACTCTGCCAACACCCTGTCTTCCTATGTTGGAAGAATACTCTGCATGTCCTGTTCCCTCCCTGCAGGCAGGCCTCAGTTGGGTCACCTCTTCAAAACGGCCACTCAGCCTACATAAACTGTGTCTATGTCCCCTGTTTCATCCTTCTACTCTGCCTCAGAGTTTATTCTCTCCCTTCTAGAATAGTAGCACCATGGAGCTAGGGTCTATTGCAGTCTCATTGCTGAGAGCAAAGTTCATGCAGAGCAGCTGGCACTAAATATTTGTTGAATGAATAAATGAATGAATGAATCAAATAAACAAGAGCTGGTGCAGAATAAGTGGCTAGGAACTGCATCCTGGAAATAGGGACCAAGCTGCATTTTCTAGCTCTGGCAGTCCTAGTGGGAGACAAGGCACGTGTATGAAGCAGCAGGGGGCACACACAGGGCTGGCGCAGTCGCTGGCGCAGTCTCTGGCACGTACAGGGTGGATGTTTGACAGATTGTACCAGGAATGCCCCGGGCCCAGGCAACCGTCTACTGCCTCAATATGCCCTGGAGAAGCAACCCTTCATCTCTGTTGGGAAATCAACGGGGGCTCTGCACGTGGTGCTGAAAACAAGGGCGGATTTCCGACTCCAGTAACAAGTAAGGCATTTGCTAGCCCTGCATATGCATTTACCTTCTATGGGTACAAGTGGAAGTTTACAGAGCGGGCCTTCTAGCCTGCTGAGGTTACAGCCCACCTTTTCTGAGGCCCCAGGCCCCAAGCCATGGCAGAGGCTGCACAAGAAGTGCCTGTGTCTGATGATGAAGCAAGGGTGCAGCATCATGAGCAGAGCACAAGATTTCACAACAGTATGCCCAGCTCCATGTGGCCATCACTTCCCCAAGTGTAGGACCAGAACTAGATGGTTACTGAGAATCCTTTCCATCCAAAAGCAGGAAAAGAAGTTAGCCTTGTACGTAGAGTCTTCACCAGCCACACCAATCTACCTACCACCCCTTTGAAGAAAGATTCAGAGAGATTCATTAACTCACCAAGAATCACACAGCCAAAGTCCCACATGCCTTGCCTTATACCCTACCCTTGACCACTGGTCCATTGGTCTTCTGTGGACCCTTTCACTACTATTTTTCTCAGCTCCCTCAGTTATTCTTTGGTGTAGCTGAATGGAGAACAAGTACACCAGTGGCTGGAAATGAAAAAGAGAGCTTGTGTATATCACTTGAAAAAAACCTTTCTCTCTACCTCCTACCTCAACGTGCAAGAAAAGCATCTCACCCTCATGTTTCTCCCGTCTGCTCCCCATAAGGGACCGTGTTGGTAGGATGCCCTACAGTTTTAGCCTCCACAAATTTCTTTTTTCTTTTCTTTTTATTATTATTACTTTTTTTTTTTTTTGGTACTAGGGATCGAACTCAGGACCTTGAGCCTATGAGGAAGGCAGTGGAACCACTGAATCTCTAGCCTTGTCCACAAATTTCTTAAGCCATGCTCAAGGGAAGCTCAAGATTTAGCCACTTTCCTATTTAGCCTTTTCTCCCAGGAAAACTGCAGGCCATTGTAAGAGCTGTTATTAAGAGGACATTTGTCATTGTCCTTGCTGTAATTTGCAAGTCAGTCCAGAGGGTAGCTGTTTGTGCCTACGTGGTCTCCTCCAGGGGTTGCTGAAATTCCCAGGGACCTCATCTAACATTTCCTTAACTTCTTTTTTCCCAAAATGACAAATATTTCTTGGTTAGCTGCTGTGTTCTCTCCTGTCCTGATCGCTGATTTCACATTCCAGCCATTCCTTCCCTCTAATCTTTAGGTCACAACTCCTGCGTGTCCTGCACTTTCCACTTGGCTATTACTGTTTAGCCAGCTGCCCAGCCCCATCCCACTGCTCCCAGAGTATCTTGGGCTTATCCTCTAAGGGTACTCACTGCCTTGTACTTCAGGGATTCCAAGGCCTTGGTGTTCATTAGAATTGTCTGAAACCTCTTTAAAAATACAACAGATCTAAGGCCCACCCAAGGCCTCCTGAATCAGGCACCTACTTTTGAAAGCCCCCAGGTAATTCTGACAAATGGAATCTCCCTTACTACCATGTAAGCCCTATAATGGAAGGATCAAATCTATTTTGTTCATTATTAGTGCTCTAGCACCTTGAATGATATCTGAGAATACTATTAAATAATAGATAACTATTGATAACATTTGCTGAGAGTTAGCTCTCTGCCAGGCACTATGATAAGTAGTTTATGTGCATTTCTTTCAGTTCATTCTGCCAGTCATCCTGTAAGGAAGAGCAATTATTGCACTGCTTAAAAGAAGGGGACTGGAGCTGGGAAAGGAACTTGGAAAATAGGTAGTAAATACGTCTGTGATTGTTGGCAGTGCTAATCACATTTCTATCTGCTACCATGTTAATAAATGGGACACTGCAAAAAATGATCTTAAAGAATACAATTGGAGAACTGAAGTGTAGCTTAGTGGTAGAGCTTTACCTACCATCCCCAAAGCCTTGTGTTTGGGTCCACAACATTGCAAATCTAGAATATATATATGTATATCTATACAGATAGATAGATATTATATCAGAGACATTCTGAGGAATCTTGGGATATTCACATCACATTCATGCACAGGTTTAGACAGTATCTCTACAAAATAATGTGGGAAAACCGAACATTGGGGGAGCTTGGAGATCAGCCACCATAGTCCCAAGATGCTATTTCCAAGTCTTACAAATAGCATTTTTTAGTTGCTGAGCCACCAAAAAATTGCCTGAATTCCTCCTGGATTGGCTAACCTTATATTTCAATTAAATGCTTTTTGGCTGCAAGTAATAGAATTAATATGACTGAAACCATTGAGGGCTTATTTTTCATAAAGAAGAAATCTTAAACCAGGTGGTCCCAAGGCTGGCTTAGCATTGACTCACTTCATTGAGCCTGCAAATGCCCCTCCCCTTCCCCATCAGCCAGCCTCTATGGTGGGCAGAGCTGCTCTTCACCATCCCAGTGGTCACAGCAGTTCCAGTGTCGCTCCACCTCCCATGCAAACATCTGCAATCCAGAAGGGAAGGACAGATCTCCTGTGCAATTCTCTGCTTTCATAAAGGAGAGAGTGCTTTCTGAAAAGCCTCTCCTTTCTGGAAGTAAGTCTCATGGCCTCTGCTGGGTTAAAAGAGATCTGGGAAGGCAAGAAATGGGCATGTGTTTCCGGGAGGTGGAATTATCAGGAAGAAAAAGGAGAGAAATAAATGGTTGCTACTTAGACATCTGCTAACCCCAGTCCCTGTATGTTCTCTACTTAAAATCCTCATGATCAATCTAAAGTGGATTTTCCCTTTGGAAATTTTTTGTGAATTCTATATTATGTTTTTATTGGTATTTGCAATACATAAAGTTTACATTCACTTTGAGGGATATATATATATATATATATATGGAATATATATAATGGAATATATATATATGGAATATATATAATGGAATATATATATATGAGGAATATATATATATGAGGAATATATATATACATATCTGATCATCTGATCACATGTAGTCCCCTTCCCATAACCCACTATCTCCCTTTCCCTGATCTCCTTCTCCATCTCTAAAGTCTACCTCTATGTTTCCTACCATTTCTCCTTTATTTTACTCTTTAGTTTATTCATGTTTTGAGTTTCACATGGAAGAGAAATTATGCAATATTTAACTTTCGGTACTGTTAAAGCAAGCTTGGCCCTATGAATCCAGTGCTGTTGAAGAAAGGCACATGCCAACTCTAGGGCTTCTACATGTCTACCCCATGGGAAGTTAAAGATTGTAGCAACAAGGAATTTCTTTCATTGTTTATTGAGACATATTTGGATTTTATGGGTACACTAAGATAATTTGATTTGTGTATACAATTTGTAATAATCAAACCAGGTTAATAAGCCCTTCCATCTCATCAAATGTTAGCCATTTTTATATGTTAGGAACTTCGTACTTTTCTGTTCTGGTCCTTTTGAAATATATTATAGATTGTTTTACCTGATACCCTGCTGTGCTATAGGAAACCAGACCAATTCCTCCTGTCTGTGTTCTGGTTATCTTTCTTTATTAAACATTTTCCATGCCCTTCCCAGTCTCTAGTGATCACTATTCCATTCCTTTCCTTACAAGATAGACTTTAGCTTCCATCAACCAGTGAGAACTTCTTGTATCTGTCTATTTGTATCTGTCCTGTTTCACTCAACACAATGACCTCCAGTTCCATATGTGTTGTGTCAAAGGGCAGGATTTCCTGTTTATGACTGAATAATATATAAATATAAAATATATATAAATATAAACTATGTATTATAATTATATATATATTATTTCCTTTATCCATTCATCCACTGATGGACCTCTGGGTTGATTCCATATTTTAGCTACTATGAATAATGCTGCAGTTGGCAACCATGACATTTGGTGGATTTGATGATGGCTAAGGCTCTGCTTTCCTGTTTGCAGGTCAACAGTGATCTTATTTACATTACAGCTAAGAAGGATGGCACACATATGGTAGAAAGTGTGGATGCCACCCACATTGGGAAATTGATTGTGACCAAACAAATTGGAGGAGATGGCATACAGGATATTACTGATACTTACAAGTTCCAAGAAGGTAATTTACTACAAACGAATGTACTTTTTTAACCTAACTCTATTTCATACTGTCACCTTGTGTGGGTTCCAGAGAATCAATAATGCTTCCAGCATTATGCCCTACCTAGTCTGTTACTGCAAAAGTACTAACTTCTGTAAGTGAAAGAAACATCACAAGCACAATTTTCCATGTAGTTTTGTTTGTTTCAGTGCTTTGAGCAGAATTCCTTTTCTTGTGGTTCATGAAGTGAGTTTGTTTAAAGTCTAATCTATTTAAACAAAATGTAGACTATATTCTTGCTCTCAAGAAACTTAATTTTAAGTAATCCTATTAGAAAACATTGCACAACTAGCATAATTTTAGTTCAGTAATGCAAACTTAAACACTTCACATTTGTTTAGTACTTTACAAATTATATTTATACATTGTTCCATTAAATTATCATGGAAACTTTGTGACATTGATAATGCAGTATTAATAGAGTGTAATCTCACTAACTCAGTCCAATTAGGTTGAAGGCCAGTTTCAATTATAAAATAATATTATGATGGTTTGTTAACTTTTATTTTAGAGACTGTTTCAAATGCTTCTCCTGAGTTCAGTTGCATTTCTATCAATATTGAGTGTCCACTCCATACCTGTAATTCATTTGGTGCAGGGGATCCTGGTGTGAGCAGGTTGTGGTTGATAGGATAATTATCCAGAAAGAACTTTGGGAACAAAGAAGAGAGACATTCAGTCCAACCAAGAGATTCAGAAAAGCAAAGCACAGGAAGGAAAAGACACAGACCTCAGTTAAAGAAAACGGAACAGGAGTTTCTGTACAGCTGAGCATAAGAGGTGTGAAACAGTCCCATGTATTTAGATTATATAAGGCATCAAGCTCAGAATCCCCAGTGGCTGGATTCAAAGCTGCCCAAGGTCAACATCAACCAGGAAATGAAGATACTGGGTTCCTTGATGGGAAATGTGGAATATATTTCGCAAATCATTTGCCTCTAGAAGTTCTTAGAAGAGCTGCATTTATTTTAGTGAATGGATAAAAATGATGAGTAATTAGCATATATCTAAACATTCATCAGTATTCCTAGAATGCTAAGAAGCACAGGATTTGTTTTAAGCATTTTAGACAGTCTCCCTGCTCTTATTTACAAAAGCAATTTGCACTATAAAGAAAAAGCTTGTTGAATAGAAAATGCATATACGTGGTGCTAGAAATTCATATTTTTATCATCTAAACTAGTGTATCTTTGTAAAACTACTATATCTTTGAAAAAGTTTATACTTTCCTTCATTTGGTTATTATCTGCTGCACAACGGAAGGGTTTTGTTTTTCTTTTCTTTCTTTTTGGCATTTTCCCAAAAGAAAATTTAAAGACAATAGAGCAAAATAAAAACAAAATAAGCAGTGCCCCCTTGCTATGGAGTTTCCAACAAAAGGATTTGGAAAGGGAAAGCAGAAACCCCATAGAAAATGTGAGAGGAACTAGCTGCAACAGTCTTCCATTTATCCGTTCATACGTGCATCCATTCAGCAGCTTGCTCTTAACCACCTGCTGTGTTCTAAGTGCCGTGTGGGGGTGGAGACACACAACCTGGCCTTCCCCTGTAGCTGTGGAGAAAATCAGAACCAAGCCCTTGTCATCCTGGCTGAGGATCTCTTCAACAAGGGCCAGGCAGATGCTGTGGGGCTCAGGGAAGGACTCCCAACCCAGACACTGGTCATAGAGGGGCCCATGGTCCCTGCAGTGCTGCGGTGCCTACACAAGATGTCACCACTGTCAGAGTGGAACGGAGAGGGCAGTTCATCTGTTCCCATCTCATAGTTTGTCTCATCCCCAAAAGAGGTCATGTGATTTGCTCACTTGTTTAACACTGAATGGGCACCACTCACAGAGCAGTAGGTAGAGCACTGAGTCTGAAGAATAAATCAAAATTAGCAAGAGAAGCTGGGGAAAAGAGTCTCCAAGAAAAGACCCAAGGGAGGTACTGCAATGTGAATTCTCCTTCCTTGGAAGACATGAGTCCTGATCAGACAGGGGAGGGAAAGAAAGAGGAGGCCAGGAGCAGCAGTCAGTGATGTGTGTGCCCAGATATCTTATCAAAAACATGCAGCAGGGCACAGCTGCCATTAACTGTCACTCTGGCACATGACAGTGGACAATAAATCAGCAACGAGACAAGATCAGATGCCAAGAGAGGACAGATCCGAAATCAGTGTGCAAAAGAGGAGTTCGGAGGTCGGCTGGGGATGGACAAAGATTAAAACAAAGAAAACGCTCCAGCTCTCCATGAGAAAGCCTGCTGAGGTCCACTGCTCCAGAATTTGGCAAGGGGGCCAGGCTCGCAGGGACCCATCTAGATGAACCCCTAGATTCATACAGTAAGACACTCCCCATCCTGCTTTGGGAGACTGATTTCAGGTGCATAGTTTTTAATCAAGGAGAACATATGCATCTGTAATTCAGACTTTGGAAATGACCCCAGGGAATGCTGTTTTGAGAAAGGGGTAGGGATTCCATCTCAGTATGGTGGCAAGATGTCTGCCCCAGGCAGGGGGCTGGCAGCATCCCTGGCTGTGTGTTTGCCGCACCCTGGTTCTCACAGTGACCCTCTCCTACAATGTCTCTGAATCTCCAGAGGCTAAGTGTAGACTCTAAAGTATGGAGATGAGTAGCAATGCAGAAAAAAAATTATGACCAGATTTAGGAGAGAACTCTGTTAACTATTTAAATGGTTGGAGGATCATTTTTCACTTCTACTAACTAAAGCTTATTATCAATTTTATAAATTTTTTCAAACTGTAAGATCTATTGTGGCAATAGATCTTCTTTTATGATGGGGTCTCCATCCAATCCCTTCTTTGCCCCAACAATTATTCCCTCTATTACTTGTATTTTTATCCCTCCTTGCTATTTTCTCTTTCCAATTAACAGTTCAGTGTCTCCTGCATTAAAAATTTTACAATCACATTCAGCACTGTACTCCCTAGCAGACATGCCCTGCTGTGTTCCTCCCGAAGGAGCTGCCTGGAGTAGCATTTGTCTGCTCCTTTCCTGATCATTCCTTGCCCTTGGTACCCTGATTTCTGCTACCAGCAAATCCTTGATACTTTTCTTCAACAGGGACAAGACCACCTTTTGTGTGTGGAATAAAAGTTTTTCAGACCCCACCTTGTTTGACCCACCCGTACTTTCTGATTATGTTATTCACATCCCTTTCTTGAAATTCTCTGTTTCTGTAACATGATTCCTCCTGGTGCCATAGCCCCCTCCATTCCTCCCTTTGTGTTTCCCATCTCCTTTTGAAACTCTCAGCTTGCTTTCTTTACTCCTTTCTGAATGCTGCTTGGCTCCACCCTTCATTCCTTGGGCTTCATTCACACCTTCTATATGACTCCCTCCATAGCTGCTGCTAATGCTCGCTAATATATGAACATGCAGATGACTCCCAGGTCTGTGCCAACCCAGACTGGACCCAAGGGTCCCATGGAAGCCTGAAAGTGGATCCTCCCAGAGTCCACTTTCTCTCATCCCTCTGCATGCAATACAGTTCCTCCTGCACCCCCTGTCCTAGTGAAGACAACCACCCTTACCCAAATTCAGCAACTGGGGAATCAGTCAGGCAGCAGGTTTGGGGTCCCTCCCGCCTGTTCCCAGGCACCGCACCCTGTGCCCTCATCTGTCCCAGCATCTGTGAGGCTCACCTCAGTGCCAAGATCATTCTTCACCTGCCCTCTGTACCCACAGGAAAGGCCTGTTTCGCACCCACACCTAGTTCAGTGCCTGGAGCTGTAGGGGTCCCTCAGAACCTCTGGGCCGGCCAAGTCCCAGGGCTGGAGACAGAGAGGTAGAGACGGCAGACCCCATCCCCGCTCTCAGGGCCTTGTGTTCCAGCTGGGGAGGTCATGTCTCACGGGGACAAGCGCTGTGACAAGGAGAAGGAAAGGAAACCAGGTACACGGGAGTGGGAGATGGGAGGACTGGGGTGTGCAGACAGGCTACACAGGCAGTGGGGCGGGGCTCAGACGCCGGTGGATGTTGGCGCTTAGACTCGGACAATGGAAAGGCGAACCATGAAAACGCTTTGCTGTTACACCCTAATTAACAGGAAGATGTTTTCAACCTTGTTCCTGGAGGCTACTGAGGAATCTCAGAAAACAGTCTGGCGTTAGAGAATCCCAGTGTTGCTCACAGCCCTGAGTTATGTAAGACAGCAGTGCTCAGAGCTCAAGCGCAGACAGGCAGGATGACCCTTGCAGCCCTCTCCACTGAGCCTGCGCTTCCTGCAAGGGCCCAAGGCAGATGCTTCCCCGCCAGGAAGCCCCAGCCGCAGGAGCCTTTCTCCACCTTTCTCCACCGTTCCCTTCTCCTGAGGCAGCTCAGCGCCTCTCCCACAGGCAGCTCCTCTCTGGACAACTTCCTGCGGCTCGAATTTGCCTCCTGCATTTTGCCTAAATGCATATTTGGCCCCCATCCAAAGTGATAATCATTAATGCCCTCTTTCTCCTGGACTTGTCTGCCAGATGATTTCTGCTAAAATACCTCCCGAACGTTCAGGCTCCTCAGCCCTCGGCGCCTTCATCCCATCTCCCTCCTATCGATCTGCAAACACGTGCTCTAGCCCATGCTTGCCCTGGACCAATTGTTTCTGGCACATTCTTACAGTCTCGACAACCAGGGAAATTGTTAATACACACACAAACTCGTTTGTAGGCAATGCCAGCTGGCATTTTCTCTGACCTTCCAGAGTACTTTGGGCTTATTACACATCTGCTCATCTACTCATCTTCTCCCTCCAGTCCACCTAAGGACGCCATGCAGTCGCTCTGCTTACTTTACAGGTGGTATTTTCACAGCCTGGCTGGTAGATTGTTATGAGGATTTGATGAAATAATGCACAAGCATTGATCCCAGTGCCTGGCGCATAATTAGTGCTAAATGGTAGCTGTTATGATTAATTGGCCTTTTCACCATTACTGCATTCAATTATTAACGGTAAAGTAGAAGATAATATCTTTAAATTAACATAATTATAAAAGCTAGCTTTCTTATTTTGAACTGATTTTTTCCCACTAGCCTTTCTCATTAGCATTTTTTACAAGCTAAGGAATTTGCTTTCATCTTCTCATCTCCGCTCTCCACAGTGCATGAGGGTGCACCCAAAAATATTTATGTAGGAAAAAAAAAGGCGACCATCCCTCTGCACCTCCCTGTGGCCTCCGCAAAGCCAGGCACTGCATCCATAATGCTAAGCACCACTAACCTGGTATGTCAGCACCTGAGGCAGAAGCGCCCTTCAGGCCCCAACGAAGATCCTCATTTCTTGCTTCCATACCTGCACAAAGCTATCTTTTTGTTCTTCCACAGCAAGCTGTCCTTCATCTCTAGCTCCCTTCATCTCCACCATGACAGCCTTAGAAACTTCCCATGAGACATTTTCCTCAAAATAGCGTCCATGCCTACATTTGTGTTGAACTTCAGTGCACTGCCACATGCTAATAGGGACCCCTCAAAAACTCTTCAGGCCCAGCATGATGTCATATGCCTGTGATCCCAGCACTCTGGAAGACTAGGCAGGAGGATCACAAATTTGATCCCAGCCTGGGCAATTTAGCAACTTAACAAGACCCTGCCTCAAAATAAAAACTGGGCTGAGGATGTAGCTCAGTGTGAAGGGCCTGTTCAACCTCCAGTACCACCAAAAAATAAAAACAAAATGTTCATTGTCAAATGCATCTGGGAGATCCTGTGAGCCCTGCTGTTGGAGGGTTTTGTCTCAGAACCTCTGATAGGCTAAAGAAGGATGTGAATCCACAGGAGGCTCTAGACAGCATGAGGAAAGCTGGCTAACATCTCACCAGAGCCCAGTGTTCTAGGGCAGCCGACAATTTGGGGACAAGCATTCTCTGCATTCTACCGGGAACCGGTGGCCACTGTGGAAGGTGTAGAAGCTCAGGGCAGGAGTTCTCCAGGGTCAGCACAGGAAGGGACAAGTGGGCACTGTCCAGGAAGGAGGGAGGAGAAGGGCAGGTTTTGTCTGGGGGTGGGGGAAAGGACTCACGAGTCAGAGAAAACTAACATTGCAGGAGATAGAGTGGCAGGAAACAGCTATTTCCAACATCTTTGTTTAGAGGACCACAAATCCTAGCTGTGTGGCTTGGACTTGGAAAGGGGAGCAAATTGAGAACATAGTTTGAGAAGAGTTAGATTGGAATAATTTTACTGGAATAATTGCTCTGGAGAAACAACCCTCAGACCTACCCCTTCAGTAATCCTCTTCCCTGATAGACTGGCACAGCCACCTACTGACTGGGCAGCTAGCACAGGTCACTGACTCTGTAACCCTGGTTTTGCAGAACTGATAGCAAGTATGTTCGCGCCTGCTTGTACGGGAGGGTGTGAGCTTACAGAGGCCGTCCAGCAAGAACAGCCAGGGTGTGCTTAGGAAGATACTGTTCTCTTTGGTGTTGTGTTTCTTTTTTCCTATCATTTTCCCTGGGTCTCTCCTAGGTCAGGAAGAAGAGAGACTGGCCCTAGAAACTGCCCTCATGTACGGAGCAAGAAAGGACATGAAAACAGAAGGTGTGGTCAAATCAAGGTCAAATGTGAACATGGATTTTCAAGTGGAAAATGCTGTTCTGGGGAAGGACTTCAAGGTCACCATCACTTTCCAGAACAACAGTCCCAACCGTTACAACGTCACAGCCTATCTCTCGGGCAACATCACCTTCTACACCGGGGTCTCCAAGACAGAATTCAAGAACGAGACATTTGATGTGGTGCTGGAGCCTTTTTCTTGTAAGCTAACCGGGGTGTGGTCCCTCATGACTTGTTATTACCTGGCTCTCTGTCTCCATCAGTGACACTATCCACTCATAGCTCTCAAGTAAGGTTCTCCCCAGAGCTGGGGGTGTAAACCACACAGCGAGAATTCACCTCTTCTAGAAGACCCTCAACTTCCATCTTTGTATCTCACACCCAATCTCAAACATCAGCCTTCCAAAGCTTAGAGCCCCCAAAATCATGAGAATTAAATGTTACCTCACTTCTGACTACTCAATGTACAGTCCATGGGTTGGCAGCATCTCCCAGCACTCCTGAATCAGAATTTGCATTTTAACCAGTGGAGTACACAGGAAAGTATGTAAAGCACTCATCTCAGAAAAGAGAACCCTGGTGTTAACTCTGCCCTTCCCTGGCAGAGCTGGCTGCTGACCTAGACCGTGCAATCCGGGAGCTGCTGAAGAGCTTCAAGCTCTCTGGCATCCCTCAGGGGCCTCTTTCAGATCCTTCATCTCTTCCATCCTTCCTTGCACACATATCTTCCAACAAGCATTTTTATCACTCTAAAAACTCAGAATACCCTAAGCAGGGTGGGACTGATACACTGTAGCTTGCACTGAGGATTACAAGTTTGACTGATCTCGTCTTTCCTGGGGTGCTTGTATTCAGTGGGCACAACAGTCTGCCACAGAACTGGCAGGCTGTGTCAACCAGAAGAAACTGGTGTGCAGGCAGTGAGTCGAGTCAGACAGATGGGAGAGGAAGGACCTGACTGACTATGAAGGGTACTGGCTTTCTGTTCATCTGACATGTGGCACTGAAAAGGGAAAAAGAGATATACATGTACTAATTTTTACAAAGCAAAGGCAGGTAAGACTGTGTGCCCCTCTGGGATGATGAAATCACATGTCTCAATTCTTCTCCGGTTTGCAAGATTTGGTGGCTGTCCCTCATCACAACACCCCTCGTGAGGACATTTCCCAGAAACGTGGGAAGCTATTCTTTACAATTCTAATTCCAAGAACTCAAAGGAAGTGACTATCTGTAGCTTTGGAAATATAGCTCACAGTTAAGAAATCACCATGGTATTTTCTTTGGAAACTAGGAGATTTAACACTTTTTAAAAATCTCAAGTGGGAGGAATAGATCTTCGTAGGAAAGAAAAGTCAGCCTAAAGGACTGAAGAAGAGGATAGTCACCTAATTTTTTAGAACAGGCAGACACATTCACTTTAAGAGAGCCTGAGACTTGGAATTAGACAGATCTGGAAATGAGGTGTGAGTCTGTCGCCTATGAGCTGTGTGTCCCTGGACACACTGGTATCTCTCCTCATCTGCATGCAGGAGCAGCACTGCTCATACCATAGGACAGTTCCTTTCCTCCCTGAGCGTGGAGTTAGTGTGTGGATAGAAGGCTCTGCTGTGCACTGGGGACACAGCAGTCACCACCCTCAGGAAGTTTCTGGTCTTGTAGAGAAAACAGACAATAAGCAATTAAACAAATGACTCCATAGTGTGATTACACGTGCAATAGGAAAATATAAAGCAGGCGAAGAGTGACAGCGAATGCTGTTCCTGGGGGTGGAGTGGCCAAAGAAAACCAACCTTGTAGGGTAACATTGATCAGAGACCTGACAAAAGGGCAAGAATGAGCATTGCAGCCAGAAGAAACTGTGCAGAGGCCCTGGGGCCAGAGCATATCTGATACATTCCGTGAGCAGCAAGGACTAGAATGGGAGCTGCTGTGATTGGAAGTGTGATTCTTGGGGTGCTGATATTGGGAGGTAGTGAAACCTTTGAGAGTTGGAGCACAGAGGAAGACTATGAAGCAATGGGAACATTCCCCTCTGAAGGGACCGATGCTATTCTCAGAGAGTGAATGTGTTCCTAGGAGAGTGCTTGACGCAAACCAAAGGTGCTCTGTAAGCTTGGCTGCTCTGCACAAAGCCAGCTCTCTGTCTCTCCAGCATGGAATAATACAGCCAGGATCCCAGCACCATGCTGCTTGAATCATTCAGCCACCAGAATTGTGAGCCAAATAACCTCTTTTCTTTATAAAGTACCCAACCTCAGGTAGTTTGTTATAATAATAGTAAACAGGCTAAAACAGGAGCAAAAGTGAAAAGAGGGAGACATAGCAGGTGCAGACCATCAAGAGAACTTTCTGTCCTTGTAAGAACCTGGGCTTTTATTTCCAGTGAGATGAGAAGACACCAAGCATCTGACATGATCTAACTCAGGTTTTGAAAGCTCACTTTCACCACCGCATTGAGAAGACACTGTAGAGGAAGAAGGGCTGAAGCTCGGAGACCAGTTAGGATGCCAGCGCATCATCCAGCTGAGGGATGTGGTGCAGCAGTGGAAGTAGTGAGGACCAGGCAGATGTGGCTTCTCTGAAGGTAGAGTTCACCCGATGGGCTCACGGCTTGGATATGTGTGAGAAGAGGAAAGTGAGAAAGAAATGAAATGAGAGAATACACGTGAAATGCTTTACACATGGTAACTTGCAACATTTGGGGAAACTGAAGCTAGAAAGATGAGTTGATGTGTTCAAGGCCACACCCAGAAATTCATGGCAGAGCAGGTGACAGAACTCAGGTCCCATTCAGGCAGTTAGGTGTAAACTCGGGCCCCAGTGGGTTGGCTCCCTTACTCGTGCCTCCGTGACCTGGTGTCCAGCATGGATCTGTAGACAGTGAACTAAACATTCACCTTTTCCCACCTCAACAGTACCGTGTATGTCAGTCTCCTTCCCCTTCTCTCTCTGACCCAATTAAAGAATGAGCTCATAGCACCTATTGTGCTGGCAGGTTATGTTATCCTCTTAGTCACTGACCTAGGGACAGCTGACCAAACATGAGCCTGAGTCAACAGTAACATAGTTCCCACCCACTCAGCCACCCCAGGGCTTGTCCTGAATTACTTGAAGGGAACTGGAAACTCTTTCTTCTTTAACTCTGCAGGTAGTTGGCATTAATTACATGCAATAAATTGCAGACTGCGATCCAAAATAAACTGCCTTATATCACAAAAAGCCTTACGGTTCTAGAACTCGATCTAAGCCATCCTCTGTTGCAGAGAAAGTTTTCCAAGTAGAATGGGAGACAGACTTTCCAGATGATGATAAAAGGGAGTGTGTGGGCTAGAATCAGTTTGGGAGATTTGAATAACTTAAACCTCTCAATACCTTCAAAGGTGCTATCATTACCACTTGGCTATATTTAGTTTTCTTTGCTTTTTGGAAAAGCGATGAGGCAGCTCCAGTCTGTGTCTCCCTTGGATTTCCCCAGACACTGTAAATGATATTGGCAGCATCCCAGCTCTGCTGCTCATAGAGTGAAAATCTATTCCTCCTTCTCTTGCCATGCTTAATAAACTTTATCTAGAACAATTTCTTGTGCAGTGGCAAAACACAGAGCTTACATAATGGACTATTTCAGGAGCTCTGTTCTCTGGGGCTCGGAGGGACAGCCCAGTTTCTTTAGTGCTGTGATTTAGGGAATGTCCTACCTCCAAGAAGAAAGGCATCCTGATGCTGAGATTGTAAGGGTAGCAAGAGCCTCTGTAAGATAGGTCGAAAGAAGGCAGGCATATCCCACTAGCCTGAAGAAGCCTAGAGGTCAAACACAGCCTCCAGAGGCAGCTGGGGCGAAATGCATGTTCTTCAAGGCCTGCATCAGTCATGGGCTGTGACAAGCAGCACATGTGCCCATCGGAGGTGATATCCAATCCAGGAAGGCTGGCACCTCACGCATCTGGACAGCTCACTGCTAGGAGAGCCATGGAGGAGGCAGGGTCCAGGGTCAGAGCCAAAGAAAGCAATAGGAGGAGTCATTCCAAAAGGCAGAATTCAAGAGCCAAAGACCAAAGGCATGGTCACAGCTTCCAAGAATGGGCTCTAAATGGAGTAGTACTGACCTGGGAATCAAGCCAACTAAGCCAGTTGTTGAGTGCTTGTCTTGGATGGACGAATGTGTTCAAATAATCTGCACAGTCTAGGGAAGTAGTGGTGAACCTGTGGCATACATATTATTGTGTTTTTCTTTTAAGACAAAAGATGTTAATGTAGAGTTGTTTTTTCTAAGTTAAAACCTCAGTATTCAAGTTTAATTGCATTGTTAACACTTTGTGATTAAAAAAATGTGATTTGGGGCTGTAGCTTGACACTTGATCTCTAAAAGTTTTGCCATCACTAGTTAGGGCAAGGTTTCCCTGCTGTGGCATTGTTGGCAGGGGCTGCATCCTCCTTTATTATGGGGCTGACTTGTGCATTGTAGGATGTTTAGCAGCATCCTTGGCTTCTACCCATGAGGTACCAGTAGCAAGCTGCTTCTGAGCCCAGTAGTGACAAGCATAAAGGTCTCTAGTCATGGTCAAGTGTCCCCAGTGGAGGACACCCTACCCTGTTAACAACAGTCTATCTAGAATGGCCAGTCATTCCAGTGTGCTGAGATTTAATGAAGTTCTTGGGATGTGAAATTTAGGAGCATTCTACATTTGCCCTAATTCCACCTCTTGTTTGAGCCTGCTGTCTCTCAGAGATTCTCACACTCAACTAGGCATCACCTGGGATCTGACTGAAATGCAGTGAGATGAGAGAACCTGCATCTCTAACCAGCTCCCATGATGGTGTTGCTCATCTGCAGATCCAACCCAGGTGTGAGTCCCACCTAGGGATGGCAAGCATGGCCAAGTGCATCCTCAACCCAACAGTTATCATTCCATCCTCCTATGAGACTGTGGCTCAGAATGATAGGCAAAACTAAACTGCCCCCTGCACTTAAACTATCAGCCATGGGAACTGTTTCCTTCAACAGCTTCTGCAGGAAGGAAGAATCTGGCAAATGCCAGACACTAGACAGAGGGATGGTGGAGATGTTCAGTCTTGAGGATGCTGATGGAATCTGTGCCCTGTGGGTGGGGATGGAGGCCTGAGTCATCCGTCTACCTGCTGGGCTGCTAGCTGATGGTACAGCACAGATGCCTGGCTTTGAAGAGGGAGGGCAGGTGCCACACCTGGGCTCAGCCTATGGAAGAGCTGTGCTTCACTCTCTAGAGTCCCAAGATGGGGAAATGGGACTGATACAGGAAGTGGGCCAGTGCCACAAGACAGAATTCACCATCCTCAGCCTCAACAGGGATTGGCAGGGGGCCAGAGCCACTCCATATCCTCCAGATGCCATCCTTCATGTCTGGTCCCCAGCACTCAACAGCTAACAGCAATGACCTGAGGAAGGGAGCATTTGGTACAGAGTCCTTCCAAATGACAAATAGGATGGGGGCTAGTTGAACGGACATTGCTTTCAACAGCTTGTTTCTCTTAAATAGAAAAATTGGATTGGTGCAGAAAAAGCTGGAGAGAAAATCTAGACTTATGGGCTCACATGGGAAGGGTGGAGAAATGAGGGGAAAAGTAAAACAGATCCTGCTTCAAGTCTTGATGCCAGCCTGTTTGTGTTTGCTCCTGCCAGTCAAGCAAAAGGAGGTGCTGGTCAGAGCAGGTGAGTACATGGGGCAGCTGTTGGAGCAGGCCTTCCTGCACTTCTTCGTCACAGCTCGCATCAATGAGTCCAAGGATGTCCTGGCTAAGCAGAAGTCCACCGTCCTGATCATCCCCAAGGTCATCATCAAGGTCAGTTTTAGCATCTAATCTCAGACAAGAGGGAAAGGTAAGGTTGTTGATTGGGAACCCAGGCTTAATGTGTGTGTGTGTGTGCGCGCGCGCGCGCGCGCGAGCGTGTGTGTGTGTCCTGCTCCAGAAACATAATGGAGCTAAGATCTTCCTGTTCTTTGAAAGAAGTAAACCACCCTATATATAGTCACGCACATATAACACTCCTCTTCTCTCCAGATTTAAATATATAGATGTGACTGCAGATATAAATAAGACCTGTGGATATAAACACACTTGTGGAGGAAGACAAAGATGTGTAATGGATACAGAGACTTAGAACTTTCACTGTCTCCAGAAGAAAGTGGGTCAGGCAGCCATGTGACACGGGAACTGCCGCAGCATCGCCCCCTGCCCTTTGGGCACTGACACTATTCACGGGGGCAGTCTTGCGTGTAGCAGACTGCACAAATTGAAGGATACAGCTTAATGACAATGTCTTGCAGCCACCAGCTAGATGAAGAAATAGAGCCTTTCCAACACCCTGGAAAGTTTCATCATACTTCTTCCTGTCCAAAACTACCCCCTCCATCACCGTAATAGCCACTTTTCTGACTTCTGTCACCATAGAGTTTGTTTTTCTCACTTGTCTTTCCAGTACCACCAGAAGTTTCTGCTCAGATAGCTCAAAGGACTTAGTAGGGGAGGGCTGATGTGAAAATGGAAGGAAATTCGGAAGCCTGTTTCTCTGACTTCTCAGGGCACATCACAGCTTCTGGTGCACCTGTAGCCAGCCACAACCCTGAGTAACAGGGTTGTCCCAGGCAGCCAGTAGGGACACTGGGAAGTGGCATCTTAGGCCACTTTACCCAGCGTCTAGGGGCCTTCCTAGTGTCTGGAGAACATTTTTGAAGTGATTAAGAGTAATAAGCATAGATTGTGCTGAGCTGCATTCCACTAAAGTGATAAATAAATCAGTTTTATAAAATATATTACATTTTGAGTGGCCCTAGTCACAGGGAACAATGGGCAGTGGTGAGGGATGAGCCTTGTTTCTTATGACTCATTTGGTGTGAATCCTTTGTAAAGCTAATTTCTGCTGTGTAATACCCAAGATGGCAGCCTTCCTGGGTACTTACTGGGTTCTAGGCTCTGCAGTGCAAGCATTTTACATGCACTATTGCATTTTAAATACCCAATAGCCCTACAAGATAGGAAGTACTAACACCTCCACTTTACCCATAAGATAACTAAAGACCAGAGGGGTTGAATCACTCTTCCAGGGTCACATAGCCAGTGAGCAGTAGAGCTGGGCCTCCAATCCTGGCAGTCTGGGAATCAACTCACTCCATTGCTTCTGCACCTGAGCCACCCCAAGACGAAGCTCGTCCAAATTTAAGGACAGAAAATGTCCTTTGAGGAATATGTCCAGACAGGTCTGTGTCGTCACAGGTACGTGGTTCCTTCACTCTGGTCACCACACATAGACCCATTGTGGTACTATCTGGACAGCCTTTAAGAGCCAGGATGCACAGGTTGCAGGCAGAATCAGGAAGAAATAAAACAAGAGGTTTTGGGGGTTGCCCCAGATTGTCACTGTGCTGTGCGAACGTCAATTCAACACTATGAGGCCCAGGGGTCCTAACAGGGCAGGCGGCCCCCATGCTTGAATGGCAGGACGGCCCTCACGCTGACTCTGCCCTGCAGCCCTCTTCCAGCTACAAAGGGGAAGCACGTTTGCTGCTCATGTGGGGAAGTTGCATGGGCCCTGAGTACGCGCTCACAGCCCTGTGCCTGTGCCTGCAGAAGCCCGACCGGAATGCTCATCTCATTACGGAGCCCTGGCTTGCCCCTGTAGAGGTCTCTGGAGAAGCCTTCCAAGCTGTGAAGTGCCCCAGCCACAGCAAGCACTAGAATTTAATTGCACCACGGATAATAAACTGGGGATATGAAGGAAACTGATAGCTTTGATCTTTTGGGCATTATTAATTTGAAAGATTATTTGTACTCTGTCTCCTGGCTTTACTTAAAGAACTGTTAAATTCTCCAGGGGCAGAGTCAGAAATGCATTATCCCATAAGTTAGTGGGCCTGGGCAGGGAGGATGTACTCTAAAAAGAGTTGGCTTGGTCTGGTTTGGTCTGGTTTGGTCTGGTTTAGTTTGGCTTGATTTGGCTTAGTCTGGTCTGATCTGGTCTCGTCTGCTTTGCTTTGTTTTGCTTTGGCTTGGTCTGCTTTGGTTTGGTTTGGTTTGGTCTGGCTTGGTTTGGCTTGGTCTGGTCTGGTCTGGTCTGGCCTGCTTTGCTTTGCTTTGGCTCAGTCTGGTTTGGTTTGGTTTGGTTTGGTTCCCTTGAAGGAATCAGGGATCCTGATTGTGGAGGAAGCTTATTGAGAGGCAGGGCCATTTCACAAAGCCTGAAGCCTGGGAGAGAAGGGAATTTTGGATTTTGTCCACTGCTGGATTTATTCAGGGAAGGGGGACAAGACATCGTGATATAAATCTTCAGGACCCTGTGGCTGAGAGACCGGGGCCTGGGATGCTGTATAACCTCCTGGGGGGTGAAGTGCAGAGCTGTGGTCCGCAGACAGAGGCCCTAATCCTGAAGGGACTGAGGGAGGCAGAGAGGACCCGAGAGAAGCAAGGGATGGGAAAAGAAGGGGAGTTGAGGAGGTGAAGGAGAGAACTGTCAGGAAAACATCAAGTTGAAGTGTTACACAGGAGACCTTGGGGAAAATAAATAAATGGTATAAAACAGGAGCTGGAGAGGGGTTAATGCACTGAAAATCCAAAACCCACAATGGCTCAGAGGTCCACAGTTATCTAGAGCACATGTCCACCAGCTCCAGGAAAATGCGAGAATCCTTTCTCAGTCTCTGAGCTGGGATGGGTTCGCAGCTGACTGAGCCTCTCAAGGTTGCTTTGGATGAATGAGCCAGATGCAGGGTGAAACCACATGAGGGAAAACAAGTTAAGAAGATGTGGCTTTCTGTCCTCAGCTTAGAGGCAGGCGGAGGGTAGAGGCCAGCATGCAGCAATGACAATCACAGCAACTATGATTCATTAAGCAGTCTTATTGAGCATCTCTCTTCTATGAATTAAAATTCATTACCATCATATGAGCTGACCTTTGTCTTCAAGAGGCCTAGAAAGTGTAGTGCTATGTTGCACAGTGGTCAAAGCATGGGCTCTGGACCCCAACTGTCTAAATACAAAGCCTGCTTTCTCAACATAATACCTGTGGAACCCTGGCCAAATCACTGCCCCCCCCCTTAGATCCTGTTCCCCATCTGTATGACACAGGGGATGGAAATACTCACTTTATAGAGTTCTTGTGGCATTAAGTGAGCCCACGGATGTCTAATGCCTGAGTCACAGTAACACCAGTGTATGTTGGCTGATGTTATTACTACAATTACTTCTGTTCGTAAGGGACTGGCCCATAATTACGCACCTCATAAGGGAAGGGGGAAGCTTCCAAAGCAGCTCATTCTGACTCAGAAGAATGCTCAGGTGACCATGAGGCTGCACTGCTGTCATGCTGCAGGCCTCACAGAAAGCAGAGGTGGTGACTTGTAACAAAAGGGCTTGAGTGTTGCAAGGGTGGAGAGGTCATATGAGCTCAAGTGGAATGGAGCATCAAGAATTAAGGATATCAAAGGAGACATGATCCTCAATGAGTAGAAAACATTCAGCCAGTAGATATAGGTGGAGAGACCATGACAGATGCTAGAGAAAATCAAGCAAGGGCCAGCGAAGTAGACAGCAGGTGTAGGGAGTAGCAGGAAGTCCACCTTGGCAGGAGTAGAGGTTGGTAGCTGGGCATGAGTGAGGGATAACCTCAGCAAGGTGGCTTAGGGCCACTTTGAAGTGGGTCTAAACTTCATGGATGAGAGCTTTGTAATTGACTCTGTGGACAAAGAGGCTTCTGTGGCAATTATGGAGAGTTACCATGAAATTATCATCAATTCTGCCCTCCCAAGAGTTCTCCCTTCTTTCTCTTCAAAGTCTTTGCCCAAAGTATTGTCCTCTGGAGTCACCAGCTCAGTCTTGGAACTGGAGATCCCTGGAGGCTAGAATCCAGCCCTTCTTTTCTAACTCCCTTTTTTTCCCCAAGCAAATATAGGCTGAACTAGAACAGTATTGGCCCACCTATCTGAATCCATGTCATGTCAACCAAAGCCCCCAGGCCTGTGGCTACCTGTTCTTACCTCCTGATGGACTCCATTTGGCTTCCATTCATCCCTATGGCAATGAAGATTGTGTTTGGGTTAAATTTGTTCCCAATTAACTATTCCCAGCACCTACCAGGAATGAGTCATGGTGTGTGATCCTCATATGGAAAATGGCAGGGATAGACATTCATTAAAATTTAATGAGCACACATCTCTTTTCCTGTGCTATCAAAATATTTTGATGAGAAAAGTATATTTTATTAAAAGCAGACATGGAATTTTCTCTGCCTTCCCATGTGTTGATCGCTTTAAGTCAGGAGAAGCCTCATCACCGCTTTAATTTCCATGAACAATTGTTCTTTTGGAGAGGATGGGGGCCACAGAGGAATCCAGCTGGTCTCTATACTGTAGACTGGTTTGCCTGGGCTCTGTGGCCCATGATGTAGGAACAGCAATCTGATAGGTTTCTCCCAGTCCCGGCTAGTTGTGAAGGTTTTGTGGCTTCAATGTCCTCATGAAAATCAACTACAGCAGGAGACCCAGGATGCTCACCAGCAGGCCCTGTTACCAGAAGCAGAAAGCCCAGGCAATGAGGGACAAGCAAGCGTCAGGCCTATTTCTGGTCCTAGCTGCACAGCTTTGGGCTCACAACTTAACCACTTAATATGTGAAATGGGGCCAGTAAAATAGGTTACACAGGAAGTGTCACTGTCCACCCCACACCCCCAAAGAGGGCACAAGGAATGTTTTCTGGGCAGGCTCCCCTCCAGGCCACCACTGACAACTGAGAAGACTGTGCCCATCTGGGCAGGGAGGAAGATAGGGGACCACATCAACCATCACCGCTCCTCAAGCCCTGTAGCCTGGTGGGGTCCGCCATTGCAGTATAAGAGGGGCTCCCTTTTCTACCTGGCCCAAGTATACCATGGCTCAGCCCAACATCTAGATCTCTCCTGACTGTAGACATAGGACAGTTTGCCACAGCTCCAATTGGAGCCTTCCATTAGATGCCCATGATTTTTATTAAGGTTAAGCATGGAATCCTCTTAGTTTCCCTACTATGCATGTCCCCAGAGCAAGGCGGCAGTGGGGGGTGTTGCTGAGTTAGGTCCTGATACCCTGCTCCTCCAGCATCCCAATTCATACACTTTCATCTAGGGGGAAAATTAAAATCAGAGAACCATTTGGGATGCAGTCAGTGTCCTATAGGACTGGACAGCAACTAGGTAAATTGTGACATGTAAGGAAAATTTTGTTTTGCTCTGTAGGAACCTAAATATCCCAAGCTTTTCATCAAAGTAGAATATTAAAACAAAGACTGTGTTCTAATCATCACTAAGCCCTGACTATTTTCTTTTTGTCTTAGTTAGCTTCCCATTGCTGTGACAAATACCTAAGATAATCAAATTAAAGGAGGAAAGATTTATTTTAGCTCATGATTTCAGAGATTTCAGTCCATGTTTGCATGCTTGGCCCTATTGCTTTGGCCCCATGGCAGTGCAGTGCCTCATGGCAGGAGCACATGGCAGAAGAAGCTGCTCACCTCATGGTAGCAGGGAAGCAAAGACAGAAGACAGGAAGCTGGGTGCCACTGTCCCCTTCAAGGCCACACCCCCAGTGAACTCACTTCCTCCTACCAGGTCCCACCCCTAAATACTCCACCACCTCCCAGTAGCACCACAGGCTGTACACCAAGCCTTTAGTTGGAGGCATTTAAGGAATATTTAAGACTTAAATCACAACACTGTCCATGTGTGCAGACAAGCACACTCTCTCTCAGCTTCCCTGTGCTCTCAGCAACTTTGCCTCAATAACTAGGGCTCAACCCTGCCCTGGCCTGCAGCAGGAGCCAGGAGCAGGGGACCTGCGAAGGAGGTCAGCTTCTCCACTCCTCTGTGGCTCTCTTCTCCATGCCTGGAAAATGAAATGCTCATCACTCCCATAGGGGTACTCAGGGGTGAGGAGATTCTCATGGTCATCCAAGCAATATTTTCTCCCTTTAAACCTCAGATTCAAGAAGTGCTAGTAAGTTCAGGTACTCTGCCACCTAAATATTACATTAAATCATCCCAAAACCTCACAAGAAACTGAGGCCCAAAGAGATCAAGCCACTTGCCCCTGTTCAGAACCTGAGTCCAGCTTGATTTCTCCTTGGCCACACCTGGAAGAACATTGCTTTGTGCGCGCACGTGTCCCGACATCTGTATTCCCAATGTTGTCCCAGGCCATCTGCAGAGGAAATAAGAGGTCTGATTGTGAGGTCCTGCCACAAGGGACACTGAGCAGGCAAATCCCGATTACCCTGGGAACCCAGGCGAGACACCAGCAGTCACAGGTTTAAGTGCTCAGGGAGCTGACTCTGCCCATCTGTGGGCTGTTCTGGCCACAGTGTGCTTGGTCAGCCAGGAGGGCACAGTCAGCCCATCTGTGCGTAGCACCTCTGCCACTCTGATATGTGCATTTCTGTTCATCCCCTCAGCACAGCTCTGTGACCTCATGCCTTTGAGAAGGAAAATGAGACCTCATTGGTAATTGGGGTATCTAAGGCATAATTTGCTCTATGAATTTCTAGTTTACTGGGTTTTTTAATCTTAAAGATAATACACACAAAGAAAAACACCTAGAACAACCAATCCCATCTACCTGTCATGTAGTTCCACTATGTTTGGGCCACTGAATATCTTTTTAAAATGAAATCTCTATCTTTACCCTAAATAGAAAATCCTATTATCATCACATAATACATATCAAGGTCCCAAGGCCACCTTGTCACGTTTCACTGTGGCAGAGGAATCTAATTCTTTCCCCCATAAAGTCAAAAAGAAAGAAGTGGGTGGTGTATGTGTTTTCAAATTTAGTTCAGGGTCAACTTATAATCATTGCCCTCCATGGATGGTTTAGCGATAACATGAAAAGGTAACACTGCAAATGATTCTCCAGTGGGTTTCAGAAAATATAGAAGCTATTCCCGCAAAAAAAGGAAGTTACTATTTTTATCTCTCATCTGTCAGAGATCACAGTACAGGTAAAGTTTAAAGATAAATGTTTTAGAGTCAGAAAGACCTAGATTTATATGCAGGTTGGTTCTGCCAGCTTCCTGGCTCTGAAAGCATTTTATTTATCTTCTAAGTTTCACTTTCATACCAACAGAACGGGGCGGGGGCGGGGGTTGTGGTAATAATGTGTGCCTTAAGCCCCCAGAGCGTCTGAATTAAATAAGATAATATAAGTAAAATGATGAACAGAAGGTCTGCATTGCTAAGTAAACACTCACTAAAGCCAAGTTATTATTATTATTAAGCAGAGTCAGTATAGGGTGTGTTTATACAGTGACCTGGTACTGAATTGTGTTAAGTCCCATTCACCCTTTTACTAACTGTGAGTCTTAGTCACTTTCCTTGTTACTGGGCCAAATAGCCAACACCCACAACTTAAAGAGGAGAGGTCTATTTTGGCTCATGTTTCAGTCCGTGCTCATCTGGCTCCAAGGCAGAGACACTGTAACAGAGTAAAGCCGTTCACTGCATGGTGGCCAGGAAGCAGAGAGAAAAGGGAGGGCTGTAGGACAGATGTGGAAACCCTGCCAGGTCACAACCCCAGGGAGCCACCTCTTCTACTTGATCCCACCTCCTCACAGCACATCAGCTGTGAATGCATCAGTGGGTGAACCCACTGATGCCCACAGCAGCCCTATGATCCAATCACCTTCCAGTAGCAGCACTTCTGAGCACAGGAGTCTCTGGGGGGAGACATTCTAGATCTAAACCATAGTGCTGCGTGAACTCAAGCCAGTTGCTTAGCTTCTCTGGACCTCAGCTTCCTCATCTGCAAAATGAAGACCCATAGTATCTACTTCTTAGGGTTGTGAGGATTAAACGAGTTAAGAGATATTTCTACAATGCTGGCAGTATTCTAAATCTCCACTATCCAATACTCTATCCATCAGCCCCATGAGTCTCTTGAGCCCTTGAGATATGACTAGTGACACTGAAGAACTGAACTTCAAAGTTTTATTCAATTTTAATTCTAAATTTAAATAACCGGATGTGATAGTGGCTGCCACGTTGGCCAGCAGAGGCTTGAAAGCGTCCTGACTGTAGAAAACTTCACATCCTTTAGGAAAGGCTGGCCCAGGTGTTAGCTAGAAGCAGCGCAGGTGCAGGAGTTGGTGAGCACGGTTAACAGATGAGTAATTGTTTATTAGCAGCAGTGACCACAGGATGAGTAGGAGGGAAAAAATTCAATTTCTAGTCATGTGTGGAAGACATGATTGAGAGTTCTTGAAATAAGGACCAGTAGGTGAATCTAATAAATTGTGTGACTCCAATCGCCAACTGAATTCATTCTTAGTCTTTCTCAAACTTTTTTCTTCACTCCAGTTTTGGCTTTAAATACAGTTATGTATTTCACAAAGCATATTCTCAATGGAAGATAGCTTGTAATTTCCTAAAAAGTAATTCCTTCTCCAAAAAGTGTATGTATATCTGTTGTGTATGTGTGTGCATATGTGTGCACGTTAGTGACTTTCTTGTTAAGCCAAGAATCAGAGTCTCTGTTCATTATCCTGAAATAGCATAAAGGACAAGAATTCTATACGTCAGTATTGGTGAATGACCTTGAACTTGGAAAAGTATCATATGCCTGGTTGATTTTTAAAGCCATATATTTAAACGGTATATTTAAAAATTCAGAGCCATCAAATGTACAGAAAAAGCAGTCAGTATCACCAAGTATGACACATGCTTTGTTCTTTTCTCCAGTCCACATAACAGACCTGCTTCTGTAAAGTCGATACACATGAAGGTTTCTTCTTGACCTTACCTTCTCTGGATTGCCTAAAATCTTTCTTTATTTAAGGTTTTATGAGAGAAAGAAAATCAGATATACAGCTAAACTAATAGGCAAGCGTTTTTCACAGCACTAAAAAGGGGGAGCTCTGTAGATTCCTGGGAGAATTCAAGGAAAACAGGCCTTGTCTCTCACCATAGCCATTGTTCTCATAGCATGGCATGTCACCTACATCAACATATGAAATGAAAACTGTGTGTGAAGGCTCCATTTTCCTCAAAGGCAGTGGGAGAAATACCTCCACTTAAATTTCCCAAGCAAAGCCAGGAGTGATGGCACACACCTGTAATTCCAGCACTCTGAGAGGCTTAGACAGGAAGTTGCAAGTTCAAGCCCAACCTGCATAACTTAGCAAGACCCTGTTTTAAGATAAAAAGTGAAGGATTGGGGATGTGGCTCAGTGTGAAGGCCACAGATTTAATCCCCAGTGCTAAAAGAAATCCCCAGCAGAAATGGTGATATTGGGCAGGCTTTTATGTTTGAGTTGGTTTGAGTTTCTAGGATTCACTATCACAGGTGCAGGAGACAAATGTCAGAAAAGGGACACCAAGTATTTGTTAGCTGCTGAAGAAACACCACACAACCAGGGAAGGGACCCTCTTCTCCTCCCTGCATCTCTCCCCACCTCCACCTGGCTCCACGGGAAGTCCGAGCAGCACTGACACACCTAAGCCCTCAGCCAAGTACACCTGAAAACAAGCCGAATAGGGATAACCCATGAAATTGTACAAGAAGGTGTAGTCTGATCATAGTCACACCTGGCGCCTACCATGAAGGCCCAAACGCAAGGGCCTTTCAAATGCAGTTTGGGCCTCCCTAACCCAAAACTCCAAAAGCCAAACTTTCTGAGTTGCTGAAAAAGTCTTGGATGTTCAAATAGTTCACGTGAGGAATATTTAACTCATAAAATCTTTGGAAATATCCTAAAATCTGAAAAACTCTAAAATCTAAACTTCTGGTCGCAAGCATTTCAGGTATGGGATACTCCGCCCACACTAAATGTCCCCTGTCACATTCATCAGTGACCTTAAAGGGTAGACTTTGCTTTCTGTAGCATAGAAATCTGCCTGTAGAGCAGGTCTACTGGCATGGGAAGGGTCCTCGTCAGGAGTTCCTGGGCCCCAGGACACCTTGGATAACCTTCATGGATCTGCAGTAAATTCCCTAAAGTCCATGCCCATAGCATACCCATCTTTTGTGTGCTGCTGTGTATGTCTGTGTGGAGAAAGGCTTAGCAGAGGTTATCAATTTATTTTTAAGGGGTCTGTGTGCACACTTGTATAGCATGCCATGGAGAAGGCAGACAGCTCTGAAATAGTACCTTCTCTGGAAAGTATCAAAGTCATCATACAAAGCATTTTTGCCAGCAGCGTCTCTGAAGCAACCTCATTTTCTCTAAACTAGACAGCTTTTGCAAATGTTACTTTTATTTTGTACATTTTTTTGAAATTCAAAACGTTTTTGAAAAACTTTTAATGTGGAAAACTGTACTGGACACACTAGAAAATTAAAACAAAGGCACTGTGTAACTTACAGTATTCCGATGCACTTCTACACCTCCAACATTTAAATTAATCTAGTCCAGATCTCCAGGTTGAAAGTGACAAATTCACACTGTCATCCTTGTTTTTTATCTCCAGCACTGTTTTTTGGGTTGTTTTTTTTTTTTTTTGGTACTGGGGATCGAACTCAGGACCTTGCGCTTGCGAGGCAGGCTCCGGAACCACTGAGCTAAATTCCCAGCTCCAGCACTGTTTTTTAACTAGGGGGCAATTTTGCTGCCCAAGAGATATTTGTCAGTTGTTGGAGATACTTACGGTTGTCCTGTTTGGTATGGGGGGGGGCGGGTGCTATTAGCCAAGGATGCTTCTAAACATTCTACACTGCACACGACACGCTCTCACAATAAAGATGTGTCCAGCCCTACATGTCAATCATGTGGAGGTTGAGAAACCCCGGTCTAGACCTTGACTACTGTCTCTATCACCACCTTCAAGTCAGGCTAATCCATCCACAGTCAATGTCCCCAACAGCATAAAAGTAACTTCTGGTTTATGTTCTGCCATGTTCGTTAGTTAACCTGCCTCCTCCCCTGGTGAGCCTTATTATTCTCTATCTTGCCACTGTGGCTCCAAACCCAACACTTCACCCACTTTTTGAAAAGCTCCCTTACTCTCAACTGGCATTCTGGATCTCCCAACAAAAGGTTCGGGTTGTCTTGTTATTGCTGAGTCACTAGCTTTTTCCAGCTCCTCTGGGCTCAGGGTCCTGGCCTCCAAGTCCAGGCTCTCTACTTAGACAGACTTACACTTGAGACCCATTCTAATCAGTAGCTGCCGATTCTCAGGCAAGATATTTATTTCTCTGAACCATAGTTTTCTTTTCCATGAAAAGGAGTGCCAGCCTCCATAATCCTGCCCCAAAACTCCTTCTCCTCCTTAAGGGAATAGCTATCATTGTATTATTATCTTGGTCCTAAGTCCCTAGTAACTGGTGCACATCCTGCCCTCATGTTGTAAGGCTTACATGAGAACATATGTCACCATACATTCTCAACTGGTCCTTAGTAATCAACAGGGTGCTTAAAGGAGGTCACAGGGCAAACGATGACAGGGGAAGTCACATGTACCCAAGTGATGCATTCAGTAATAGTATGTGCTGAAATGAGAAAAAGTTTAAAACACTTGAAAATTGGATTTATTATAGTTATAAAATAAAATACACAATCTTTTATTTTCAGTTACAATCTAGAAATTATCAAAGAAACATCACAAATGTTTACCAGAGTTCAAGGTATCTCTCACAGACGATATACCACCTAATAGCGCATACCCTTACGAACCACATGTTGTAACCAAGCTTAAACTTCATGGCTGGACATTAGTCATGTACAAATGTTAAGTTTCTCACCACCTTGAACCTATGCACCTATTATACGTAAAATATTTAAGAAAAGATGTTGTATCTTTCAAATTAGCCACGATCTCCTATTAAAATAAACAAATTACAGGCTCCATCCCCCCAGATTCTAATTTAATGGTCTGAGGTGGTTGGAGACTTCTGTATTTGAAAGTTTCCACTGCTTGCAGCCCTCCCTGACTGCCCTGTCTAACACGTAATCCATGCTCTCCAGATGTGTCTGCTGTTGCCACCAATATAATCACTGTCTGCCCCATGGATATTGCCTCTGACCCCAGCTCCCCACCCACTGCCCCCAGGGGAAGGGGACATGAATGGAATAAACATGAGGAAATGGTGGAAATTTTCACTTTCCCCATTGACACAAATTAATCACAAACTATGACTTGAAGAGTAAAGCCATAAGATTTCATTCTTGACTGTAGAGTTTGTAAGAAAAAGTGCTCTTCTCTGGTAAATGCCCTTCCTCTTTATCTCCATTCATAAGAAAATCTCATTGTCATGTGGATCCTTCTCTACTCCACACTGGCTAAAGAAATAAGGTTTAATAATGGCTGTGTTGTTACATAGAACACTCAAGCAACCAGTAAATCCCATTTTAAACAGTTCATCTAACTTAAATATTTATTGGGCACTGGGTTGCTATTGGAGTTAAAAGTGGACTGAAATATAAGGTAAATAAACCAAAACTGCCAAGAGCACTGCTACTTTAAAAACGATCATGTGCTATGATGTACTGAGCCTTTGCATTGCACCTGAAGGCTGCTTTATGTGCATTCTTATTTCACCCCTTTCTTAGGAGGGAAGAAATAGTGTCATCATTATTATTATCATGTTCTCAAGTGACATATACAGATCCAGCCATTTGACACAAACAGACCAAGAAACAAACAAGTCCTACAGCTCCCTGGCTGTTTTCCGGCACATTGAATTTGTGCTGGGGAAGCATAAAGCTCCAACTGTGTGGCACAAAGTCTACACACGACAAGCAATAACAATAATAATAATAACAGTAATAGTCATAATAATAATAGCGTTCTACAAGGTTGCTCCATGTGAATAGCAGTCCAGTTTTAGAAAGAAGAAAACTGAGTCTCGGACAGTTTGAATGAGTCGCCCAAGACTCCACTGCCAGTGTCAAAGTTGACATCAACCTCTGATTCTCCTACGTGATGCTCTCCAAATACCTGACACTTGAGAACTATGATGGGTGAACTCACGCACAGTAGCCGTGTATCCTCCTAGACTCCTACCCTCCTGAACCTAGATGTTGTGGCTGCAGATGAAAAGTCTCCTGTCCTCATCTTCCAGCTCAACACTAGGATGCTCTCCTTCCTTCAATATCTTTCCAACATGTCTAGAAGTAAGACAGCAAACCTCCCAGGAGTGTCTTCTGCCTCTTGACCTCGGGAATCCCTCACACTATGGTAGGAAATTTGCATCCTTTCCAGAAGCAGAGTTCACTTGGCTACTTTTACCGAGGAAGTCTGTTGCTACACCAAATCCACCTCCTGCAGACAGAGAGCAGCCAGTGGCTATGGCTATTAACCTGAGCTCTAATTAGGGTGGTTTCATAATGAGGAAAAGACTGTGATTCTAATTAGTAATTTTCCATCTTTTCCTCAGTAGGTATTCCTTAGTCAAAGCAATATGCTCTCCTCTAACACTGGTCACATTGCCAAAACATAAATGCAATATGGAACTTCAGCAAAAATGAAAATGGTTAAGGAGCCAGGGAAGCTGAACAAGGTTTTATTTGGTGCTAATGTGCTGTTATTTGCTCCCTTGTCTGTTTCTTAGGTCCGAGGAGCCGCAATGGTTGGTTCTGACATGGTTGTCACTGTAGAATTTACCAATCCTTTAAAAGAAACTCTACAAAACGTCTGGATATACCTAGATGGTCCTGGTTTATTAAAACCCAAAAGGAAAATGTTCCGGTAAGTGAAATGAAATCCCCAGGAACAGTGTCTCAGAAGCTGCAATTTCTTATGGACCATTTATGTGGGGCATGGGAGAAAAAATAGGGTTGGTTCAACCAGCACTTGAATCTTTAAACCCACCCCTGGGAGACAGATAACCATTAGCATCTCTTTTCTATAGCTGACAAATTTAGAATTTCAGGGGGCAGTTGATGGGGTCTCCATGTTACACAGTTTATAAAGGTAGAACTAAAATTCAAACTCAAGGCTGCTGATTCCTCAGTCCAAGTTTCAATCACTTTCACACAAGACCTCCCCATATATCAACCCTCCAGTGTCCTCAATATCACCATGCTTGTACAGAGTATTAGATATGATGCTGAAAGATGCCCTTTTAATGGGCTCTTTCTCCCCAGTCTACCTCTTGGATTTTGCCAACCAATCACTGTCGGTAACGGTTGCTTTTATTTTTTGCTTTTATTTTTCTATTCTTTTAGTTGAGCCTGAGGGTTCTAGAACTTGCCTCCATCAGAGCCTTGTAATATTAGGAATGTACTCAGCCTCTTCCAAACCTAGCACCATCAGATTATGCCCTCCAGGTCTATTTCTGTGGCTTCTGTTGATAAAAACTATTGTCCAACAGAAGAGACCAAATCCATGGTCAGGTAGCTGTAACTGTGGGAAAACAGATCTTGTTTATATTTTTGTCCTAGCAGTGATCCTAATTCTGTTGTCTGGACTGGCACAAAATAGAGCCCATCTGTCTTCAGCCTGATGCCTTGAAAATGTTTGCAAACAGCTGTCTCATCTTCCTTGAGTCTTCTCTACTTGGGACCAAATTCCTGCCCATGCTTCCTCTTTCTTGCCTCTAATGCGATGTCACTCCCTCTCTCTTCCGCACACTCCAGTTTGTCAGAGCCCTGCTTAAAGTGTGACATCCAGAATGGGTCCCAATCTTTGAGGCTTATTACTTTCATTTCTACCACAAATAAGTCCCTGTGAGCATCAATCAACCCAGCTCATTTCCTGTGGGGTGACCTTCTATGGGACAGAAAAGGAAGTGGAGGGCTTTGGAAACTGCCTTATGGCCAGACATGTCAGGAATTTCTCCAGTGCCCGTCATGGAAATGACCCCCCTCTGTAAGCTGTAGAAAAAGTGTAAGACCTCACCCTCTCTAGGTCAGCTCTATTCCCACAAAGGAATCTGCATTTCTTCCAAACTATAGGACTCACAACTTCTGTGTCCTGTCATTTAGGAGACGCCTTATTGCAGATGAAATATGCAGCAGAGAAAATAATTTGAGTGTTTTTCTTAAAATGCATGCACAAGGCTTTCCTATGCTAATAGGAATGTTGCAGAAAAATAAGAATTGAATTAGAAATCCACCCCAGCTAGAGAAAGAGGTCAGTAACAATAGCCTGGCTTTTGTCAGAAACGACAGCCTCACTCACCCGTTCTCACAGCCTCCCACTCAAATCAGATGCAAGGAATGCTAAGGCGAAGTGAAACACGCTTCTCCCAAACAGCCCCTGCAGGATCCAATTTATCCTTCTGAAACAGTAGTCCCACAAGCTCCCTCTGAGGGTACCAGGGCCTCATGCTGCCTTTGTACATTGGCTGTGCCAAGAATCCCACCTTGATTGAGGCCAGCACACCTGCTGAGGTTTGGATGAGTGTCCCCACAGGTCTGTATGTGGAAGCTTGGCGACAGTGGGAGATGCTGTGTCCTGTGAATGTCCGCTCGAAGGGAATTATGGCACTCTCTCTCTCCCTCTCCCCACCCTCAGTGTAGGACTCACTTAGGATCAATCTCAGGCTGTTTTGCTCATTGTTAATGTCTGACATCGGGTGGTCAAAGCAGAGTGAAACTGGGAGAGAATGGATGAGGCCAGTCCCTACATGGACACAAAGAACACATCCTTCCCACTTGCTGACATAGAGAGCCACTAGTACTTTCTGCCAACACACAGGTTTATAGCAGTTAGGTGCATAGACAGGAAGCTAGGTGCTCTGCCTTCATCATTTTGGGCTGCTACAGTGGAAATACCATAGATGGGGTAGCTTAAACAACAGACCTTTATTACTCACAGTTCTGGAGCTTGGGAAGCCCAAGGTGAAGGACCCAGCCAACTGGTTCCTCATGAGGACTCTCTTCATGGCTTAGAGACTGTCATCTCCTCACCGTGCTCACATGGAGTGAGATGGAGCGCAAGCTTTCTGATGTCTCTTCTTCTTAGGACACTAATCACCTCACAAAGACCCCACCCTCATGACATCATCTAATTTAATGAACTCTCAAAACTCCATCTCTAGACACCATCACATTACAGGGCAGGGATTCAACACAGGATTTTTTTTAATAGCAAAACATTTACATTTTAGACATACGTTATGATACACTCATCGTGGGGAATTTGCACCTGTACATGGTACATCCCGCCTCTTTTCCCATCTCCCCTCCCCTCAAGCCCTCTCCCCTCCCTATGTACAGAAGCTCTGCTTCCATTTTTTTCTTCTATTTTCACTTTGTTTTCTTGCTCCTTCCTTCCTTTCTCCCTCCCTCCTCCTTTGTTCCCCTTCCCATCTGGACTTTTTTCTTCCCATTTCCCACTATCTATTATACATTTTAGTCCTTATTTCCACTTTTGGTTTCACATCAGAGAAACAATGTAGTATTTTGGGAAGACACAAATGTTCAATCGACAATAGTCCTCAATTTCTTGTGGGAACTCAGATCCAGGGTGGAATCTCCCCCAGGCAAGGGAAGCTGTATTTTTCAGATATAATCTGAAATTGGAGGTGAGGTGGGGGGAGCATGACATGGAAAACATTTGTTATCTGGACGGGCTTGGGGCTTTGCAGCAAACACTCCTTTCTCTGTTTCCTCCTGACTCTGGCACACACCTTTACAACCAAGACCTGAGCCAGCCAGAGCCCTCTCTCATATAGTCAGGTAATTGGAAGCACTTCACTGTATTCTGGGTTGCTGAGATCTGATCTGAGAGTGCCAGATCCGTGTAATAACGTGGGCTTCTAGAAAGTGCAATTGCATAGAACCAAAATCCTTTATGAGACTGTAGAACACAGATCTTAAATGGCCAGGGAATTACCAACCCCATCCTTCCACTCATGCCTTTTGCTGGAGTGAAATCTAGAAGGTAAGGGGTCTCAAGCCTAAAGTAGAGGACCTGAAGTCAGGAGCTGGTGAGCAAGAAATTGGAAATAGGAACAAAGAAGGAAATTCTGTGTTTCAATCTCCGCTCAGGATGCCAACCAGCTAGCTCTACCCCGGTGTGGTTTACCTTCCTGCTCCTTCCCCACGGCCTCCCACCTGCCTCAGATGCTCAGAGTTTCTGTTCCCACAGACTCTTGGCTTTTAGCTTTCTGCAGTTGATATTTCCAGAACATCAAATAATTCGTCTTCCAGATTCAATTTTCTTTTTAAAAAAGGATCAGGTTCTGGGAGTTCTTTCAAGAATAAATTTCCCCAACTTTGAGGTTTGGGTTTAAACTTTAAGTTTCTCAAGTAGGGCAGAAACTAAAAGCTAGACACAGAGAGGAAAAGCCATGG
Source organism: Heterocephalus glaber (assembly GCF_000247695.1). Next base: position 19,253,564 of record NW_004624756.1, read on the forward strand.
GTAGCTGCAGTTTATTATAATAATAATCCCATTTGCCTGCTTGCATTCAAGATGATAAATGGCCAGTGTGTCCTGATGGCTCAGCACATTACTGAAGATCATTCATCACAACATCCATTCCCAGGAAATAGGTTTCTAGTATATATTTATCTGTAGGTAAAACAGAAAGCATGTATATCTTCGTGTCTGCGTATTTTCTCATGTTCACACCATTATGCACCTGGCTTCATAAGCAAGAACTAATGATGAGGTAAAGCCTAAGACTGCGTTTCTATTTGAGGTAGTCACCTGTATTACACTTCTTCTCAGGGCAGATCCCTGAGCAGAAGAACTGTTTCAAGGTGTGTCTGATTGATCACATGGGAAAACAGAGGGAGAGAATGAATGCATCTGGCTGAAAGGAGCACGTTTCTTGAGAAATAAGCATCTTAAACTGATATTCATATCAAATTGATCACTGTAAATTAAGGACAAAGAATTGTCTTTCTACATAAGGGCAGGAGGAAACTTTCTAAATTATTTTGCTGAGAGTTTAGGCAGAGCAAGCAATAACCACAAAGGTGGAAGTGAAAGTGGTAATAATGAGAACAATAACAGGGTTTTCACATTTCTTGGCACTTGCCATGGTCCTAAGTGAAGTACAAATATTAACTCATCCTACCTTCTCATCACCCTGTCCAGTAGTGCCCTCCTTTTATAGCTGAGAAAAACAATGGCAAGGTTAGTGTTTTTCCAACTTTGAGTCACAAAGTGAATTTACATGGTTTGAAAAAATATGCACATATATAAGTTATGTACATGTGCATTTTCATGTAATGTGGTTTTTATTTAACAGGCTAAAATAATTTATAAAACCACATTTATAAAGAACCAAAGCTAAGAAAAGCCACTAACAAATATCAAATTAATTTAGACATTTTAAAATATCAATGTTAATGCCATGGAGAGAGTTCTGCAAGGCCACAGATTCTGTTTCCAATTCACTGGCCACAGATAGGAAAGGAAGGGAAATTCTTATTTAGTGGATAGATTTCTATGATTTGCGGCCTTTCCCTTTTTAATCCCACTGCAGCTAGAAAGAATATTATTTTTTTGACATTAGAAGTAATCTTGGGATTCTAACTTGACATAGGAGAGATCAACTGCAGGCCTGTGACCTTGTATTTCCCCCCACCCTTTACCTCTGTTTAAAGCGATCCTGTGTGGCCCCAGTCCCCCAAGGCAAAAGAGGGCTCGGGGGCTGAAACCCTTGAGCCACTCCTGACTTTGATAGCCCTCCCTTCTTAGCAGCTCCTGCCACCACAACCCCAGTGCAAAGCTGGTGTTGTCCACCAGTTCCTTCCATGGAGTCAAAGAGGAAAAGCCTTACCCAGCCTGAGCCCAGATGTCTTGGAGAAATCTCCATTACCCCGTTCTGACCCGTCCTTCCCACAGCCCCTGCTCCCTTCATAGCTTCATAGTTCACTGACATGAACAGTGAGGTCCTTGTCTGGCTCAGCCATATACCCGCTGTGCAATGGGAAAGAAGCCTCTTGATGTCTCTGAAATGTAATTTTCTCACCTATAACCAGAGGGGTAAGGATACCTTCCTCATGGGTGGGTAAGAAATGCAGTGCAGTACCTTGCCTCCTATCTCTCCTTCCCCCTCGATCCTCACTCTGCACCTTTCCATTCACCTGAACACAGGCTTTTCAGAGGGACATGGTCTCTTGTGTGCCAAGACAGACACTCACGTACAGTCAGCCGTGTGTGTGCAGATCCAGCCATCCTCTAAGTCCACACGTCCCGGGAGACCCAAGCTTGCCACAGACTTCAGCCTACTCACTAAAAGACCTTGGCGTAGAACTCAGCCCACTCACTAATGTCACCAACACTGCTTTATGGTCTCCTTAGCAGATTCATCCATCTATAGCTACCGACTAAAGCAGCCATGAGGTAACACTCCTTCCACTTCATCCTCAATGCAGAAGTCAGAGCCAAAGGATTGACCTTGCCTCAATGTCACCAGAACATAATGGTTAGGTAAAATGTTGTCGCATAATAAATTCATCTGGTAAGGATTGTAGATGAAGAAGCAGCTGAATCACTCTCTCTGGAATCATTGAAACAAAGAAGCTGGCATGACTGACATGACAACAGCTAGTATTTTCTGAAAGTTCAGTCCATACCAGACCTGTCCTGTGCTCTTTGCTTGAATCATTTCATTTCATTTTCACATCGGTGCTGCAGCAAGCATTGAATCCTCCTCATTTTGCAGATGAGAAAATTGAGGCTTAGAGAAGGACTATCAGTTGCCTGAGCTCACACAGCTAATAAGTGGGAGAGTCAGGCTTTGCGCTCAAATCTCCTGACCCAAGTCCAGGGGACTGTAGCTACTGGGCAAAATTTCATTATATGAACACTAGTCATTTTACACTGTTTAGACAGCAATGTCTGATTTTTAAAATGGATACATTCATTCAAATTTGCTTTTTTTCTCTATAGCTCCATCTGACAGGAAGCTATAATCATTAAATAAACCCTATACGTAATCGTATTCATTAGAGAACCATACTATTTACAAAAACATTTCCCGCTTTAAAGTCTTCATTATGTATCATCTTTATCTTCATAACTTCTAAGCATCCAAAAGTGTTTACTGAGGGTTTAGGCCTCCAAACTCACTGGAATTCAAATCCAGCAGGTGCCCGTTTCAGCGACCATAAAGGAACTGTGAAAGTGCCAAGATTACATTTGAACGAGTCATGTTTGGAGCAAGCTCTACATTTTCCAAAGACACATGGAGCAGATTTGACTGTGTCAATATCAAGGGGGAAGCAGCCTGTTCTTTTGCTATGACACAAGCCTTTCTTACCATCATTTGTTTTTTGCATTCTGATATTCAGGTCTTCATGAACTCTATTAACAGGAATCTAGAAATACTCTGCAGCTGGCTCCAATTACAGTTCTTCTATTGTCCTGGCCATTTGGATCTGTGACCTTTGAGATTCTGTTGGCTTGGACTTTGGTCCACTCACCAGTAAAATGTGACAGTTGGACTAAGTCATTTCTAAAGCCCTTTCTGATTCTGACCAGCTATGCTTCAGTAGCCCCACGAAGAGTCAAGTCTTTTTTGCCTTTTCAAGACCTTCATGGTAGTCTTTATTCATCCCCCTTCCACACTCCCTGAAAAACGCTGGCCTAGGGTTCCATGCCAGGCTATCCAGAACAAGACTTGGCCTAAGATCGGAGAGCAGAGACCAGGAATCTTTCAGGCACAACACTTGCAGGAAGCTCTCATTACTAAAACAAAAGGCATCGTCTTGCTTGAAATATGAAACCTGTGAGAAAGTAACCACAATGATCAGAAAAGACATCTTTTGTAGACAATGTTAGAAAAAGGGCAGGAATTTGAAGCTCAGATAAACCTGAGATCAAAGCCCATTTACCAACTCTCGGCCCATTTACCAAATACATGATCTTGGAAAAGTGACTTCACGATAGAAGTCTCCATGTGTCACAGAATATCTACTCAGGACAGTGTCACATGTACAAATCTTGCACAATATCTCCTCACAAGCTTATATGGGAGGATGAGTGAGAGGTACCCCAGAGAAACCTGAATCTCCCCAGCCCTAATTGATCTCAGTCTTCCATGAGAAGGTTTATCCATGAGACTTAGGATAATCTGAGCATGCACTGAGGAAGAGGCGAGTCAAGAACCACGAAAGAGACACCCATGGTAGAGACAAAATAGAGCCTTGGCAGTAAACAAGTAGCAGAAATGTGCATTGATAAAAGGAACCCAGTTTGGCGCTTAAAACAGGACTATGAAGTACAAAGCATGAAGATACTCAAAGTCAGATAGTAGTAGGCAGGGGCATGGTCTAGATGTTGGAGCTAGAAACAAGGTCAGTGGGGGTTGGTAACAACTACTTAGACTTCAGGGCCTCAGCAAACACAGCGGAGGACTCAGATCAGACTCAAATGCCAGGAGGGAGCTAGAGGTAAAAGATCATTCACATAGAAAAGGCTACTGCAGAGGGATTGGGGTAAAACTAGACTTTGTTTGACTCATAGCTGGATGGGACTCAGCCCAGCTCTTCAGATCTACTGGAAAGGCAGCAGATGCATCCAGGTAGAAAGCACCATGGCCCAGTGAGACTGTTACTGACTAGCTCTGCAGCGCCTCCTACAGGGCCCTCTTTTGGTTACTAATTGCTGAATAAGCCAACAAAGCTCTCCAGTCCTCTGACCATCGTAGACCAAGAGAAAAAGGTAGCCCAGGCAGGGGTCTTCCATGCTTCTTGATGCAGTGAGAAGTGGAATTTTCCAACCTCTCCTCTCTTTTCCATCCTTTCAGTGAAATTCATCCCAACTCCACCGTGCAATGGGAAGAAGTGTGTCGGCCTTGGGTCTCTGGCCCTCGGAAGTTGATAGCCAGCATGACCAGTGATTCCCTGAGACATGTGTATGGTGAGCTGGACTTGGAGATTCAAAGACGACCTTCTGCATAAATGCACAGGAGGCTGAGATGGACCCAGGCACTTGGCCTCTCGCAGTGTTGGCTGAGGAAATTCTAATGTAAAAATTGTTAGCTGTTGCTCTAACAGGCATGAAGATCCAGACAGAGTGGGGAGGGCCCCAGAGCATGAATGCCATGCATTTCTGAAACACTTTCCCAAATCCAGACTATCCAGTGTGGAAGTTAGTTAGTTTTGCATCACTCTACCTTCCAAAGGATTCCGACAATTAGCTTTAATTAAGCTCTAATTAAGCTCTCATAGCTCATAAGAGTAAAAGTCATCATTTATCATTGCAAATGGCTGCAGCTCCAAATATGAGAGCTTCCCTTCGTGGGGTGGGGTAGGGAGGGGATATGCTCAATACTTGGCCTTATGTAAAACTTCTGATTCCCCGCTCAGCCTTTTGGGGGTAACATATGCCCCTGAAGGGACCAGAGCATATGATTTGGTCTTTAGAATTCTATTCCCCTCTCTTGGAATCAGGTTCTACTCCCCATGCTAGAATATTTGTCCCAGGAATTGAACACATCATTTTTCTTCTTGGCAAAGCCGGGGAAAGGTTGTTCATCTTGCACCTGCAGCCAAGCAGCTTCCTGCCAAATTTCACAGCTTCACCTTGTAAGAAGATGCAGCCTCATAGGAACAAATTGCATTTGTGAGAAACTTAATCACTTAGGAGAAGAAAAGAAAGCAGGTGCAATACTCGGATCTATTAAATAATGTAGCTTTAGGGCGCATTTTATAGGTGTCATACAGTGTCTTGATCAGCAGGAATCAATATCAATATCCCTGACTTTAACCCTTTCTAGGGTGCAGAAGTAGAAAGTAATGAAGCTTATTCGGGACTGGGGGAATGAGAAATTAGTCACCTTAATTAGTGGGTACCCTGCCCCTGTGTCTCTGGAATCATCTCCTTTGCTCAGTGACACAGGTGCTGGTCTTTGTTAAGCTAGAATAAGCCAAACAGGTTGGAGAAGCTGGCAGATTTAGTGACCAGACTTGTAGACAGAGAAGCAGCTATTGATTCCCTCTGTGCCTTCATATTGTCTACATTGAGACTGCACCTCAACCTGCAGGTGCCAAAAGGTACTATGAACCCAGCCTTGCCAACAACCAGTGCTAGTTCTGACCCAATGACAAATGATGCCCTGAGCTCCAAGGCTCCAACAGGCAAAGCTACTGATGTCTATGTGTAAGGTGGATGTATGGTCAGAATCTCCATTGAAATGCCTAGGTGTGATTTAGTCAGTAGACTATGACTGACAAAAACACTGTGGGAAAGAGGGTGGGGAGTCAGAATGAATGTTCCAGTCTATGTAGCTGCATTTCTAAGCCTCTGAGACTTTTCCTGAGCCTTCGGTGCTAACCCATGAGAGCTAATGAGTCCCCTCTACCAGCACATCCCAGTCATACAGATCTCTCTCCATGTGCCAAGCTTTTCAATACCACATTTTAAAATGAGATGTATTTTGCTAGATTGTTAAACTGCTTACCTTAATATGTTATTAATGACAATGTGATAAACGCTTAAAATAAAGTTAATCTGATTACATTTGAATCTGCACAGAAGTGAATGCTGTTAATTTTCAGTGCTTCACACAACTAACCACAATGCTTGAGAAGCCATCCTCCCTTTGCAGTGAACAACCCACCCTGGACAGGAAAATAGACATTTGTCCTTTAAGAAAAAAGACTACTGATAAGTACTGATGTCACTGTTAGCTTTCTTCACCTCCTCTCTGCATTTTATTCACCACATTTACTGAAGGAAGAAGTTTGCATATTTAGTTTAAAAACCAGCTTCCAGAAACAGAAAAATCTCCATGAACATTTTCCCATAAACGACCTTGTCAACTGTCGGAGTAAATCAGTGGAGAGCCAGCAGGGGGACTGATCACAATGAATACCTGGTGTGGACTTCCAGCAGGGAGGGAAAACATGTAGCAAGTGTATACAGGAGACCCTATGTCCATGGTGGACCTCGCTGAATAATTACAACTCAGACAGAGCCTCAGAGTCCTTCCCCGCTCCGTGTAGCAACCACCAACTGACTTGGAGTTGATTCGGCACTTAACTTAGAACAGGTACATTCATGTTAATGACAATATAATAGATGCTTAAAATAAAGTTAATCTGATTATGTTTGCATCTGCACAGGAGTGAACACTGGCTGTTAACTGACTTGGCACACCTGATGAAACCAGTTTGTCACTTGCCTTAGAACCAGCCCTTCCCCTGCAACAGCTGTGATTCTGCACTGTATATTGATGCTGCTGCAGTCTGGGTCCGGAGTGTCCCCCTAAGGTCTCATGTGTTAAGGTTTAGTCCCCTGCGTGTCACTGCCGGGAGGTGGCAGAACCTTAGGAGGAGGTGGCCCAGCAGCTGGTCATCAGGTCACTGGAGAGATGCCCTTGAAGAAGATGGTCTTTCACTTTCTGACCATGAGGAGAATGGCCTCACTAGGTCATGTGCCCTACATGATGTACTGCACTGCCACAGGCTCAGAAGTAGTAAGTTCAGTCAACCGTGGGCTGAAACCTCCAAAACATGACCCAAAACAAACCTTTTCTCTTTACAAATTGATTATCTCAGGTATTTGTTGCAGTAACAGAATGCTGACCAGCACAAATGTGGTGGCTTAAAAATCATATTTTACAAGGGTGCTAAGAAGTATGCCCCAGTTAGCAACAGAGACTGTGAGTTCTAGTGTCTGCCTCTGCTAAGTGGTTTTTGAACACATCCTTATTTGTGCTTGGAGCTTCAAGAAAAAAGATAGATAACAACACTTGTTTCTACAAGCTCATTCCAGGAAATATATAAAACCAACCTTAAAAACAACACCTGACAAACAGATAGAGACATAGATAGACAGACATTGTATTTTTTTCAAATAACCTCACCTCATCAACTTTATGAAAGAAGTACCTGTAAGTGCTTAATGAAGAACCTAATAAGGGCTAGGAAACTGCATATCATTGGAAGTCAAGCCAGGATGGGAATGAGCATAAAAACAAACTCTGGTTTTAGAATAACATTTGTCATATGTTCTTTAATCTCTTGTCTCCTTGAAGTTTTAGGAACGCTGACTTAAGACCAACTCAAGACTCTTTGAAGAGCTGCAGAATAATAACAAATAAAAATGTGTACTGGTTTATAAAAGGGATGTAGGGAAACAGACTTCATGCTAGACTCATTGGCAATTAAAAATTACAAAACCCCAGGCAGAAGGTCATTTTTTAATGAACATTCATCTACAGTTATTATAAAGCATTCATCAATTCATTTTCCTACCATTCAGCCATACCCCCTACTCTTCAACCAAACACCCAGTGTTCCAGTTGTCTATCCATCCTTTTTTCCAACTATCCATCCATGCATGCTTCAGGCGTCATTCTTGAGGCTATGGATTCTATCGTGAAAAGTCCATTGTCCCTTCCCAGAGGCAGAGAAGAATGAAAATGTAGAAGCAGACAAAGTACATTACGATGGGCATAATAACAGAGACATGCCCAGAGCATCAAGGATGCCTAGAAAAGTCTTCTCCTGTGTCTCCAAGAACAAAAGAGGAAAGAGCTAGATTGAATCTTGAGTTAAGAATAGAGGATGAGCTCGAGAGCGACAGAGAAGAATTTGTGTAACAACCTAAAGGGAAGAGGAAGTCTGGGCCCGATTAGCTTGGTGAGGAGAAGGTGAGAGGCCAGCAAGCAGAGGGAGGGCCGGAAACAAAGGCACCGGCTAGAGTTGCAAATGTCTCAGAGTTGCAATTTGTTATTTCCGAGCTGCATTGCGAAGTACAGCTGTTAGAAGGTCTAAGCAAGGAACTGGATAGAGAACGAAAGACTATGAGTGGGTCAAGGAGAGCAGGGCCTAAAGAGATGGAGTGGAAGGCCTAACTCAAGACAAGTGAGGACAGTGTGAGACTTGGGGTGCAGCCACAGCGGGGTTCATAATGGAAATGAGATGATCCAGGGCCCAAGTGGGAAAAGTAGAAGTGGAGGCTGTCCCAGCGAGACACTGATGGAAGTATGTGACACACAAGCTCCTAACAGCTAAACTTTGGGCAGTCAAGAAATCACTGTGGGCAGGGACCACGGAAGACTCGGTATATTGAAGAGGAAAGGGAATGTGAGCTCATCTGTCAGTGGAAAGAGCGATAATTTTATAATCATTTAAAATCTGCCTCATTAAGATTCTCAGTCTGATTGTAATTTTTTCATGCTATTCTTGCCCACTGTCTAAATTTGCTCAAATCAGAGAGAAAAGAATTCTCTTTGAGTTACAGGGACATTCAGTGTACAAATAGAAAATTCTCATTCACTTATCTTTTGCTGTTGCTGGCACAACCCCGTGGTTGACAGTATCCATACTTCATATTTGGACATCCGTACCTCACTGGGACTTTCAGATGACAAGGACACGCCCCACCATGCATTTTCCACCCACACGCAGCCCATTGAAGCAGAAGTGCCCAGGGTGTAGTCCTATTATTGCCAAACTTGCTTCTTGCTACTTTACTATTATTATAGAAACAGGCTGAGCTCATAAAAATTGTTCTTTTGTCTTAGCTATAACCATGAATTCAAAAATTATAGCTCCAATAAAGGAATCCCCCTTTTGTGCTGATCATTACAAAGAAATGCTGGGTATCTTTGGTAATATTCCGATTAACTTTATCAAGTGCACAAAGCTAAAAACCCATGTAGATCAACAAAATATTATTATGACATGAAATTGAATAATAGGTATAATACAATAAAAGCTTTCTCTATTGTGGAAAGCAATAGGCTTCAGTGGTACCTTTGCTAGCAATGTTATCCAGAAAATAAAGGCCATTATCCATGAAATTTAAGCTTTAAAAAATCCAGGCTCACTTAAATAACCTCCATATTGGAAACATAAGATAAAAGCTTTAGACTTTGATTTTTTTCCTTAATCCTGGCTATTTTTTAAAAAGTCTAATTTAAGGACAACATGGATTCTATGTATTCTAACTAGCTGCTAATGTTTCATCCTGTTAATGCTCAGTATATGTAAAGTAATCACACTCAATGAAGTGCTGGCTCTATCTTGCATTCTGAAAACTAGTACTCCAAACAAGTAAGTATTCAAAAGATCACCTTATTCTTCTTATTGCTAGTAGAATTAGCAATAAAGTATGCCATTAAAATACCATGGCATCCTTGGTCCTGTGCTGAACTGAGAATTGACAAAGAATCCTGCTGAAATAATGCAATATAAGATTGACCTTGGGCATGACTGGTAAGGTGGAAATCCCTTTGGAAAACTATTTAGCATTATCTACTAAGTGAGAATGCACAGAATAAACTACTCATTCCACTCCTAGGAATATGTTTTAAAATATGCTATAATAGAATGGACAAATAAAATGTGGCATATTTGTACAATTAACATGTGGAGATTAAAATAAATATGCACAATAAAATAAATACGTATTTATAAAATACATATGGTATAAAATATTATAATACAAAAGAACTGCCACCTAATATAGAAAAGGAAGCCAGACATTAAAAAGTACATACTGTAACATGGTTCTATTCATTTAGTGACCAAAATAGGCAAAGCTGATCTACAAAATTCAAAGTCAGGATGGTGGTTACACCTGGAGGAGAGACGTCAGAGAGCTCCTAGGATACTGGCACTGTTCTGTTTTTGGATCCAGGTGTCATGAAACTTCATCGAAATCCGCATCTATGGTCATTTTCATCATTGATAATTGTGGTCAGGACTGCAAATGTGGCTTAGCAGGGTCTGCTGGCTCCAGGGTTCCCAAGAGGCTGCCATCAAGGCTGGCCAGGGCTGTGCTCTCATCTGCAGGCTCCGCAGGGAGGTGGTCTGCTGTCAGGTTCACCCATGGGTCCTCCAAGGCCGGTGGACTGAGGTCCTCAGATCCCAGATGGCTGTTGGCTGGGGGCCTCTTTGGTAGCTTGTCATGCAGATTTGTCCACCAGCCAACTCACAGCTTGGCGTCTGCCTTTCAGCACAAGGAGAAAGCTACAGAGTGAGATAAGAGAAGCAAAATAGAAGCCAAAATCTTTTTGTAACCTAATTTTGGAAGTGATGCCCTGTTACTATTGTCACACTCCAGGGTCTAGGGTGGTTTTTCAGTGCTTGTGATTAAACCCAGGGTCTTCATGCTGAGCTGCATCCTTGGTCCTTTTCTTTGACTTTTTAATTTTGAGACACAGTCTCATGAAGTTGCACAAGCTGGGTTTGAATTTGTAGTCCTCTTGTCTCAACCTCCCACACTACTGAAATTACAGGTGTCCCCACTCCATCTGGTTCACAAATTAACTATGAAAAGTGAGCCACTGAGTGCAGACCACAGTCAAGGGGAGAAAACTATACAAGCCCTTGAAAATCAGAAAGCAGGGACTATTGGAGACTTAGTTATGCTTGGATAAGATTGATAGGAAAAAAAGTATCCTTAGGAATTGTCACGGGGTCTGGCTACACAAATTTTTTGGTTTTTATATCGCCCTTCTTCCTTGTTTTAAGAAGCTGTCCATGAATATTTATTGAGCTCCAATTCGGATTTTTGGGGTATTTTTCTCCTTAGCAGAAGACACAGCGTCGGGACTTACTGCTTGACATCATCTGACCAGACTCAAATGAAACTCCCTGACCTGCTAGTCAAGGGCTAAATTCTCTGGCTAAGCTGGCAATGTCTGGATCCCAGGGAGAGGAGGGGTTCTGATCTCACTAAAGTACCAAATTATAGACACAGCTTGAGAAAATACCCAGAAAACAGTAGCCTTCACTATTAATGTTTGGACCACCTCAACTGGGATTTACATCAATGTACATAAGAGAAAATAAGTACAGCAAAGAACAAATAGCAAACCATGTGGCAACACATAAGAAGACAACATCCTTTGCACTTAAAGAGAGTTTTCTCTTCCATTTCTGTTGTCCCTTCACATGGGTTCTTTGACAATTTCTACCAAATGTTAAAAGAACTTGTAGCACCTGGCTAAACCATCACAATGATTTCCTTTCCAAAATTGACCAACAGTCCCAAATGACTAAAACAACACCCATCTACTGTGCAATGTCTGTGGTTTGGGTGCACACGAGGCAATGTACCTAGTGCAGAATGAGCATTTGTTAAATGAATGCATTATCTTAATGGCCACCCAGGGGAGCAGGGGAGGGGTGTTATTCCCCCTGGTGTTCCCTAGCTCAGGCTGCTTCTTTCATCTTCGTTACTCCCATTTAAGTATTCTCCATGCCACCCAAACCCCAAAGCCCTTTGCACATTTCTTTTTGACAGTTCTACCTTCTAGAGTTGACCTAAGCTTCAAAGCCCAAATAATATCAAAGGGAATAAGGGGCGAATGGATTGAGAATCAGAGCTTCACTACTGAACACAGCTTGTCTGAATGTATCCCATTTTCTCCCTGCTTCGCCTGGAGATGAGGCACCCTAAAACAACCTGATCTTCTAAATTGTCCTTACCATGTTTTCCCAATGATTATCTCCCATTTTCCTGTGCACAAGGCAATCACTGGAAAATCAGATGCAGTCTTTTTCTCTCCTCATGTTACTGCCACCGTAGCCTTAAACAACTCTGCAGGAAACAGTCATATAGTGCTCCTTGGGTTTCTGGGATCAAAGTTTAAGATCAGGCTAGGTTTAGAGACATTAGAGATGAAGAAGTTGAGCTTTCACCTCAGACCTGCCCCCTGACCTTCCCACACATGCAGTTTCTGGTCGTGGACCAAACTACCACACCAGGTAGTAAGTTTCTCAACTCTGGACATCCCCAACCGTCTGTCAGAACGGTTAAGTGGTGTTACCAAGCTAGGCAAAAGAATGGAAAAAGTTATTTCTCAAATCACTTCCAAGTCTACAACTCTATCATTACAAGATTCCACATTTGATATAACACCTAATCTTTCCCCATCAATGCTCTGAGTTGTAATATTTGCCTTACCATTCAGTCTTTCCTATGACCTCAATGTCTTTCATGGATTGTGTTTTCAGTGTGTGTCTATAAATAAGAACGTTGCTTCCTTACTCAGGTGAGAATTTAATCCATAACTTGAGTGTCATCAGTGTGGCTTTCTAGCCAACTGGTTTTATAAATATGTTTTTATAAATTTATAAATTTTAATATAATTTTTATAAATTTATAAATATGCTCTTGGAGCATCAGAAATAAAAGATGGAAAAAGTAACACAAGTAGACAGACTCCTCAATTTACTATCTGGATTCCCAGACTTTTCCCATAGCACCTGAGGCCTAATTTTTAATGACAATTGCCTTCCAATTAGCAACCATGAGATGCTGGTAGAAGGGAAAATGAAGGCCTGGAAGGAAAGACATGTTGGAGACAAGGCAACTAATAACACTCCGGGCTCCAAATAGGATTGTTAATCATCTTAGCTGGTTGGAGGAGGTTGAATTTTCAAGAACTACTGCATATGTAGGAGAGGCATAAATAAATTCACTGGAAAACAAACATGTGGCATTCTGGATCATACAGACTCACCCTAGGCAGCCACCATCCAGAACATGGTTGAGCATTGAGATGGGTAGGAATAAAAAGATAGGGCAGGTACTGTGGGACTGTGTGATTCAAAATTCATTTATTCCCCTTGCCTCTGTTCTATTTAGAGTTAGTGGTCAGAAATGTGCTTGCTAAGCAGATAAAATCTGTAACTAAGAGTTCTTAGTTAAATCATCCACCCTCTTGTTTGCCCGGAACTTGGAAAATTCCCGGACTCACTATCAGTAGAACAACCGTCACCAAAACGGGCTGACTATCAGTACGTGACGGCCGTGACCCTGTGGTCACAAGGTCTTACTGTGTGCCTGCTGACCATCAGCATGTAATAATGAGTCACAAACCTTTGTTCCCGTTCCTGCCTGTTAACCCCCCCTTCAGTCTCCTATAAAAATAGCTTTGGATTCTGTGCCTGCTGCCTCTCTCAGCTACCTTGCTTTGGGAGTGCCGTCTGGCCAGACTAATAAAGGTCTGTTTTTGCTTGGAGACTGAACTAGGTTGGGTAGAGCTTCTCCCCTTTGCCCTCCTCCGAATGAGGTGCACTCCCAAGCCTCCCCTCAATCTGTCCCCCTTCCAAATTATTTACGGGCGATCTCCCCCAATCATTCCATTAATAGATGTAGAGCTAAAGGAAAAGTTTTCCCACCTTCGGCTCCTTAAATCCTTGAAGGCAGTTCATCAGCTTCAGTCAGAGCTACATGAGACATTACGAAGGAAAATGACTAGTCCAAATGAAAAACCGTTACAACCTTTACCCTATAAGCCGGGAGATTTGGTTTTTATTCGCAGGTTTGATTCCAAAACCCTGGAAGCCCGTTGGAAGGGACCGGTTCCTGTTGTCCTGTCAACTCCCTTGGCGATGAAAATGGCTGGACATTCTGCCTGGATACATCGTAACCATCTAAAGCCAGGACCCCCCACGGACATCAAAAAGGATAAATGGAAAATAACCAGCCAACCGGGCGACCCAAAGCTAAGATTGGAGCGAATTGGAAACGTTTCGCCCTCATGATGATATTTACCAGGATATTGACAGTGTTACCCTCAGGGGAGTTAGATCACACAAAAAATATATGGATTCAATTGGCAAACTCACTTAATCTATCTGAATTCTGTTTAAGTGTTGATGTAAATTTTCATTATGTATTAGGAAATTGTCTTATCCCGGTATGCACCCCTTTAGAGTCAATACGGCCTTATACTTTATTTAAAGATATTCCAGGAAAGAACCTTACTTATGTAGATAGTTATAATTGGGGACCTGTCACATGTTATAAGCCTAAAAATGCTGTCAAATTATATACATCTAAAGTGATCATGTCAAATAAGACTAAATGTGCTGTGTATGAAAATTGTACAACTAAATGTTTGAAGATCAAACGGTTAAAAGAAATGGCCTGCCGAATAGAACAAAAGATTGTATATGGCAACTGCCATGTTTCCCTGCCAATGGGATGGTTTTATACCTGTGAAGGAGAAACTTTCAACTACATTCCAGCCAATTTGACCAAAACCCGTTGCTGTTTAAATCGATTAACTATAGTATTACCAGATAGAACTGATTTGATTGTGCCTAACAGAGTTAAACGGTGGTCACCTTATACTGCACCAGGATGCGATGATGATGTGGGTCTGCTAACAGATGCAGAAGTACTAACCATGATAGGATCTCTGGTTGCCATGCCGTCTATAGGAGTACATGCTGAAAAAGCAGTACGAAAATTAGCTTGTAAAGTAGTAAAAGGATTAAATGCCACTTCATCAGCCTTGGCGCTGATCAACCAAGAATTACAAGAACAAAGGCAGGCAATCTTAGACAATAGAGCAACAATAGATTACCTGTTGCTCTTCCACCACCAAGGTTGTGAAAAGATAAAAAACATGTGTTGTTTCAATTTGACCGATAATAAAAAAAAAAAAAAAATCAAAGAGGAGATAGAACAATTAGAGGACCTGGCAAATAAAGTACACAACAAAGATGGTGGAGACCTGTTTAAATGATTAACCTCATGGCTGCCCAACCTACAATGGTTAAAACAATTATTCCTTGTCTTTATAGTCATATGTATTTGCTTATTAGTATCATGCTGTTGTATACAGTGGATGCCTATGTTTATGCGTAAGATTACTTAGGTTATAGAAAATCAGTGGGGAATGTGGGACTGTGTGATTCAAAATTCATTTATTCCCCTTGCCTCTGTTCTGTTTAGAGTTAGTGGTCAGAAATGTGCTTGCTAAGCAGATAAAATCTGTAACTAAGAGTTCTTAGTTAAATCATCCACCCTCTTGTTTGCCCGGAACTTGGAAAATTCCCGGACTCACTATCAGTAGAACAACCGTCACCAGACGTGCTGACTATCAGTACGTGACGGCCGTGACCCTGTGGTCACAAGGTCTTACTGTGTGCCTGCTGACCATCAGCATGTAATAATGAGTCACAAACCTTTGTTCCCGTTCCTGCCTGTTAACCCCCCCTTCAGTCTCCTATAAAAATAGCTTTGGATTCTGTGCCTGCTGCCTCTCTCAGCTACCTTGCTTTGGGAGTGCCGTCTGGCCAGACTAATAAAGGTCTGTTTTTTTCTTCCCACTGTCCGGTGTGTTCCTCCCCGGGTGATTGCCGCTGTAGCCAGCTCCTCGGAGCGTTTGGTAAGGCCCACGGTCTTACAGTACCAAATGTACCTTAGGTAGCTGAGAGAAGAACTCCTCCTTTCAGTATGGAATGTGTTAGGAACCATGGAGGGAGGGAAGAAAGGTGGACAGCAGTGAAATACCTGGGCCCAACAGGGGGAGCTATAAAATAGAAACAGAAGATTAGAAAAAGGGAGGAACGAAATTGTCCTCAACATTCAGTTAATATTATGCCAACTTTTCTCTCCCCGCTGGAAGAATTATTGAACCAATCTGCTGGTTCTTTGGCTTTGGTCCTTAAAGAACACGTTTCTCTCACTTTAGCCACCAGGGGACAGTAAAGAGTGCTTGGAGGTGCAGGGCTGACCTGTTTTGGCCTAGTTTACAGATCTAATAAAGGTCATAGAAATTGAGATTGTTGTTCTGTTAAAAAATAAAAGAGAGAGACATTGGAGGCTGGTGACATAAGCACTCGTGTCACTGTCCTTTATCTTCACGGAGCACAGGAAACACCAGGCCCTCACAGAATGAGGCATTTTCAGCCTTCATGTTTGCCTCCGCTCCTTTGCTCCCTGAGAAGCAGTTTTCAGGGAAAGAGAAAGCCTGTCATTCCGGAGGTACAGAAGTCTCGTTTAAAATGAAATATAGATGCCCATTCTTTCCAAGTTCCTGAGACTTTAAATGTAAAAGAACTCTGGTCTCAAAGAAATCTAAATTAAAGAGAAATAATGCTATGACAAAAAGGAAAAGTTTTATGTCTCAAAAGACTAGGGCTGACACCCCACCACTTGTGACTTAGGGCACTGGCACTGAGCCCTGAGGACGGGGAGGAGCTGGGGCTTGGAATTGAGGGGGGAAAGGGCTTTCTACGGGCCCGCTGCCCTGACACATGGCTGCCTGTGATCCCACTGACCCCTGCATGGTCAGCAGCTCCCTCCTGCGCCTTCTCCTGGCCCTCAGCGGGGTTCTCTGCCTCCCCTGCACATCTCTGCTTTGGTTCATCTCCATATTCGTGTAGAGAGTTAGATTTTGGAACTCAAGAGAAGGACAATGAGAGCAGATGATTCTCTTAAAATCTGGACAGTGTTGAGAGCAAAAGTGATCACCAACTACAAAGTTCATCAAAAGGATTGTAGGTTTGGATATTAAGAAAGCTTAAAATGAAGACGATAACTTTCCCTCTGAAGATGTGATCATTCTGAAAATGTGGTCATTTTTATTCACTTCTATGACAATTTCCTTTTGATTCTATTACATTTGATTCTATTTGTTACATATGCAGAAAATAGAAAGACACAGAAAATGTGAATGAATGGCTTTTTCAGAGTTAAATGACAACCACCTGCTTTTTAATGATCCATGATCTTTTGATGGTCTAAGTAATCTAAGCCAACACTGATGATTTCATTATATGCTATTGCAACACAGTATCATTTCAGTATGAAAATATCGGTTCCCTATGTACTCTTTAATCAGGACCCATCTCAAGAAGATAGACAGCTACTAGATACTCATGTTTACAAATTCTACATTAGACTTCCTGATTTGCAAAGTATTCTTGTCTATTGGGTCACTAAGGCAGGTTTACCTAATCATTTTGTGCCATTCCAAGATTAGTGAATCCCCAAAATTTGTCTAGCCACACTGTTTTCCACACTGCACATGCTTTGCATAATGTGTGTTCTCAATTAAAACCAAGTTGAATTTAATTCTATTTCTATTTATTGGACAGATGTATAATCCACGTGGAAAAGACAGCTTAAACTCTCCTCTTTAAACTAAAATAATACCATGCCTTTTCAGTTCTTACTATTTTTTTGAATTTTTCCCAAAGGCCATGGATGTACTGAGAATGAAATATACATAAGGTCAGATTTTCATGGAGTCATAGAAGAACAGAACCAGCAAATACATCTCCAGAGTCAGAGGCACCCAGGGGCCCCAAGGGCACGGGTGGCAATGGGAAACCCACTGAGGCCAATACTAAAAAGCTGAGCACTGAAACTACCAAGTTCATGCTCCAGACCCCTCATTACAAAGGGGCCTTTTGAAGGCCTAAGGGGACCCTGGCATTGTTCTCAGTCATAAATATTTGCAAAATTTGCAAAAGAAGGTTGCTTAACCATAATTAGTTAAATGATCAGTGAGTGTCCCCTTCACCACTCCCTTCCCTTTCTGCTAGGTGGCATTAGACTCTCCACAGGCATTTGGGAGCTCCAGATATAGGAAGGATGAATTGAGAACAGATTTATTTTGCATTTATTGGACACATGGGCGCAGTTTATTGTTCCTTTTGTGTATAGTGAAGTTATTGCTAGTGATCCCAACCCAGGAGCAACTTCCAGGAGTACTGCCATCTCTTCCTTGTAATGTCCAGTACAAGGTGAAAGCCCCACTGTACGGTAAGTGTGACCCCCTGATGCCCCATATGGGAAGTATGTGGGAGAGAGGAGTTTTAAAAGAGTTAGCTTCCCAGCAACCAGCCTACAGACAGTGAGGACCTCGGCAGCAGGGAGCCCAGCTCTGTCCCAGCGCCCCATTCCACAGCAACCAGCTTAGCCGCCTGCGCCTGCAGGGCCCTACCCCAACTACCCCCAACCCCACCCCCAGCCCTCAACACCCTGGCCTCTGGCCTCCTGGCTGTGCCACTACCTGGTTCTACACTACAGAGGCCCAGCGGGTCATAAAGGCCATTGTCCTGAGCTCCACAAGATAAAGCAGAAGTGAACAACAGAAATAAGGCCTCTCTCAGGCTCCCTGATGAAAACTGAACCCCACTGGAAAAGTGAAGAAAATCTCTGCAATAAAGGCACACCAGACCACAGTACTTGGTAAGTTGGAGGGATCACCACCTTCCATCAGAACCTGGACTATCTTCAGGGGAAGGACAGCTGGAACCTGCAGTAGAAATTTGCAGACTTCAACCCAGCAGGAGGACAGGGAGCTCAACTTGGGACTTGCAGCCAAAAATCTGCCTGAATTTCATGGGTCTATTACTGGCTTGCTGAGACTCATTGACTTATATCTTCACACTGCTGCCCACATTGTCTATTGTGACAGCAGAGACA
>NW_004624756.1:19282762-19339517 GCF_000247695.1 Heterocephalus glaber
AAAAAATAAGAACCAAGATACATCATGTACAGGTACAAGCACCCAATGATAAATGTAAATGTATTGTATACCTAAAATGTACCAGTAAAAGAATTAAAGCAAAAAAAAAGAAAATAGAGTTGGAAGCTTGTTTGTAAACTTGGCAGCTAAAGGTTCAGTTCAGATGAACCCTCAAAATGAAATACCTCTTCTGTCAGATATATACTGAGATACCATGTATGGTTCTAAACATACCACTTAGCTGATTTATGGAAATAATGTAAATTACAGTTATGAAAATTCTTGAGTTTAAGCACACAAGCAATTGCATCTACTTGTGAATTCCCATGGTTTATACATCCCAAAGCAGTGGATCACATGTGAGCAGTTAAATCTCCTTAATGCTAATAAAGCCAGAATTTCCAAGTGAAATATCATGAAAATTCCCATTGATACAGGGAAAGGGCTAAAAACTTCAGTATTCTAGTAGCAAATTCCTACACATATTCATCAATAAGCCAAATGTGTAGTATAGTAGTCATTTGATTACACAATTATACAATTAAACATAACATAGCAAGAATTTAAAATGCCTTTGAATTGCTCTTGCCCATGCTTTAAAACCAGATAAATTCTCAGAGATTTTCAAAATTCTCGATCATACTAAGACTTAAATGTGACTCAAAGAAAGAATCTCTATAGAGGACAAAATTTAATCTCAAAGAAAGAATTATACGAGCTTAAAAATGTATAACCTCCTACAAGTATTTCTTCTTGCCTTGCTATTTATCTTTTACTTCAAATTGACTTTTATTCTGGAGAAATTCAGGCAAAATACCAAGAAGGGGTACAGAAAGAGTGGGCGCGTGGGGACAGCACCCAGGGTGGGGCCTCGGAGCCCAGGCGGGATGCAGGGTTCCCGGGTGAGGGACGGGCAGTGCGGTGTGCACTGGCAGAGTCTGAGCACACTGGGCCCGGGAAGAAGGGCTCCGGGGCGAGGTGATGGCAGCAGCTCTGAACGAGCGGGCAGAACCCGAGCAGAATGAAGAAGCTCCTCAAAGGGGAGGGGCGCCAGCCCAACACAGGGTGCTGGGACAGAAAGGGTGATGTAGGTGTCCACGAGCTGGGAGCGCTGGGGATCTGCGACATGGGCACAGCCAGGGGAGCCGTGCCAGGTGGAAGGCGGCACCAGGTGGTGACGAAAGCCCCGAGACCAGTGAGCAAGGTCTGCATGGCAGAGAGTGGTGGTGGCCGCCCCCGCAAGCCATGGTAGGAAAGGCAAGCGACAGGGTCAACGCTGGTGACAGGAGGCTCGCAAGTGAGTAGACTACAGAGAGCTACAGATAATAATAATAACAAAATAAAAACAAAACTGATCTCTGCGTATTGAATTGGAATTGGAAGTATTAGCATGAGCTCACAGCTTTTCACATACAGACACAGGCAGAGGTAAATATAAACGTGTATTTGTGCATGTGACACCTACCAGCATACCTCACAATAGCCACTGTTATTGGCACCCAGCAGCTATAGGCACAATTCCAACTTGTGTTCTTGTTCCTGCATACCGTTTCCCACAGAAAGAAGCCAGGACTCTTTGGAGAAAGGTTAATTCCAGTATGGGGATAGTGAAAATACAAGATAAGCCTAGTTGATTTCATGGCAGAAAACGAAGACATATTCAAAGAATGATAAAGGCATGTGAAAGGGACACAGAAGCCAGGTTGATAACTGCTGACCACAGCCAGCACAATTTCCGCAGCAAAATAAAGTATAATCGATTATCACTCGGTGTTAAAGTTAATAGCCCTATTTATTAAGCCCCTAATTTGAAATGAAGAAAAGAAGAATGACTAGCAAGGTGGTGATCTTATATCCAATTGAATAAAATTGTAACTGGGCTAAATATTCCAATTAAAAGAGATGGTCAGAATGAATGAAAAAGAAGATCCCGCCAGGGTGGCAGTGCATGACTGTAACCCCAGAATGCCCTCTAAGGTGGGAGAATCACAAGTTTGAGCCCAACGCAGGCAACTTGGAGACTTAGAAAGACCCTGTTCCAAAATGAAAGAAATTTTTAGAGTGCCAGGGATGTAACTAAGAGCAAAGGCATTGGGTCTAATTCCCCAGTACTGAAAAAAAATGTTAGTTGCAAGAGATACATATTAACACATTAATATAAAGGCATAGATAGAATAAAAGTAAAAATGGTTCAAAAATATAAACATAGAAACCATAATCGTAAAAAAGCTGGGGTGGTTGTGTTAATAAGAACAAATAGACAAAGTCACAATTATATTTGGAGATTTCAATGCAAGTTTTTTTAGAAAATACAAGAAAAAGAAAGACTTCTCAACTTAATTTATAATGCCAGCAATATCCTGATAACAAACCCCAACGAATTTTAAGAAAATAAAATTGTACACTAATATCTCTCATAACTACAGATATAAAAAATCCTTAATGAAATATCAATAAATCAAATCCAGGAATACGCAAAAAACTTAATGTATCATAACCAAGTGAGTTTTATCTAAGGAATGCAAAGTCATTTGATGTTGGAAAAACCAATCAATGTGTAAGTCTGCATATTAACAAAATTAAGAAGAAAATTACAAGACCGTATCTCAGTAAAGACAGAAAAGTCCCTTGACAAAACTAAGCACCTATTAATGATTAACAACAAATTTTGCCAAGTAAGACTAGAGCTTCCTTTGACTTCATAAAGCTTATATTGAACAGATGATTTATAGTGAGTGGCTGGACTCTCCCTTATGATAACAGGAAACAAAGAAGCACATCCTTTTTCAATGCTTTTAGCCAACACTGTAAATTAGCATCTTCTCTGGGACAATAATAATACAGACATATAAATTAGAAAAGAAGTAAAAATGTCTTTATTCAGAGATTCATAATTTCTGCTTACAAAATCCCAGGGATTCTAAAAAAAAAAAAAAGACTAACTTTAGATCCAATAAATAATTTAATAAGGTCATGGGATACAGGATCATTATATAAAAAGCAAATGTATTTCTATATATTAGCATAAAAATTTGGAAGAATACTCCAAAATTCTATTTACAGTTTTAAGCATAAGATAATTAAATATAGATTTAATAAAATATCAAAAGAGCAGCATACTGAAAACCATAAAATATTACAAAGGGTAAATTAAATAAATAAATAATAAACAAATACATAAAAGTGAGCTATACCCAAATAACCTGATGTCAAGGCTTACTATACAGCTACAATGGTCAAGATATTGGTTTACACATGACCCTCTAGTTCAATGTGATAAAATAATTGAGTCCAGAAATAGACCCACACTAATATGATAAATTCAATTTTGACCTAGATACCATAGCAGTTCCATAGAGAAAGAAAGCCTTTTTAAGAAATGGCGCTGGAACAATTGGATATCCACGTGTGGAATAAAATGAAACTTGCCTCATATCTCATAACATTCATAAAAATCAATTTGGGATGAATCAGAGATTTAAATGTAAACCCAAAAATGATAAAGCTTCTAGGAAAAAATAATATTTGGAAATGCCTGGTAATGTTCAGTGTTCAACACACATATATCTCATGAACTAGCAACTCTTCTTCTAAGAATATACCCAAGAGATATGAAAATATATGTACATAAAAAGAGATATACATGAATGTCAATAGCTGCTTTCTTCATAAGAGCCAAAAAAAAAAAAAAACCTGGGGAAAATATCTTCAATAGGATAAAAGATAAAAAAAATTGTAGTTACATTCATGCAAAGAATATTCCTTAGCAATGAAAAGGAGCAAACTACATACAATGCAATCACATGAATGAATCATAAAATCATACTGCTGAAAAAAATCTGGGCACACTATATGATTCCATTTAAATGAAATTTAAGAAGAGGCAAAATCAGTCTGTTGATAGAGATCATTAAAATGGTTGCTTCTTGACCATACAGTTATAGGCAAAGGTTACTTTAAAAGGGAATGAAGGATTTTCAATGATGAGCAAACAATCATTGGGGTGTGAGTTACACAGATGTGAGGTTCTCCACCCAAGTCACTTCTCCACTAATATCCAAGGATGGGACAAGGCTGCATGGCTAGTTTGACCACTTTGTGAGCTAATCTCTCAAAAACAAACAAGCCTCGCCTATTAAACAAACTCACACCACCCTTGGTGAAAGCAGAGAGTACAACACATTAGTACATGATACTTAAGGACAGACCAGGCCTGGTGCTAGTGCAGAATTTTCCTCCAAACAAGTGAATGAGGTAAAAGAATCTATGTGAAAATTCCCCTTGACCTCTTTGTAGGGCCTGATCAGGTGCAAAATGGAAATATGTAAAATACACACAGAATGAAAACTTCTCAAAGACGGTCTTACCACAGAAATGTTGGTGCGGACATTCCTACACTTTTATTTCCTGTGAATTAATGAGCTACTTCCGTATTTCTCCTGACTAGTGATCACTACCGACATGCTTTAATTCCTGCTCTTGTTTTGTGAACCTTTCTGCTGCCCAACAATGACTGTCCCCACGAAGGCTGTGGTCACTATGCACTGCAAAGAGAATAAAAAAATAACATTGGGGAAAAAAGATTTGATACATATATGTGCCAGTTTCCACAACAAAAGTGACTATCATGTATCACAAACACACACTAATAAAAAGCAAAAAAATAAAAATAAAGATTGATGATGATATTTTTTTAAAAATAAGCTTCTAAAAAGAGATCCTAATAACTTTCTTGATGTTTTTTTTCAGTACTGCAGAGTGAATCCAGGGCCTTCACACTAAGCCACATCCCCAGCCCTTATTTTATTTTGAGACAGGATGTCTCCATGTTCCCCAGGCTAGGTTTGAACTTGTGATCCTCCTACCTCTGTCTCCCAGAGGGCTCGGATTACAGGCATGCATCACCAGACCTGGCCTGATTTCTTACTTTTATTGACCATGAAGTGCATGTCTGTCATAACTGGTGCTTACAGCAGGCTGTCTGCACCAATAGCATTTCAAAATCCATTGTAAGTGGGTTATGGGAGTTGGCTAGAAATATAAAGTAGCATTAAGTCTATTAGATTCTGGCATGATGCTGTGAAAAAAAATGCAGAAATATTCTCAATTCCCTACACTGTTTCTCCCACAATAAGCAGGATCAGAGGGGGAAAACGCTCACACCGTAAGAAAAGAGGTTCCTCTTGTCCTGGATTCCATCCAGCTGCAGGGTCCAGTGGTCAATTTAAGTGGTCCCCAAAAGCTGAACCAGGCAAAGTTGAGCCCCCTCATCTGAGCACCCCTGTCTGGTCATTTTGTGCCATGAACATTACACACTGTTGGGAATTTTTTTGTAGAACAAATGTCCTTTGACTCACAAGATGGCTCCAAATGTTGCAATCAGACTCTCAAAACACTTCCAGTACTTCAAATCCAGAGTCATTAATGTTGATTTTGAAGGTTAGATGTTTAGTGCAGTTATGAGTATCTCTGTAGTACTCTAGGTTTGTCTCTTTGGAAGAAAGCATTCTTTCATGGCAAAAAAAAAAAGGCAACATGCATATATTTTGAGTGTCTTTCCTCCATGTGTTTTCTCCCAGTTTTCTTTCCAAGTATTCACTGGTGTGTTTGAAGGTAATAAATTATCCATATCTTAGTGCAGAAAAGGCTGGCAATTTCCACCCTATACAGACCCTCAGGAAATAGCTATCTCTGGGTGTGGTGCACACCTGTAACCCCAGCATGCTGGAAGGCTGAGACAAGAGGATTGCAGTTCAAGTCCAGCGTGGGTAACTCAGTGATTTAGTGAGACCCTGTTGCAAAATTAAAAGGGGGCTGGGATCATAGCTCAGTGTGAAGGCCCTGGATTCAATACCCAGTACCTCAAAAAAAGGTGTATTCACACACACACACACACACACACACACACAAATCCCCATATCCCATAGTGAATCTCTGCATTTTTATGTTTCCTTGTTATCTATTTTGAATATAGGTTTTCAAAGCAGGAACAGGTCTCCGCAGCCCTTGATGCAGGCTCCAACCCTTCTCTCTCAGCTCTGCAAACTCTACTGTGTTTGATCGCAGTATCTGCCTGATCAACTGCCTCCCGGTGACCACCTCCCTGTGGACAGCTGCAATCAGCCTCCTGAATCAGCCCACGGACCCTCACACCCACCCAGACCGCTTGATGCACCACAGTGACGGCTCTCAGTCACAGTGTGACCATGGGACTCCTGCCTGTGTCCTCTGAGTTCAGCAGTCAGGACTCCTCTTCGGAAGCTTGTTAGAGTAACCAAAGGCTTTGGCCAGCCCCCTCTCTCCCCCTCATTCCCCCTCTCCCACTTCTGCCTATCTGCTAATTGATGCAGACATGCCACCTGTGCCACCTTCTTCTCTCTGGGGTCTGCACTTAATAAACTGCTTCTGTTATCTCATTCATTGTGCTGAGCTCCCTCCTCTGGGTCACCTGACAGACGTACCTGAACTGACCTCTATCCAGGGCAGGGCTCCCCTAGAAAGTGGCTGTCTGACAGGAATCAACTAGATGCTGTTCAGACAAGAGCCACAAGGGCATCTGCCAGCATAAACAAGTTTCCTGTGAGGACACCTGTCAGGGTCAGACACTCAGAAATGAGTCTGTCTTCTGGGATGAAGCATCCCATGCCAGGCTCATTGTAAACTCCATGGCCAAGCCCATCAGGGCAGAGCTAGAGTTTATAGCCCCTCTCCAGACAAAGACCTCAGGGCAATGAGAAGAAAATACACAGCCCTTTACTCATTTCTTTCCAAGAAAGGGTACTAAGAACTTAAGTCTCTGATTTTACTTCTATTTTCTCCCCTCCAGACAGTCACCTGTAGGCAGACTTTTCATCTCATGGATTTGCTGAAAGCAAAAGTGATCAATCTTAACTGTCCAAACATGAAATTTGTTACTTGTAACCAAATAAAGACACTAGTTATAAAAATAGAGCTTATCACCAAGGCCTGTGATGATCTTGGCCATCGGCAATGACTGTCATAGTTGCAATGTTGTTGAGGGAACTCCAGGGATCATGTTCCCTGGTGAAGAGACACGACTGACCTCAGTCTCCAACGACCGATTTGACTGGGCCAGTGTTAGAGTTTCTGCCAATCTGGAAAGCTGTCACTCAAAGCAATCTCTGACCATTTATTCTTGGACAGGCAGGCATGAGACACAATTGCTCCCCTTATACCAGTAAGGGAGAAGGGGCTGAGAGTATCAGCTATTTCACTTAGCCTAGAAATTCCCATAGACGTTGTAGCTTGTCTCACATAGCCTAGTGTTCAAAGCATATACATATAATGAAACCAATGAAAATTGTTCTATTAATGTCTCATTTTATGCAATCTAAACTAGTACTATTTCAATATGTAAAATAATGGATTTCTTTCCTATGACTTCTTTAACAAGTTATCACCAACTTAGTGGATTGAAACAAGAGAATTATATTATCTGGAGGTCAGAAGTCTGAAATGGGTCTCACTGGGCTAAGCTAAGTGTTAGTGGGATTACCTTCCTTTCTGGAAAATATCCAGCCTGTAGAGCTGCCCACACTCCTTGGTTTGTGGCCTCTCTTCCCCCACCAAAGCCAGCAATGGCATAGGGTCTCACATCCCAACCCTTTGACACTGCCTCCTCTGCTCCCCTTTCACATTTATGGTCCCTTGTGATGATATCAGGGCCACCAAGATAATCCAAATAATCTCTTTACATGAGATCAGCAGATTAGCAACCTAAATTCCCTCTGCGACCCAATTCCTCCTTGTCATGCCACAGAACAGGTTCTGGGGAGTCAAAGTCCATGATCATTCCAGCAACTCATGGAAGATGGTGCCAGTCTCTGGGTTGTTCTGTGGCTCCATTCAAGAGAATTTCCAGCAGGGGTGATATGACCCCCAAAGAAGGATATACTGGTAGGTACTAGGGCCGGAGTGAAGAATCACAAGGTGCCAGTCCTAATTTATATAATCTGGGCCAAATTTGGAGGATCCTACAGGGGTGCCCATCATATCTACCACAGTCCAGTAAGACCTCTCTTACTTCTTCTTTTCCCTCCCCAGTGATCTGCTCCCCACCCAACCTTTTCACCTTGGACAAACCAGAGAGAGTTTAGTAATTAGATGAAGAGAGCTAGAAGAACTGGGCTGGCAGACAAAGAAGAAGGTAGCTGTCCCTACCATGCCTTACTGGCTTCCTCTTTGAAGCAAATAGCCAGAGAGAAAGAAAGAATATAAATTCAGTGTTCCATGATTTTGAGAGTCAATTAGATATTTGAATTTATGAATGGAGACTATTTCTCCATCTTAAATGGACCCCATTGTTGTTATTATCTGAGAGTGGCTGGGAGAAATGGTGAATCCCAAGGATATTTCAAGCAGGACCCAGAAAGTCCCTACCCTACAGTAGGGTTTGTACTGTCATTAATGGGACAGAATAGGGAAGAATGACTGTACCTTGTAATTGCCTTTAGTTTAGAGAAATGGTTGCAAAAGACCCCTTGAGGGAAGGCGATATGTCAGATTCACTTTTTATCCCTGTAGTGAAATAGATAAAGTAGGGTATCAACTAATCATTCATTCATTTGTCCATTCATTAATCAACAAATATTTGCTAAGTTACCATCATGCACCCTGTGCTGATTGGACCCAGGATTTCTTAGCTAATACAGTTTGCCCAAGGATGCTTCAGCATTTTCAACAGGAAGAAAGTATGACTGAGCCAAAAAAAGCTCCCTCCTCTCACATATCCATCTCCTGTGATGGTTTTGGTTTCCTTGTTTGGCCTAGTTCTGGTTGGAATGGAAGCCCTGCTTCATATTTAATAGAGGCTTTGTTCTCCCTTCACACAGTGTATTGATCATTATAATTGGACCTTTTTGCTTTTTCCCAAACTACATTACCCACATTAACAGCTAACTTAAAATGCCATTATGAAACCATATAGGTCTTAGTGGAAGAGAAAGAAAAGAGGAAATGAGCCTCTCCGAATGCAATCTTTTCCAGTAAGGAGCCTCTGTGGATGGAGAAGCCTGGCAGGGTTTGTTTTTCTGCCTCTCCTAGCTGTGATCCCCCAGAGGTTTCTAGCAGCCAGCTGACCGTCTGTTCAGCTTTGCCCTGCAGACCCAAGTGCTGGAATGTGATGGGGTGGGGCCCCTGTTTCCTTGTTCCTCTCTTCCTGTATCTCCATACATAGACATAACCATTTGTGTGCTGTCCTGGGCCTCCTCTGCTCCATTAGGGGAGACAAGGGGTGTACTCAGCCCTCGAGAAGCTCCTAGGCCTCAAGATAGACCTCTTTTTCGTGGCTCTCTCTTTAGTATCCGTGGACTTGCCTGACAAAGGGCCTATCTGGCCGTTCTGATCCCCCGAGTTGTGGTTTGACTTTTTCCCTAGTAACAAGAAGAGTTGGGATAGAGGTAAGTATTTTGAGTTTTTTTTAAAAAATGCATACTACTAGGCAAGCATGATGCAGAGACAGGAGGGAGCTTAAAAGCAAAGGCAATCCTGCACAAGGAATCTAGTCTGGTGGCAGAATGCTGGCTGGCTTCTCCAGTCACAGCTTCTGTGTCTGCCACTCCTTTCCTTCACTCTGTGTAGCCTGGGTCTCCCCTCCTTCTACATGGCCAGGAATACGTTCCTTCCACTTCTCTGAGTTCTTAGGTAACTATTATGTTTGTTAGCATTTCTAATTGCTCATCAATTGTCCCCTCCTGCTGTTTGATACAAATGCTATGGGAATCCTCTTCCTAAATAGAACTGTCCTCTTTCTCTTTCTATTCTTTGTTCACACTTTTAGCATACAGGATAAAACCTATGTTCCTTAACATTCTCCACAGTTCGTTCTAATTTTATTTGCATCTTCCCTTCCTACCTTCTTCCCTACCCCCAGCCATTGCTATATTTGCTATGTCTGGTCCTTTGGGCAGCTAGACTCTGTCATTCCCTGATAAGAAGCTATACTCTGTTCAGGTTGAACTCTTCTCCTTCATATCACAGGTAGATATTCTACCCACACTTCATGACCCTTCTCAACAACTCTCCCTACATCACCCTTCCCTCTACTACCACCTGAGGATTTGATCTGATTGGTGTCTTCATGTAACCTTGATCTTTGTATTAATCCAGGTCCTTCAGAAAAACAAAACCAGAAGGATGTGTGTACCTCCCTTGGATAAGTACCTCCCATGGTACCTATGGAAGACAGGTTCCTAGATCCCATTTGGACAAACAAATTAAAGGATGCTCAAGTCCTTTATATAAATGGCATTATATTTCCATAGAACCTCCACTTGCACATACCTCCATACACTAAACCACCTCTATATTACTTAGTTAATACAATGTAAATGTTATGTAATAGGTGTTATTATGTTTTGGCTAAGGAATAATGACATTCAAATTATTCCCCTTTCTTTATTTATAAACCTGGAAGATGGCACTCTGCACAGTCTTTCATCTTGCAGAGGTAGAAACAGACATCAACCCCTGGATTCTGTGTGACCCAGGAAACAAATACCAGCTTCTCTTGGTTCAGCCACAATCCTCCACCCTTCTTCCTGAAGGTGCTGTCTTGCTAATTTCTAATCTCCTTCCCTAAATGCTTGGCCTTCAGTTATCCATTCTGAAAGGTAGATAGTGGCTGAACAGTGATAAAACTCCCTCAGAAATCTCCTTGGTTATACCCACAAGAATGGTATCTTAATTACCATTAGTCGCTCTAACAAAATATCACAGACTGTGTAGTTTAAACAATAGAAATTGAACTGTCATAGTCATGGAAACTAGAAAGTCCAAGATCAAGGAAGCAGGAGAATTCTGGTCCCAGTAGGCCTGCTTACTCTGGCAGCAGACTCTGGCATTGTCCACATCATGCTGGGTTTTCAGCAAAATATAAGAGTTGTGGGGTCATAGAGGCTTCCATCTAGATTTCAAACAAAGGCCTGGAAGGTCAGGAAATGTATAATAGGATCAGAGTTCCTGTGTGCAGGGACAGATAGGGTGATGCATGAAGCTGTGAGAGTGAAGCTGAAGCTGGAGTGGAGACCCCAGGAAGTTAGAGATCCCAGGAACATGGAGCATCTTCTGAGGAAGTAGGCAGTGAGCAGAGTCATTCCAAGAGAGAGGCCCAGTGGGCTATATCCAGTAAGGCTATGGGGTAGGACTGCACAAGCTTTTTGGAACTCACATCTCCCCACCCCATGTCTCAGACATTAGACACAGAGTTACATAACATTGTCCTGGTGGGTTTCAGTCTTACTTTGGTCTAATTCTCTTTTTATATTTTCCTGTACCTGCTGTACAGAATGGAAATATTTACCCTGTTCTTGTTCTACAGTTGTATATTGGAAATATATAATTTGCTTTTTGAATTTTACAGGTATTCATAGCTAAAAGTTTGCCTTGAGTCTCACAGAGACTTAGACTTGGGCTTTTGAGCAATGCTGGAACGGTTAAATCTTTGGTGATCTTTGCAAATGGACTGAAATTATTTTGCATTATAAGGAGGACATGAACCTTGGGGGCCAGGGGCAGAACGTAAATTGGATGTAAAATGTCTCCCAAAAGCCATGTGCTGGGAACATGGTTGCCAGGAATGGGCTTTTGGAAGAGGATTGGATCATGATGCTTCTAATTTCATCAGTGGATTCATAATTTGATGGCATTATTGGAAGATGATGGAAACGTAGGAGCTAGAGCCTAATTGGATGAAGCAGATCACTGGGGGCATGGCTTAAAGATTGTATCTTGTTCCTTTCCCCTTCTTTTCTGGCTCTCTCTCTCTCTGTTCACTTCCTGGCTGCCTAACTTCCTGTATTCCTGAGGCGAGTGCCTTTCTTCTACCGTGTTCTGGATGATGTTCTGAGACACTATTGGCACAGAAACAATGGAGCCAGTCAACCATGACTAAAATCTCTAAACCTATAAGCCAAAATAAATCTTTCTTCCTTTCAGTTGTTTATCTCAGGTCTTTTTTCACAGCAATGAAAAGCTGACTAACACAAGAAGATTCAGAGTCTGGTGAGGTCTGGTGAGGCCTCCATGGCTGAGTCAGGAAGCAAGCTCTCTAGGACTTCTATCATTAATTCCACTCCTGAAGACTGTACCATTTTGTCTTCATCTAATCCTAATCACTTCTGTGATGGTTTATTTTGAGGGTCAATTTGACTGGATTAAGGTATGCTTAGGGAGCCGGGAAAGCATTTCTTTGGGTGACATTTTCAACATGTTTTTCAGAGAAGATTGATGTGTGGGCCAGCAAACTAAGTGGCTAGCGTTACTCAATCAGCTAGGAGCCAATAAGAATAAAACAGAAGAGAAGAAATTCTCTTGTGCTCACTCTCTCTCTCACTCTCTCTCTCTCTCTCACTCTCTCTCTCACTCACTCCCTCCCTCCTTTCCTCCCTCTCTCTCCCTCATTCAACTTGCACCAGCTATTCTCTTAAAGCTCTCAAAACATCAAACATGGACTGGCTGGGAGTTTTACCATTCTCCACTTGGTTCTGAGGCTTCTAGTTTCTTAGAGAAAGTCACACTACCAACTTCTCTTACTCTTCACCTTCATGGCTAACATGGAACTTCCAGTCTCTGATTGTATTGGTTAGCTCTATTTCATTATAACAAAATACCTGAGATAATCAACTTAAAAATAAGAGAGTATTATTCTGGCTCACGATTTCAAAGTTTTCAGTTCATGATCAGTTGTCCCTGTGGCTCTGGGGCCTGTGGTGGGGCAGGACCTCATGGTGGGGGCACATAGGAGAGAAAAATTGCTCACCTCATGGAAGCTAGGAAGCAAAGACAGAGGAAGTGGCAAGGGTCCCGATTTCCCCTTAAGGTCATAACCTCAATGACCAAATTTCCACCAGGTCTCACCCCACTAAAAGATCCTCTATCTCCCTGAAATTGTCCAAGCTGGTGACAGAGTCTTTAACACACAAACCTTCAAGAAAAGCTTATCCAAATCAGAGCAGTGATCATGTGACCCAATGATAGATAGATAGATAGATAAATAGATAGATAGATAGATAGATAGATAGATAGATAGATAGATAGATAGATGATAGATTCCTGCTTCTCTGGAGAACCCTAACACACCTCCTGAACCCTTACTTTCTAATGCCATCACACAGTGGGATAGGGTTTCAACACGTGAGTTTGAAAGAACACAAGCATTCAGTCAATAGCAGATATTCTCCTGGTTCACTCTGAAATGTGCAGTTGGCTGGCATCCAGCCCTCTGGATTCTCAAATTGAGCCTGATCCATTTTAACATCCTTGTATATTGTACATATAAATAACTAATATTTACATGGTGCTCCCCAGTTTAATCAAATAACCCCTCAAGTGATAAGATACATAATGGCTTCAATGGAAATCAATAAGATCCATATGAAACAAAGGGATGTGTTTAGAGTTTAGAATTCTAAAAGAAAGAAAGATCTTTTCATTGGAGGCTTGTGTCACTGTTAACAAAGTACTGCAGGATTTATTCAAATTCATCAAGAAATGTTCTCTCCCCACATCTTCCACAAGTAAGTTTTCAGGATACTCAGCCACTCAGGCCACTTCTAGCTCTCCTCTCAGCCTCACCCTGGCCTCTCCCAATTTTTCTCATACTCCTGTACCCACTTTTCACCTCCCCTTTAATACTTCCCAAAACTTATAATTTACCCTGTCTTGTTTGAGACTGTAAAAATGAACACCAGCTGCCACACCATCACTCTGGGGATCCCTACTGAGAGTTAAACAGTGGGCTCTCAGGCCTAAGTCTCAGTGTGCCACAGCCTGATTTTCCACTGTGAGGAACAGAGGAACATGTAAGTAATGAAGCCACGTCATGGTATCCCTGGGGCACGGCTATATGTGACTTGTGGGCACAGCATCACCTTCTGACCTTTAACCCTGACCAAACCATAGGTACAGCTACACCCAGATGCCCATGGAATACAAAATCTCCAATGTTTAGGTTTGAATGCTTGTGTCCTTGCCAAAACTCATATTAAAATGCAATGGCCTGTGTAAAAATATTACGAGATGGGTCTTTCAAGAAATGATTAGATCGTGAGGTGGAGCCTTCTTGAGTGGGATTATAAAAGGGCTTCCCTCGTAACAAGGTTTGAAAAAGGGAATCGTCTCAGTTAGGGTTTACTAAAAAAAGATTTAATGTAAAATAATATAAGATTTACTATAAAATGCACACATATATGAAGGATTTACTAAGTAAGACTGCAATGGGTGCCTGTGGAATCAAGGTGAAAGAATGTAAAATGGCCACTGGAGTGCTGAAGAGTTGGAGAATCCAGTCAAAGGTTGAAGGCCTGGAGCTCACTGCAGAGTCTGGTGAAAGTCCATGTAGAAAAGCCGAAGGGTTTGCGTTGGAATGCTGAAAAGTCTGTGCTGGGAGCCCGAAGGACTAGAGACTAACATCCAAAGGCCTCGGCAAAGACCAATCAATACTCCTCTGAAGAAGCAAAGGGAGAGACTTCCTTCTTCTTTCCCTTTTTATTCTGTCCAGGCTCAAAGCCTGTTGGGGTGGGGCTTCCACCTCAGTTGGTGGCCTGCGTGGCAATCGTCCACAGACACACGCATAACTGCACCCCACTAATTGACTAGGCGTTCCTTAATCTGTTCATGTTGACGTATCACAATCAACCATCAGAGTTCTACCCTTTGTCCTTCTGCCTTCCTCCACTTGAGGACGCAGTGTTCCTTGTTCCTGCCATCCTGAGGACACAGTGCTCAAGACACTCTCTTGGAACCAAAGACCAGACACAGACCTCATAGTGTTTTCATCTTGGACTTCCCACATTCCAGAACGGTGAGAAATAAATTTCTGTTCTTTATAAATTTCACATTCTGACTGACTGGTGCAACCACTGTGGAAATCAGTGTGGAGAGTCCTCAAAAAATTACGATTTTTGACCCAGCTATTCCCCTGCTGGGTATCTTCCAGAAAGAATTAAAAGCAACATACCACAGTGATATATGCTCACCCATGTTTATAGCAACACAGTCTGTAATAGCTAAATCTTGGAAACAGCCCAAGTGCCCATCAACCGATGAACACATAAAAAAGATGCAGGGTTTTTTATACAATGGAGTACATCTCAGCTATAAAGAAAGACAAACTTGAGGCATTTATAGCTAAATAGATGGCCTCGAGATTATACTCTTAAGTGAAATAAGTTGGGCACACGTGTGTAAGTATCACATTGTCTCTGTGGTGTGAAAAACTGAAAGAGTAAATGAGGATTAAAATGTATAATAGCTATTGGGAAATGGGAAGAAATTGTTCAAAAGGAAATGAAAATTGTGAAGGGGGAGAGAGTAAAAAAGGAAGGGAAAAGAAAAAAGAGCAAAGAAGGAAAAAAATGGAAACAAAGGTTTTATAAATAGGGACAGGAGAAGAGGTGGAAAGGAGGGGAGAGGACCAGGAGAAAAAGAGAAATCGAGATACACCATGTACAAGTACAAATTCCCTTTGATGAATGCGACCACTATGCATATCTAAATTGTACCAATAAAGTTAATTAAATAAATAAATTTCACACTCTACAGATTTTATTATACCAACACTAATGGACTAAGACACTCAGGAATATAAATCTGATCCCAAGACCTCAGCTCTTCTCCATCCCGTTCCAGAGAGCCCTGCTAATTCCCTCCTCAAATTAAGTTCAAATAAAATTTTTGAGTTAGCCAAGCATGGTACCATGTGCCTGTAATCTCAGCACTCTGGGAGGCTGAAGCAAAAGGATTGCAAGTTCAAGCCCAACCTGGAAAATTCAGTGACTTAGAAAGGCCTTGCCTCAAAATAAAATTTTTAAATGGGCTCAAGGTGCAGCTCAGTGCAAAAAAGTCCTTGGTAAAGACTCTAATACCAAGTAGTAGTAGTAGTAGTAGTAATAATATGACTCCGCCAGGATTAAGAAGTGGTTCTGTGATGTTGCGGCATTCATCTGCCCTCCTACACAGCACGTGTCTCACCTGTAAACCCAACTCCAACGTGCCTTGATTCTGTAATCTACCATCCAGCACACATCTGCAGAAACTAATGCAGAGACTTTCAATATTGATAAAGCTTGCCCCTCACTGCCCAGGCCCTGGCCAGAAAACATTAAACATTCAGGAAAATGCATATAGCTAATTGCTAAACAGCACTCTGTTGCTGGACTCTCCGTGAGGGGCCAGTAAATGGAGCATGTGAGTAATTTTATAGCACAAAGAAAATTGCCTCCGATTCTATAGCATGTATTCTCCACAATGCTAATAAGTGACTTGGCTGCATTTCCTTCCTCACCACCCTAACACTGCAGCCCTGTAACTGCCTGGAATGCCCTGAGGCCAACCTTGATCTCGGAATTCCAAAGAGATCAGTGTCCTCCTAGAATTCCATTCTCCTCACACTCCCTGGCCCTCTGCACTCCACGAGAGCTCTCTTCTCCTGACAACATCTCTGATGCCCTTTCTTTCACTCCTTCAGCCACATAAACACCCTTTTCTCCAAATTTTCTTGCTAGTATCTTCTCTGCCTTTCCTAGACCCTCTGCGTGGGCCACATCTCCTTCCAGGCCGTCCCCAGTCCCACCTCTCACCTGAGTTCTCATCCAAACTTACTAAACCCCATTTGGTACTTGAATGCTGTTTTGGCTGCTGGTCTTTTTTTTGAGAGACTTCTGAAATCGAATCATTCTGGTGTCAGATAGAACGTACCCCACTGTAAGTTGAAAGAGCCAGGTACAGTGGTCCTATCTTATCCTCCAGGACTTATTCCAAGACCTCAGTGGTTGCCTGAATCCATCACTAGTGTAAATGCTATAGTTACTGCATTCTTTCCTGTGCAAACATACCTATGATAAAGCATAATTTATAAACTGGCTACAATAAGACATTAATAACAATAACCAAAAATAGACCAATTACAGCAATAAACTATAATAAAAATGAATATTTATCCCCCCACTACCACTACAGGGTGATGAGCAAATACAGCACAGATGTGGTGCAGAAAGGGATGAATCATGTCCCACGATGTCTCAGGTAGGACAGAGCTGGATGATGCAGGATTTCATCATACTACTCAGAGTGGCAATTGAAAAACGCATGAATTGTTTATTTCTGGACTCTTCCATTGTTATTTCTGGTCTGTGGTTGACCATGGGTGACTGAAATTGCAGAAAGGAAAACCACAGAGCAGGGGACAGCTGAACTTGCTTTCCCAGCTGCCCTTCTATGTGGCAGGTGCCCCAACCATGATCTAAGGAAGCAAAGACCCAGAGCCCTGGTGGTGGTGGTGACTGCAGAAGTGACTGTGAGTGTCAGGAGCCCCAAGTGCAAGCCACAGTGTCCAGGGCTTAGAGGTGGCACCTGGGTGACCTCAGCGTGGGCTGCGCTTCCAGCGGGGAGTCTGAGCCTGGCTCTGGAGACAACCCAAAGGCTTCATAATTGACTCCATCTCCTTTCAAAAGTCCCTTTGCCTCTTAAATCAGAGTTGTTTTCATTTACTTCCAATTAAGAATTTTAACTTACACAGTTTCATCATCTCAAATTCAACTTGTCTAAAATTGAATTCTGTCTTCTCTCTAAAACCTGTTATTTATTGTAAAGGTTTTTTTTTTCTAATGACATCATTCTTCTACTCTCCCAGACTGTAATTTCAGAGATATTTAACTTTCCTGACTCTCTTTCCCCAAACATCAGTTCACTCAGCAGATGCTATGATAATACCATACTCATTCAGCTCTTTGTTTTGTCTTCTAATTTTTTCTAATTTTATCTAGCATTATACTATGCAGGAAACTGTATTCTATCTGGTCTCCCTGCCTTCAAGTCTTCTGCCTTCCTTTTCTTCTTAACATGTACTAATTGTACATAATAATGGGGTTCAACTTGATTATTTCCATACCTGCATACATCATGCACAGATCAAATCCGATCTCCCTTTTCCCAACTCTTCTACATCCTCAGCTTTGTGTTTCTGTGAACAAATACCTGCGAAAATCAACTTAGAGGAGGCAAGATTTACTTTGCCTTACAACTTCAGAAGTTCCAGGTCACAGCTGGCTGACTCCATTGCTTGAGGCCTGTGATGAGGCAGGAACACCCAGTTGAGAGGATGTGGCCCCAGCTCCTACTAAGCCCACTTAGCTAAGGACTTGCCAATGATTAATCCTCTTGATGACTACAAAGCCTTCATGGTCCAATCGCTTCTCAAAAGCCCATCAGATGGCAACCAACCATCAACACAATATGCCTTCAGGGTGACATTTTGGATCCCAACCATGATATTTCCCAATCCCTAGTAATTACTGTTCTACATTTGGGTCAACTATCTTTGGCTTCCATATAGGAAAGAGAACATGCAGTATTTATCTTTCTGTTTCTGGTTTATTAATTTAATGTAATGTCCTTCAGTTTCAATGTAACTATTATTTTGCGGCAAATTACAGGATTCATTCTTCTTTATGGCTATGGAATCCTCCATGATGTATATATCACATATTCTTACCTATTCATCTGTTGCTGGGCACCTAGTTTGATTCCACAGCTCAGCTGTTTGGGATAGTGTATCAGCAAGCATGGGCATACAGGCATCACTCTGGTATGCTGCTTCATTTCCTTTGGATTTATACCCTAAAGTGGGATAGGTGGATCACATGGTAGATCTATTTTTAGTTTTTTGAGGAACTTCCATACTGTTCTACTAATAATTCACCATTCATTTTAAGTTTATATCCATTTAAATCCCCACAAAAGTACTTCGCATTGGATTTTAAAATCTTATGTAGGGCTCCCTCATCTCACAAGGCAAGTTTCAAACAGGTTATACTAATTTAGAAGCCAACTGATCCTTTCTTCTTGGGTTTTCCCTTCCATAATCTGTCTTTATTTTTGCCCCACAATAAACTGGATAAAGAGCCCAACCCCAAATATACCAAACATACAAAACATTGTGACTTGTTGGTGAGCATCTCAGACCTTGGGAATGCCATAGGCCATATGGACCAGTTCACACTGCACACAGTGGAGATCTACACCAGACATCCGTCTCCTGAGTCCTTCCTTAGCCATGGAGCCATAAGATCTTGCATGGCTTTTCCCTCTACCTGACCCTTTCCCCAGCTAACACTCAACTCTCTGGGCTAGTATCCCCTCCTTGAAGGGTTACACAGGCCAGTGTGGCTCCATGACAGCAGCAGTGTATAGTGGTTATGAGTGTGGACTCATGGGCCACCTTAGAAGGGTCCCAATCTTAGTTTGGCCACTTATGTGCAGATGACCTCAAGCATGTTGCCTGTCTCTTGTTGCTCAGTTTACCCCTGTGTGTCTGTTCATTGGCAAGATGAAAATAATAACAGAACCCACCTAGTCAGGGTGATTGTGAGGACTAGAAGAGTGGATAGGTGTAACTCTAATGTGCTCAGGCTGATGCCTGGCATGGGATACATGTTGATTACCATTGCCTCTCAGCTTCCCAGGCACAGAGCTGAACATCCTGTCTGTTGAAGCAAACTAGAGATGGTATTCTGTGTGCTTTCCATAAAGACTTAGACAAAAAAAAATCCTAAAAAAAGACACAACCGTATGAAGTAGATTTCAATTTCCTTATTTTTATAGTGAGTCAGTGAAGCCAAATTAATATTCTTTAGCAGTCTAATATATTGTTTTTAACCCTCAATGTTATTTTAACTCATAGGAAAGTGGAAAATACCAACACAAATTTGTAATTGTCATAAATATTTTGCCCCTCAGATTTTCTGAAACTTGCCCTCCTGAAATACTAGGACTCCCTCTAAATATGTAGCTTATTTTTTTCTTAAATAATTATGAAATATTTTAAACACAGAAAAGTATTAAAAAACCAGACATCTTGGGTTTATTCCTGCAGTATTTTTAGTTTGTTTTTTACAAAGAGAACTTTAACTGGGGCCAGGGATTTACCTCAGTGGTTCCACTGCCTGCCTCAAGGTAAGTCTTGAGTTCAATCTCTCTGGTACCAAAAAACAAAAAAAACAAAACAAAAAGACTGAAACCTAATCAAAAGTAACAAATAGAACTTTAACCCACCAGGAATTTGCTTTTATAGCTAATAGAAGGTAGGGTTCTAATTGCACCTTTTGCATATAAATAACCAGTTGTAGCAGTATCATTGATGAAGTAGTACATTGTTCTTCTCCAAAATTCACAATGTTCCTTTGACCTTTAAATTCCCAGGTATTTGTGGGCCAGTTTCTGGATCGTTGACTCTGTCAGGTCATTTGTCCATGCCTGTGCCATGCCACTCTCTCACAAAACTGCTCTCTCTCTCTCTCTCTCTCTCTCTTTCTTTTTCTGTACCAGGGATTCAACCTATGGGCTTCACACAGAGCTATATACTCATCCCTTTTTATTGTTTTTAATTTTGAGACATTTATACTTCTGAGAAGTTTCTAATCACTTCAATTTTTCATGTTTTTTTGGTTAGTTCTTTTATTTGGGGGAATCTAATTTGTTTAGTTTTTCATGTATTCTAGATATTAGTCCTCTATCCAAGGAATAGCTGGCAAATAATTTTTTCTCATTCTGTAGGTTGTCTCTTCCCTCTGTTGGTTGTTTCTTTTGCTGTGCATAAGCTTTTGAATTTGACGTAATTCCATCTGTTTGTTCTTGATATTACCTCTTATGCAACTGGAGTTTTATTCAGGAAGTCCTGGCCTATGCCTACAACTTCAAGAGTTTTACCTATTTTTTCTTTCACTAGATTCAATATTTCTGTTTTTATAGTTTTAATTTATTCCTGTTACCTTACTTGCTTCTAATTAAATATGCTTTTTATCTTATTTTTTCCTCTTCTATTCTTTTTCATTATCGATTATATTTTTTAATTGCCTATTTTTTCCCTTTATCAAATTGAGAGTTATGAATTCTATTCATATTACATGAATTATTTTAGTGGTTTATTTTAAATGTGTAGTTGTTTTAACAGGGCTACCTAAGATTAATATTTCTCCTCTCATGAACCATGTAAGGATCTTGACCATTTTAACTCTGATTGTGATTATCCCATTCCCTCCATCTTCCTTGTAATTATCATTGATATTTTTACTTTCACTTTGTAATTCTTGTTCTAGATTTCCATCACTGTGACAAGATACCTGACAGAATCAACTTAAAGAATAAAAGTTTAGTCCTGGCGTGATTCCATCCTGCACATCTGTTCTCTGGGAGCAGTAGCTGTTTATTTCCGTCCGCATTCTCTCCCACCTAACTGCATGCCACCACTCCGTGGAAGATTCGATGGATATGGACATGAGCCCCCTGAAGCTCCAGAGCTATCTTTTCAGTTGTGAACTAAAGGCCGACAAAGATTATCACTTTAAGGTGGATAATGATGAAAATGAGCACCAGTTGTCATTAAGAACGGTCAGTTTAGGGGCTGATGCAAAGGATGAATTGCACATTGTGGAAGCAGAGGCAATGAATTACAAAGGCAGTCCAATTAAAGTAACACTAGCAACTTTGAAAATGTCTGTACAGCCAACTGTAAAGCCCCTTGGGGGCTTTGAAATTACACCACCTGTTGTCTTAAGGTTGAAATGTGGTTAAGGGCCTGTGCATATTAGTGGACAGCATTTAGTAGCTCTGGAGGCAGATTCAGAATCAGATGAGGAGGAGGAAGAGATGTAAAACTCCTAAGTATATCTGGAAAGCGATCTGCCCCTGGAAGTGGTAGCAAGGTTCCACAGAAAACAGTAAAACTAGCACCTGATGAAGATGATGATGATGATGACGATGACGATGAAGATGATGAGGAAGCTGAAGAGAAAGCATCAGTGAAGACATCGATACGAAATACTCCAGCCAAAAATGCACAAAAATCAAACTAGAATGGAAAAGACTCAAAACCATCAACACCAAGATCAAAAGGTGAAGAATCCTTCAAAAAACAAGAAAAGACTCCTAAAACACCCAAAGGACCTAGTTCTGTAGAAGATAGTAAAGCAAAAATGCAAGCAAGTATAGAAAAGGGTGGTTTTCTTCCCAAAGTGGAAGCCAAGTTCATCAATTATGTGAAGAATTGCTTCCGGATAACTGACCGGGGGGCTATTCAAGATCTCTGGCAATGGAGGAAGTGTCTTTAAGAAAACAATTTAAACAGTTTCTTAAGATTTTGTGTCTTATTTCATTTCTGTAACAGTTGACATCTGGCTATCCTTTTTATAATGCAAAGTGAGAACTTTCCCTACCATGTTTGATAAATGTTGTCCAGGTTCCATTGCCAAGAATGTGTTGTCCAAAATGCCTGTTTAGTCTTTAAAGATGGAATTCCACCCTTTGCTTGATTTTAAGTATGTATGGAATGTTATGATAGGACATAGTAGTAGTGGTGGTCAGACATGGAGATGGTGGGGAGAAAAAATATACATGTGAAATAAACTCAGTATTTTAATAAAGTAAAACAAAAGTTTTTCTTGGCTCACAGTTTCCTAGATATCAGTTCATGGTCTCTTAGCTCCATCACTTTAGGCCTGTAGCAAGGGAATAAATCAGAGTGGAGCACATGATAGAGGAGATCTCCTCACCTCATTACAGCTGGGAAGAAAAAGAGAGAAAGGAAAAGCTTGAAGTCCCAATATCTCCCTCAAGGTCATGCCCCCAGTGACCAAATTTCTTCCCACTAGGCCCCCGTCACCTAAGAATTCCACAACTTCCCAACAATGCCTTTGACACATGGGTCTTTGGGGGGTATTTTTGATCCAATCTATACCTTTTCTCTAAATCATCACACTACTTTTGCATCATGATGACTTATATCTAGCCTTACATTTTTCAATTTCTTTACTCTTGGTTTCAATTTTTCCCCTGAATATGTTCATTTTGTGAAAATCTATGGTTATAAATCTCTGAATCATCCCAATAAAAACTGGGGCATTTAGTACCATGTTCCTGAAATGACCCTTTTATGATCCTATGACTCTTGCCAAGCCAAAGGGTCAGTGTAAGAGTACAGGGACCAGAACATCTGGATAAATACTATCTGAAGAGCCCTGGGAACTGAGCAAACTTGTATTTTCTGTAGGCACTGCCTTCCTGCCGATAGGCTAAGTCAGCTGTTCCTAGGAAGTCTGGTCATACAGTGAGACAAAGGAAGCTAATGTTGTCACTGCTGTGAAGTTTACTCTGTAAGAACCCTTCCTGCATTGATCTGATGGCTGAGTAATACATCTGATGTTCCATCCCTGGACCTGCTGGGTGACACCATGGCCAGGTAGATGTTCCTCATGGGTTTTGCCAGGTTATGCTGTTGCTCATCCTTTTTCCATGGGATTTGTTGGGTGGTGCTGCTGAAGAGTGCAGACCCCTTGTGGACCTGCCAAGAAGTGCTGTCTGACCCTTAACCACTTGTTGTGGCCCCTCCCTTGCCAGAAAAAGGTGCAGTTAATCTTTTGCTTCAGAATTGTTAATAAATCTTAATAATCCTTGTCTCACAAGTCATCACAAGTACTTTTCTTCAGTTTTGTGGCAGCCTACTCCACTGCCCCAACATACCTGGGGTGTGGATGAGGGCCATCTCTGGGTTTCAGTCTGAAAATATCTTCATTTTATCCACATGCTTTAGTGGCTGGTTTTCTGTGTGTAGAGTTCTGGGTTAATCTTTAT
This sequence comes from Heterocephalus glaber, assembly GCF_000247695.1. The sequence goes on from NW_004624756.1 coordinate 19,306,406, forward strand.
TTTCCCTTGGTCCTTTGAACATTATATTCCATTCACTTCAAGCTTCTATTATTCTGTTGAAATTCTGCATTGTATTTTTCTTTTTTTGGTACTGGGGATCAAACTTGGGGCCTTGTGCTTGCAAGGCAGGGGCGGGACCACTGAGCTAAATCCCCAGCCCTGAATTGTATTTTGTAGGTAACTTCCTCTGATGCTTTAAGATTTTCTCTTTGATTTTAGTACTACAGCATAATTTCATTACAGTGTTGCGCTGGGTGGTTTCATCTTTACTTAGCCTTTCCTTATGAGGCTCTGAATTCCCTCAATCTGAGGTTCATTGGCCTTGAATTCTGATCAAATCTTCTGCCATTGTTATAGTGTATAACTTATGTAGTACTTCTTTTCTTCTAAAATTGCCATCAGATATGCTATACCATGGTATTTTACTCTCAATACTATTAACTGCCCCTTTATGTCTTTCAATTTTTCATTTCTTTTTGTTGCTTCCTGAGTAATTTATAGCAATATCACTCATTTCATCAATGCTCTCGTTATATCATTACTTAACATATACAAAGAGCTCTGTATTAAATAATGGTATTTTTTCCATTGAATTAACTTAAATTTGTACCTTTTCGAATCTGCCTGTTCTTAGAACACTGGTTGCTTTTCAAGTCTTTTACTATTTCAAACACAATTTGTATTGTCTCTCAAGTGATCCACTATTTTTAATTAGTTGGGAAGGTTCTAACACTTCTGTGGGTGTCTCTTGACTCTGATCTATGGCGAATTATTTCCCCATCACTTTTTTTATTTTACATGGGTTCATTCTAATTTGGGCTTTTTGTTTTCTGTGTGACTGCTCTGTGGCCTGGATTACAGGTGCACCACTCCACAGTGACTAATGGTTTGGCGCTAATACAGCCGTAGGGACGTCTACATCCCAGGCCAAATATCACATTGATATTTCTTGGTTTGGCCACAGTAGTGGTGAAAGTGAAATTCCAAATTTCTTCTGTGATGTTCAAGTTTGGGTTTTAGAAACCTCAGAAGATACCTGTCTTTTCCACTCAGAACTTAGTACATACAATCAAACTTTATTTTCTGGTTCTGATTCACTTTTTCCATAGATTACAGCTCCTCAAAGATTCTACCACTGAATCTGGGCTTTTCAATTGCAAATCTGTGCCTCATACAGAAACAAGTGCTCAAGCTGTGTTTCTATATTGGTAATAACCCTCGAGATCTCAAGTTAACACAGCCAATGTACCCTGTCCCTCCCTAGGACATCCTAGCATCTGTTCACACCGGAAACACTCTGAGTTTTCAAGTCTTCTCTCTTCTGACCCTGGAGCTTTCTATTTCTTTTTTTACACAAGATTGGTGTGGGTTTTGGGAGGGGTGGGGTGGGGGGGTACTACTTTTTTTTATCTTCTTCTAAACACTTGCAACAGAAAGGCTTCAGGTTGCCCTGATTCATCACACTGACAAAGACAGAAGATTCTCTTGCATGTCTGCTTAGATTTAATCATCTCCAAATTCAATATCATGGGAAAATTGAGAATAACTCAGAGAAATACCATGCTAACGGAAGTTTTCACTCATAGCTCCCTACCAATCCTTGTTTATTTTCAATCAAATCACACAGACTTTTCGAGGGACCCAGCAGGTGCGTTCCATACTGACAAATGGATTCCAAATTGATGGAGAGCCTTTAGGGCTACAGTTAGCAGCGATCAGTTCAGGCAAACTTTCCAAACAATGTTCCTAAGAAAGAAGTAAAATGAATAAAAACAGCTTCGGAGAATACAATGTCCACAATGCCAGAAAGAAATTGGTGGTACACATCTAGAAGTTTGTGGCAACAGTTTTGGTAATTGCAAGACAGAATGAGAAAGAATGGCATGTCACTCTGACAGGGAGATGTTAAAAATGATTGGACAGATGAAAATTTACCTTTCTCTGTTAAAACACAGTCAATGGGACCATCTCTTCTTTTATTTTGTTATGTGTGCACAATCATTTGCTGTATAACAACATTTGGGTCAACAATAAGCTATGTACACCAGGATAATCCCATAAGATTATAATAGAGCTGAAAATTTTCTATTACCTACTGATACCATAGCCATCATTTTGCAGTTAAAAAGTATACTGTGTTGTATCGGCAACAGTCTGTACACAGCATTTCCCATTTACCACCTCTCTTGATTGAGTCAAGAGTGCAAGTCACATCCCTGGCCTAGACTATCTCAGTTTGTATAAGTATCCTCTCTGATGTTCACACAGGATCCTCTAGTGTCACATTTCTGTGTTGCCCTCTCATTAAGCAAGGCATGAAGTACTAAGTGTTAAGTACCGTACACAGCTGTCCCTCATGGCAATCATGTTCTTGTCTGTATGTCTTTTCAAAGTTGATTAAAACAAATCCCAGGTACCATTAAAAAAGCAGTTCTAAATACCATGTGTACACAGGTTTTTTACAAATATATTTTTGTGCAAGTGATGATGATTTCATTAGAAAAAATTTCTAGAAGTGCAATTTCTGGACATGGAGTATCCAAATACATATTTGTACTTCATTGCCTAGTTGGCCCCTAAAAATTTGTGTTAATTAACTTTCACAGCAATGACTGTCTTATCTCCCTTTAATCGGGATACAAGACAATATGCAGCTAAAGTACCATTGGAAAACAGTTTTATAGCCAGGTTTTATTATGTTAAAATTATGTTTTCCCTAAGTAAAAACCAGCACATTAGAATCCGTTGAAAATATTAACAAAGATTAAATCATTTATAATTTAAAAAGCCAGGAGTATTTGCTGTTAATATTTAAGTTTCTGTCTTTTCAGATTTATATTTTATCCCTTATTTATATTTAAATAAAAATGTTACCATACTATCAAAAATACACAGAATTACAAGTAAAGGCAAAAATATAGGTATGGGAGAAAGTAAAAATCATAATAGAACATAGTGTGTAATATCAGTTTAAAAAATTAAAATGGCAACAAAATAGACTGTTTTATGCAAAAGTAAAAGTTGCCAAAATTTCTAGCCAAGTAGAAGCTAGCATGGATTAATAACTTTAGGGGAAACAAATGTATCTCCCCAGAAGACTCTGGGTTTAAAATGTTTTACAAGTAAGTTCCTCAAACTTCAAGGAAATGTCCAGAATTCCCAACTTCTAAAATAGTTTTAAAACCTAAAAAAAGAAAGGAGGAAATAATCCAAATGGCTCCAAAAGCAAGAGACTCGAGGAGCTGTAACGAATAAAGTTTCAACATAGACTATTTCATTATTACCCTCCTATCTATAAGGTGTGATTGAAACATATAGTGAATGTTTCAATTTAAACATTTTTGTTACACTAAGAGATACATTAATTCCTCTCAAAATATTCCACTTGCTTCTAACTTGTCCCATTGTTCTTGCTGCTTTCTGAAGCTACTTTCTGAAATTTCTACTTGTTTGAAGCAAGAAAGAGTATTTTGAGGGAGATTAATAGCAATATGTCATTTACTGTAATAAATATTTTAATTTAAATATTTACTGTACATTTGATCCCCCTGTTTATGTGCTGTCAAAGATGTCACAGATTTATTCTCTCAAGATCCAATTTTTTATTTTTTTATTTTTTTTGGTACCGGGCATCAAACTCAGGACCTTGTGCTTGTGAAGCAGGCAACGGAACCACTGAGCTAAATCCCCAGCCCTCAAGATCCTATTTTATCTAGCAGGTTGTGAGTTTTAAGCTTTCTAATAGCCTGGCCCTCTCTTTTGAGAACAGAGAAATACATAAAAACTTGTCTTGGTGCTGGGGGTGTGGTCTGGTGGTAGAAGGAAGGCTTAGCATTCAATTTCTAAGAAAAAAAAAGATTGGCTTTGAAATAGATTCCACTCTTCATGAGCTGACACCTTGTGACACAGGACACTGAGGAAAATCAAGATAGTAAAGTGTGAATTTCATTTATTGAAAGATAAATTGCTGAAAATTTATCTCTATATTAAAAAATTTCGGACTTTTCTCCCAGTATTATAGAAAAACAGTGACTTTTTTTCCTTTATCTTTTCAAAAGTTTTGGGTAGCTAGTTGAAATATTTAGTTTGATCTATTCAAGGATGATTAGTCAGAATTATAGTCTTTTTTCATTTCTTTCTCTTTTTAAAATCAAATTGCTTTATAAAATTTCCTACGTATTATGCAACAGCTTACTTCAGTGTTGTGACAGTAGAGGACAGATTGTTTATCCTCTTCTCTGCTATTATTTGTCTACTTCGAATGTCATTTACCCCTCCTGAGTGGAACACGGCTTCAGTACTTCACTGTGATAATCCTAAAGTGTCTATCATTAGAAACAATTCCAGTCCAGTCACTGCAAAGTCATTCATGATGTTAGACAGAATGAAAGTCTTTTCTAAAAGGTACATTGTGATTGAGTATTAGAAGGGGAAATATCATCATGGATAAAATTACCTACCCCTCAAAAAATCCTAAGAGATTAGATTGCTTTTACTTCAAAAGCCCTTTATGAAATTAATGTCCTACCTTGAAATTTTTTTAATGATCTTATCTTTTAGACATATAATAAATGCTTAGTCTATTAATGCTTCAAAGTTATGATTATATATGCACTTTGAAATCTAGAGGTGAAAGACATTCAGCAGTGAAAATTTTATTAACTTTTTTTGCATATAATGCTGCTATTACCACTTCTGCTAGAAATGTTTTGAATTTAAAAATAGAGATATTCACTCAAAAGCTAAGTTCTTTCTTCTTTGCTTTTTTCCACCTATGAATCTTGGAAATCACCCTATTCCAGCACATGTAGATCTACTCTTTCTCATGACTGCTCTGTGTCACTCCACTGCATGGAGTGGTCATTAATAAATGCTTCTAGTTTTTCACTGTGACAGATAATTCTCCAGTGAACAAAACAGGATTTGCATATATTTCTGCACATGTGTAGGTATTCTTGCACAAGAAACTTCTAGAAGTAGACTTCTTGATTCAAATGATGCATGAATTTTAGTTTTGATAGATACTGCCAAATGACTTAGAATAAGGCTATATAAAGGTAAATACTATGAAAATTTAGTAAAATGCAAGAAATATCTTCTTCAATTTGTTACTAAGCCAGGTCTCAAAAAATGAAGAGTCTCCAAAGGGGAAAAAACTGTGAAAGTGAAAATTTAAGATTAAAAAATCATCCAAACTGATTTTTTCTCTGATATTGACTGTCAAACTACAGTGATTGTGTATCTCATTTTTAGAGCAACATGGATCACGGACAATAGGCAATAAAACTTGAATCCCATGAAATTAGGAATCATATAGAAAATCCAGATGTAAAGCTGAGACCTTTGTAAAAGGTTTATTATCAAGGCAAAGAAGAGCTAAAACTTTCAGTTGGAAACTTCCTTCTCATGACTCTTGTACTTGGTAGAAGACAAAACAAATCACCCTGAGAATTTGTAACAACCAACTGGACCTCATGTGTGATTTGGGCCCAAGTTCATGCTAACTATGCAATCCAAAAATGTCTCCAATGGATAATCTAATTTACTGTAATGTAGGATAATGAATGTCCCCAGAGAACTAGCAGGAAGGAATGTAATGATAACAAAGCCCTCAAAACATTTCCAAGATTAAAATTGCATGGAAATTAGTCTGAAGTTTAAAACCACTCATCAAAAATATACACGAAGAATAAATATTTTGAGTGAGAGCCACTAAGGAAAACAAAAAATAAACAACAAGCTCAGAAACACAAACAGTTCTGAATTTAAAATAATTATGTTCACTATGTAATAAGAAATGAAGACTTAAAACATGATTTTAAAAAACCCGTAAGATCCTAAAAACAACCAAAAGCCTTGAAAAAGGATGCAACAGAACCATTAGCAATATAAAACTCAAAGATTATTGAAGCAGAGAAAATTGAAATAGCTGAAAATTGAACTAGTAAATTAGCAATGGATCTAGAATGTACTCTCTGAAGACTAAAAGAAGAAAAATATGATAGAGACGTGGAGATGTGGAGAATAAAATAATCTATTCCGTATTCAAGTAAAATCCTAGAAAATAGATTGATGTTACTTAGAAAACCAATATTTACAGAGATTATGACTGAGAATTTTCCAGAATTGTTGAAAGATTGCAAATTTCACATCTAGAATGATTGGAGAATCTTAAGCAGGATAAAGAAACAAACACCTCAGCACATTGTTGAGAAAATGCAGAATATCCAAGACAAAGTCAAAGACAAGATCTTAGAAGCAGCCAGAGGAAAAATACAGGTACCTATAAAGACAGACAAATAAATTAATGAATGATAGAACACAGGGAAATAGTATCTTCAATGACCCAACCTAAAATTCAGTGTGAAAGCTTAGAAATATTGTTGTGATTTAGATGGAAAATGTCCCCCAAAATTCTCATCTGGGTGGAGGGTGATGGGATCTTGGCTGAGTAATACTCATCGGTGGATTTACCCATCAGTGGCTTCATAGCTGAATGTTCTGCTAGGAGGTCGGCCTGGTTGGGGGTGGTCACTGGGATCAGCGCCTGGTACGCTCCATTCTTGCTCCCAGCTCCCTCCTTTGCTCCCTCCTTCCTGGCTATGATGACTATTTAAATTTTCTTTAAATGCGCTACCATACAAGACACATCGCCATTAGTCCCTTTCAAAGAACTCACACTTTCCCCGTGTCCTTGCCCCTTTCTGAAGCAGTTCTGGAGTCCTCTTTCTTGGGTGTCTTTAGCTGCGCTGTTGTGGCTGCCTTGTTGTCTTGGATTGATACAAAATGTTTACCTTTAGTGGTCATTTTGACTTTGAGGAACAGCCAGAAGTCACACAGTGCCAGATCCAGTGAATAAAGGGAGTAAACACTATGATGTTTTCACAAGCCTGCCTTTCTATTGAATGGCATTCAGCCACATCATGCACCATATGTATCACACCTTGTAAAGACACTCATGAAAGGGGATTTCCAGAACTGCTTCAGAAAGTGGAAAGAACAATGGAATAAATGTGTTTGAATTGAGAGAGAGAGTATTCGGGGGGGAGACTTATGGCAATGTCTTTTTAGTGTAATATTTTTTTAAATTTAAACCTTATATTTTTATATATCCTTTATGGAGTTATTTTTCCTATTCATTAATCTTTTATCCCCACCTAGACTCTAAGCTCACTGAATGCAAGGCTCATTCCTGATTACCTTTAATTATCTCAATTTAGCATTTAATAAATATTTGTTGTGATGAGGAAGATAATAATTTCCATCTCTTTCCATCCACACCTGCTCAAAGCTCAGAATAATTCCTTCTTCATTCAGGAAAGATCCACAAGTGACACCAAAAATATCTTATATCCTGTTTTCCTGAGTGCCTACCAGTCCAAACTCTTCCATGTCAAACCCACTGACCTCACTAACCCAACATATGAAGGAAGAGCTTGGAAGTCATTACTTCCACCCTGACAACAAGAAAAGAGCTAAACAAGCAGAAAAATCAGTAACTACTCTCTGTTTTCCTCCTCCTCCTCTCCCCTCTCCCCTTCCCCTTCTCCGTCTCCTTCTTCTTTATCTTCTCCTTCTTCTGAGCTGGGAATTGAACCCAGAGCCTCCACACTGAGCTGCAGTCCCATCCTCACTTACTGTTTATTTTAAGACAGGGTCCCACGAAGTTGTCCCGGCTGACCTCAGTCTTGCCATTCTCCTGCCTCAGCCTCCCAGAGTACTGGGATTACAGGGGTGTTCCACCGCAAGCAACTCTTCGTAGATCAGTCAGAGAACTGAGGTTCTGGAGCAACCAGAGATGGGTAAGTACAGAGAATTTCAGCGATGGATGAAGATAAAAATTACAACAGACTTCTGTTCAGAAACCATGCATGCAAGACAGGAGGGGAGGGAAACATTTTACAGTGTTTAGGGAAAAGCCACCAATGAGCAAGTCTGTGCCTGGTGAAACTATCTTTCAAAAGTAAACAGTACAAAGAAGCAAAGTATTGATACACCCAGTAATCTGGATGTATCACCAAACAACTGCTGAGTGAAAAAGGCCAATCTCCAAATATTACACACTGCGTGATTCCATTTATGTAGTAGTCTTAAAATGAAAAATTACACAATGAACAACTGATGTTTTCCAGGACTTACATAGGGTGAAAGAGGGAGGGAAATCCTATGGATTTTTTAAAGGCCAAATGAGTAGTTCATACGGTGATGGCAATGCTCCATGTTTTGATTTTATTAAAGTCAGTATCTTGGTTTTAGTATCGCCATTATTTTGCAAGCTGATTCCATTGTGGAAACTGGGTAAAATGTAAATGGGATTTTTCTAGACTATTTCTTAAAAACAGTATGACAATCAACAATTATCAAAAAATAAAAATTTCTACTGAAAAAGGAACTTACCTGCTAACAAAAATATGAAAATAAGTAAGAGGTCACGGAAGGGATGCATTGCAGCACAGAGCAGGTGGCATTTAGTTGTAGGGTGCTTTGGTCATTTTCTACTGCTTTTGGTAAGTTGGCCTGCCTCCTGTAACATTCAAAATAAACTAATTATTGAGTATCTTTTGAAAAGGAAATAAAAAATAAGACTTTCTCCTAGAAACAAGCCCCCTGGCCTCACTGCCTGCCTGGCCTAACCTCTCTGAGTTCTGCCCACCGCCATCTTGTATCGTGCTAGGGAGTCTGCCACACTCCCACTACTGACAGGTAGGACTTTGGCGTCCCAAAGAATAAACCAAAAAACACCCTTCCTTGTGCCCAATTGAGAGACTGAGTGGGAGGGAGGAAGAAGGCATCCTGTGTCAGAGCTGCTTAAGTCCCAAAGAGCTGCGGAGAAAGCTAGCATTCTGTCTCCAGGCCACCTCTCACACTCATAGCTCTCACACACCGCTGTAATCTTTCAGGTCTCTCAGTGTCTCCACCATCCTTCTCCTCAACCTTATTTCTATTACCCTCCACCCACTTTGCTTAGCCGAAAAGTCTGTACTAAAGCTGCTATTAAAACTTCATCTCTTAAAGAAATGTAAAAGGTGGGCCTAGTTTGGGTTCTGAACACCCCTTAAAAAATTAAAAACTGGCTAGTAGATGACAAGACAGCATTAATTTTGTCGGGTGTGAATAATGGCGTTGTGAAGGTAAGACGCATTAATATCTTTAAAGAAGTATACGGAAACATGTAGGCATGACTTGGCATAACGAATTAGATTTGCGTTAAAATTTCAGCAAAGAAAATAAAGAGAAAGAAACAAATATTGGGAAAGTGTGGTAAGTCTGAATGGTAGATACAGAAAGGCTTATTTTATTACCCTATTTCTTTGTGTGTTTAAAATTTTTCTTATAATTTTTAAAACTGCACTCCCTGCCGCTTCAAGAAGCATCTCAGTTTCCATGTAAGCAACAGTTAACTGGTATCATGACAGAGATTATTAATTTACCTAATCCTAAATTCCTTCCATTTCTTAGTCTCGATCTGGCCCAGCCAAGACCCACTACAAAAAGAGCATTTCAGTGAGCACACTGTGTACCTAAACCCTTGCTCACTTTTCATAGCATGAGAAGTTTATTGGAAGGTAATTCCTGAGTCATATCGCCTGCTTTGTAAAAAGATAAAAGCAGGTATGTTCCAACCAGCACGAGGTGCCCTTTCACCTCACTGACTTTCCGTTTTTCGAAGGCGTCTTGTAAGTGTGGTGCAGAGAGACAGGTAGGGCTTAACTCGGTCTGGCGGAGGGAAAGGACATTCCTGGTACCTGGTTGCTTTGGCTGTGTTACCGGAATGTGCTCATTTAGTAAATATTTATTTGACCAGAGCTTCTATATTCAAATGGTTATTAATAGTGTTCACAGTTGCAGATATTAGCAACCAACTCCATCTCCCCGCCCCCCAACCCCCCGGTAAAGGGAAAAGAAATGAAGAAGAGTCATTTTTAAAAAATGTTTCAGAGGTGTGAAAATGATCACGCTGCAGACTGTCCGGGACAGCGGCAATCTCACGGAGGCCGGCCTGCGTCCGCCCTCCTTCCCCGGCACTGCGATCGCTAAACTGTTCCAACTACTTGGAGACCAGTGGCGGCCAACCTTCCCCTTTATCTTGCTACGGTTTCAGAAAGTGTCACAGCAATAGATTCTCTAACAGGAATTAATAAACTCTGACTGAAGATTTAAAAAGCTAGCTCTCCTTTAATACAGACCGAGTAAGACCCATCCACTCTCCGGTGGGGCTGGAATTCCGAAGAGCGCTCTAATTCCATCCCGTTCCCCAGGAGTCAGTGTTTACCGGGAGGAGAACGGCGCCGGCGCCGCGCAGGTTAACTGGAGAGAAAGGATGGCGCCTCTCCGTAGCCGCTGCAGCTAAATGATCCTGCATGGCAAAGCTCATGGCTCTGCGTTGGGCTTAAAAGCCGAATTTCCTGACCCTGAGGAACGGCTTGCGCGGGTGAATGCTCTGGCTGCTCCCCTTGCCAGTGCACTTGGAGGGGGGTGATTGGAGGGGAGGAATCAAGCGCAGTCAGCACCAAGACGGTGAGCCCCAGCAGGCAGGCGGAAGCCTTCTGCCCACCACAGCTGAGGAGGATGAGGGGATGAGGGGCCCTAAAACACGCGGAACAGTCGGGGGCTGAGGAGTCGCCGCGCCGCGCCGCGCCGCAGTGCGCACAGGGACCCGGAGAACCGCCCAGAACCAGGGACCTTGTAAGGGGTGTGAGCAGTCAAAGTCGTTTTCAAGAAATTTATAGTCTCCCTGGAGCGGAAAAATAAATGAATGAATGAATGAATAAATAAATACATAATAAATGCTGGAATCCCTACCCGTAAAAAACAGAATCAGGAAAAGAGTATGTTGTTGTTTGTTTTTGTTTTTTAAGTCCTTCCTTTTCTCATTTCACACGTGTGCGGGTGTGTATGGGTAAAAGTTCAAAAATACCTACTTGACTCTCATGTAAAAGCATTACCGTGTATTTTTCTTCTGCAATTGCCCTGTTTTCACACATAAACAATTAGCCATCCTTTGGAAAGGAGAAAGGCAAATTTTCAAAAGAATGTTAAACGTACAAATGTACTATTCTGCATTATAGTAATATATGATATAGGACATATTTAGTGGTATATAATACATAGATAAATATACATATAAGGACAGATGTACAGTGCCCTCTACTGGATCTCGTTGAATGAGATTAACCTCTTGAAATAGTTAATTCAACTTTCCTTCAAGGGCAGAACACAAGGCATAGTCTCAGGAGATGCTTGGTGCCAGCTGACTCTTCTCTGGTTCGTAATAGTAATAATCAAAACACCCTTGTGCAATAATTGCTCTTGATGCTGCTTGTTCACTATGCCTTGTTTTCCAATTATTCATGTTCAAAAGAGTTCTTCAGAGTTCCTCCCTAAAGCACTTGTATTGCTCTCTGTCTTTAGAGGACCCTGCACAACAGAAAGTACAGGGATTTCTGGCTGATTGATTGATTTGAGCCATATAAGCAATAATCCAGGCTCTGCAATTACCACTCAGAAAAAAAAAAAACTTCTTTTAATGTGTTTCTATTGAACTAATCTGATGTGATTCTTAAAACCAGACAATACCTATGTTCAAAAAGTTTGGACAATTCAAAATATTATGCAAGTTGCGAAGTGCTGCTCTTAAAGCAATATTACAGAGATGATTTACATAATGCAGAAATCATCATCCTGAATAATTTGTCCTAAGTAATGCAATGACTCTATGGAGATATACATCTGCTCCCAAAGAAACTGGTAATAAAAGCTCTTATGTGGATTCTTAAAATTTTGAAGTAGTTATGGATGTAGGTATCCTGTGGTATCAAACATTAATTTTAATATGACAGAAAAGTCAATTTGAAAATAGGAATCATTTCCTAAAACTCCATATCCTACAACTTAATGCACATCCAATATTGACGGACAACTGGATAGCTGGAAAGTTCCGGGGTCCCCATTGCTGCGGAAGAGTCTTCCCTACTACAACACTGAAAATGTCAGCATTTCCAGTGCCTGAGAAACTTTGTCTTCCCTTTTTCTTCATTTGCATTTCATCTCTTGGCCACTAGGTGCAAAGATCCACTCAGTTAACCTTCCGCAGCTGGAGAGAGCTTGCTGTGGAAGTTCACCACACAGATAAAGGAAGCTAGATAGGAAATTGGATGCCTGTTTCCCTAGTGCAGGAAATTCAAAGAGAAGGTTTCAGGCTGACTGTTGCATCATTCCAACCTCTGCTGCAATTTTCTAGACTGTAGACTCTCGAAGTCATCCTTGTCAGGAACAGAGAGCCTTGGGGCTCATTTCTGGCAGAGGAAGCATGGCTGGGGGTAAAGGTCACTGCTCTGCCCAGGTTTGTGGGTACTGTGGCTCCACAGTTCAATTATCCTGTGAGTGTCGACTCCACTACAAAGTTCAGTCCTGTGCAAGTAGAAGACAGTGAGGAAAGGCCACAAAGCCCTACCTCACCACTGGCTCTCCCACTGCAGTGACTGTAGGAATGTCATGTGGGTGGTAGAAAATCAGAACTCTAGTGTTCTGGGAAAGGGCCCAGGAATCTGCATCCTAAGGAGCCACTCGGGTGACCCCGGTGCAGCTTGTCTCTGGACAATACCTAAGAAACACTGTGTGAGGAAGTGAAGAAACATATATTTAGCCAAATGCACTGACATCTTCAAGCCTTCTTTTTATGAGCATCCATCTTTTAATGAGATCCTCATGGAATAAAAACTCCTTTGTACTGACTCTGTCCTCACGCAAATAGTATTATAATAAATGTAGCTACGACTTTGAAATTCAACGAGATGATGGTTTGCAGGACTTTCCACCAGTATTGACACTCCTGAGACAGTTCATGGTCCCAGGCAGACTTCTTGCCATATTTTTTTTAATTTTACCCATCAGCTCCAGGAAACAAATATTCTGCTCCTTTCTTAAAATTACCTTCACCTCTGCTTTCTGACCAGAATCTTCTCCCTGCAGCATTGAAGAATAAACAACCTCATTGCTCTTACCCACCTATGCTGTCTCCAAAAGTGCATGAGATATTTTAGTTTTTCCTTGAGGCTTTATTACAAGCAATGAAAACAAGACAAGAGGAAAATAAATACGGACATAGAACTAGAGAGCAACCTCAGAATCTCATACAAAAGTTGCTCCCCAAATCCAGTTTTCCTTTTAGCAGCTATTGACTCTACAGTGAAAATACCTGTTCTATTCTTTTTCTCTTGTTTCCTTCCTTCTCTCTATTCTTCTCTTTTTCCTTCCTCTCTTCCTCCTTTGCACACACTTGCATTGACTGTCCACAGTGTGTCACATTCCAGGATTGATGACAGACACCACATACATTCAACAGAGCATCCAAGAGCTATGAAGACCAAAGAATGGAAGTTTCTACCTGAGGATTCAACAAGGGCAGGTATGAGAGGAGTCTGGGGAGAGGGGAGTTGACTGTGCAGATTGTGGAGAAAATAAATCCCTTCTGCAGAAAGAACAGCCCCTGCAAACCCACAGAAAAGTCAAACAACATATCGTGTTCTGGGAACCCAGTAGCTCAGTGGAGATGGAATCAGAGTACATTGGCAAATGTTGGAAATTGGACTGGAATGGTAGACAAGGTCACATGTTCACCATCTTATGTACCATCAGTAGTCATGTTTCATGACTTTTTATAACCTGCAAAGTTGGCAATTTTATAAATCAAATGATTTAGTCCAAATCATGTAGGGAAGAGACAGAGAGGAGGAGGCGGCGCTAACAGTAATTATTCCAAGACAGGAGCCATAAGCCTCGGCTGTCTGGGGCAAACAAATGACCCCTCTAGCCATAGGATATCAACACTAGGTAATGAAGACCCTGGGCTCTTGTCTTCCTCCTCTTGGTGAAAATGTCTTCATCTTATAGATCTCACCCACTTTAATAGCTAAATATCATAAGTGCAAATATTTCATGACAAAACCTGGATACTTTGATGTATAGATTTTCTTTTCTAAGAAAATTTCATACTGAGCTCCCAGCCCAAAATCCATAGAAGCAAATACAATGGCACTGAGTTTTGTAAAAGAAAAAGCTTTATTGTCGGCAAACAAGGCGACAGAAGAGACATTCAAATCTGTCTCCTCAATCAGTAGGGAGGAATCTAGGCTTCTGGGTAATGGGATAGATGCAGAAGTCTGATTGGTTGTCATCAGGACTCTTAGTGGAATAGTCTGAACCTCCCCCGTGCTACTGGAGCTTAAGGATACTTTGTAACTGGGGCATTTCGGGTCCATCCTGTGACTGGTGACAGCAACAGTCACTTCTCATCTGTTCTGTCTCTCCTTTCCTCCTGGGAGACTTTTTGTTCCTCCCAACTTTCAAGGGCATTTCAGGTCCTATCCCAGGGTTCTGTGCCTGTGTCCTCTAAAACAGCTTGAATAGTCTTTAGGAAAAAGGAAGTGGCCATTTGATGACTGGGTTTCAAGCTCTCCTGGTGTTTCTTTTGCAGTGCAGAAGACTGAGCCTAGAGCTTCGTGCACACCAGGAGAGCCCCTCTGCTGCTAAAGCCCCAGATCTAGTCATATTCTTGATAAAAAAATTAACTAATTTCTTAAAAAGAAGGATGGCATCTTTCAATATACAGGTGATGGTACCGACTACGTTGTGTCTGACTTCAACCATCCTTATTTGTCTCAATTCTTCAGTAGTAAACAATAGGGAGGGTTGATTTCCTAAATGATTGTACACACAGTGTGTGATTCTTAAGTACACATAATACCTCGAATGCTTTCAAAACATATCTGGCTTTTGTTTGAAATCAGATCTCCACATTACATATTGTCTTGGGGATCTAATGGCCCTCACCTAACATCGCTATCATCCCAAGAGTCTGACTCCTAAATTAATTTAAGGCGCCAGTAAGAGGGATGGATCAGTCCCTGGCTCTGATCCACTGGCTGGAGAACTGAAGGGCTCTGTACATCATCCTGGGGCTGGGAAAGCGGGTGTGACCTTCCAGCTGCCTCATGGGCTTTGTCGTTTTTCTGCTCATGAAGAAAATCACAAATTAAACAAGTGTTTGGTATTGCTCCAGGGCTTAGAATGAAATATCTTTATTCAAGAACTAAAGAGTCTCAGTAGCAGACATATTGTGATATTGTTTCTCTTTCAAAGCTCTTAATCCTTTTTACCAGTGAGGCCAGATGCACACTAAATGAACATTAGCCTGGTCCCACTCAGGGCTATGCCAGGGAGTTCTGCTCCAGTAATGAGAAAATGCAGCCTCCATTGGATTTCTCCACAAAAGTCACTTTGTTCCACTCTGACAAACACTCTTTGTGCAGCCAATTATAAGAAGTGGTCTAGAACCATGGTTTGCAAACCGGAGATTTGTTCATTTGCATCGAGTAACTCTGGGTGGGTCCTGCTGTATGTCCAACAAGCATCTAGGTAACCCTGATGTTGCAGGTCCCCAGCCCATATCCTGAGTCCCAAGGATCTAGAACATAATCAGAATCTAAGATGTCAATGTTTCTGGAGTATTTCAACGGTAACAGAGGTATCAAGTCAGAAAAATTAAGATGTTCAACTGCTCCAGAATATCTGAGATTTGTGATTCTGTCTCTCTGTACCCAGTGTCTTTTAGAACCATATGTGGTGACAAAATACCACAATATCTTATATAATCATTTGAGAAAAGCCTTATCTTGCATCCTCACCAGGGCTACTCAAAAGCAAACTGGTAACACAGGGGTTATCTTTGATGTTATACTTGCACATATTCTGTGCACTTTGCCCATTTCTCGGTGCCCTTTATTCTTTCTCTTCACCATCCCCTCCCCCAGCTTCATTGCCCTCCTCCACCAGATCAAGTCCTTCTCAATCCTATTCCCTAATCCCCTTGCCACAGAAACATCCCCGCAGGAGGAAACTCTGACCCATTCATTTGATTGTAACTTGTCACAGCTCAGGAAGTGTTAGCCTGAACTGAAAGAAGGACTCTCTGCTAGTAGAATTCGAAACAATAAGCAATGGCAAGAAAACATTTGGGAGAGTGGAGCCCTTCCCAGAAATGGTACAGATCCATACTGCATACTTGAGTCTATTTCTGGGCCCTCCTGTGGCTGTGGCTCACTCACATCTATTCCAGAAGAAGCCTCTCTCCCCACAGTGGTCCAGGAACCAGACCTGAAGGTGCCATAGCCCAAGCAGACCCCAGCCTGGTTTACGAAGACATCTGACACCCGACTGCATTACATTCCTGTCCTTTAACTCAAGCCATCTCAGTGGAAGCTTCCAATCTCAAATTGACTTAGTTAGGCTTACAGATGCCATGCATGGTGCTAGAAAGGCCCTCTGAGAAGATCCTCTAACCACTCTGGAGCACCATATTTTGCTATAACTAAAGGCAAAAGAACATATTCATCTGCAAGTGCATTCCTTCTTTAAAATGTCAGAGAGCTGCCAAAGCAGGGAAACATGGTGACCTCTGTCTCCTCAGCTCTCTCCCCTCTGTGTCCTTAAGAGACCTTTTATGCCACTTCCATATCTTAGCTATTATGAATTTTGCTGCTATGAACATGAGGACAGGAATATCACTGTACTATGATGACTTTAGCTCTTTCAGGAAGGTTCCCAGAAGACGTATAGCTGGGCCGGGTGTGGTGGTGCACACGTGTAATCCCAGCACTCGGGAGGCTGAGGTGGGAGGATCGCCACAAGTTCAAGGCCAGCCTGAGCTACATAGTGAGTTCAGGGCCAGCCTGAACTACAAAGGGAGACCTTGCCTCAAAAAAACAAAAAAGAAAAGAAAAAAATAATACTAATTTTTAAAAAGAGGAATAGCTGGGTCAAATGGGATTTCTGTTTTGACTTTACTGAGGAATCTCCACACTGGTTTCCATAATGTTGTCCTCAGCAACAACAGAGAAGGGCTCCTTTTCCCCTGCAACTTCACCAGCATTTGCTGCTTTTGCCATCCTTGATGAAAGCCAATCTTACAAGAGGAAGATGCCATCTCGTTGCCATTTTGATTTATATTTCTTTAATGGCCAAAGATGCTGAACATTTTTTCATGTACTCATTGGTCATTTGTACTTCTTTTGGGGAGTGCCTGCTCAGAGATGAGAAGGGAGCCTGGGGTAGGGGAGAGAGGGGAGGAAATTGGGGCGTGGGAGTAAAAATGATCAAGATGCAATGTGCGTATGTACCAATTCCCCGAGATGAATGTCACTATCATGGATCACAAACGTATACCAATAATAAAAGAGCCCTCCTATGTCATATCTCAGTGGAAAATTACCATGATTTTCAGGTAGGTGAGCTAGATTTCTGGGGTTAAACCTCTGGGGCCAAATCACAGGGGGCACATAAAAAATGTCTGTTGCCATCGGTTGCCTATACTGTCCATCGTGTCATTTATGAGGTAAAGAAAATACTGAATTGGGATAAAAGAGAACAGCAAATCCAGATGCCCAGCCTGTAGAAAGATCAGTAATGAGAAAACAGAGCTGACCTCTTTCAGCAAAGCTAGGAAGTGGCAGGGAACTTAGGAAGCAGCTGCTCACTTTTGGCAGCTGCAGCAAAGGGCAATGTTACGGAATGTCAAAAAACAGTGTATTCCATTGCAGCTCCTTCTCTGGCCTTTAATGATTCAGGAGCAGAGCCATCTTTAACGACACTTGGCGTGCTGTCTGATTTAAAGGCAAATAAAATGTGCTCATTTTATCAGCCTTCCCAGACAAGGAGAATTTGAAAAAACAGGAGAGAAAGAATAATGGTCAAAATATGTACCACTGAATATCAGTCTGCTACCTGGGAGGGCCACACGCACACTCCTCTCCTCTATCTTTGCCTGTGCATAATTTCCTGCTTTACCTTGAGAACATCCACTGAGATATTTTTAGATGTCACTTTGGCCAAAGTGTCTAAATATGCTAAATAATATGGATCATAAGCCAAAACTGAAATTATTTTATAACCAGTAGCCTTACCTAAGACCTTCCTTCATGAGCAAACCTGATTATCACTAATGATGACATATTCACTTAAACCATCTCTATCCTAAAAAAATCCTCATCCTACAAATGATTAAATGAGGTGAATGAAGCTGTTTTCTCATAGTTTAGCTTTATGTGCATAGGACAACTAGAGAAGAGAATGTGATGATTTACTCAAAGTAAAGCACCTATTTTAGTTAAATAAGTCAACAAAAAAACTGTAGCTTACATTTTACTTAATCTTCAATAGAAGAACCTCAAAGCTTCTTTAATTGACAGCATTCTTGGCACTAAGATGCACAACATAAAATGTGCAATGTCCAACAGATTACATAACATAAAATCATTGATTTTCAACTAAGGTGCTGTGATTTTGAGACACCCTGCCTATCAATATCAATTATGTGGTGTGTTACAGGTAACTGTTACATCTAATTATTAAAGAACTTGGGCTTTTTAACAAAATAACTTGTCTTTGATACCGAAATATAAATTCCGATGTGTGTGCCTTTGATACTGAAATATAAATTCCCATGTGTGTGCCCCTGTATGTTTTAAAGGAGATTCAAAGATATCCCTAACACACCAACTACTCTCACTCGGCCTAAATTATGTCTTGGGTAGGAAGGTGAAAGTAGAGAAATAACTACTGAGTCAAAGCTGTTCATTAGCAGCCATCATAAATGCCTTGAACAACTATGTTTCACTGAGCTCTACTGACTTAGCATTCCATGCACAGTGGGATCTGCTACATCTCTAGCTGGTGATTCAACAGAAAGCTAGCTTCACAGCTGTTCTTACAGCCCACCCATCTGAGGAAAAGACAGACCATGTCTCTAGCGACTACTGTTGCTGCTGAGCAGATGGAAGAGAGAGAAGCCTGCCAGGAAGTCAGCCAGCAGTCCACATAATTATTGGCAGAAATTCATCATCTTCCAAAACTGACAGATATAGATATTAATTTTATGAATACAAACATGAAATAAAATATCTGAGATCAATATACACTTCTCAGATGAAGAAGTACAAACAGCAAATAAATATGAAAAAATGTTCAACATCACTGGTCATTAGAGAAATGCAAATCAAAACAACACTAGAATACCATCTAGCTCCAGAAAGAATGGCTATCATCAAGAAATTAACCAATAACAAATGCTGCAGGGGCTGTGGGAGAAAAGGAACCATTCTCTACTGTTGGTGGGAATGTAAATTGGTACAACCAATATGGAAATCAGTATGGAAATTCCTCAAAAAACTAAAACTAGATGTTCCATTTGACCCATCTATCCCCCTTCTTGGTATCTTCCCAAAGAGTTAAAAGTATCATACCACATGGGTATGATGTTTATAGAAGCACAATTTGTAATAGCTAAATCTTTGGAAATAGCTCAGATTTCCATCAATGGATGAATGGATAAAGAAAATGTGGGGTTTTTTTATATACAATGGAGTACTACTCTGCCATAAGGAATGATAAACTTGAGACATTTTTAGGTAAATGGATGCACCTTGAGACCACACTCTCAAGTGAAATAAATTGGACATGCATGTCTAAATATCACATTATTTCTTTTGTGTGATAAACCCAAAGGGCAAATAAGGACCAAAACGGATGATAGATATTGGAAAGTAGGAAGAAAATGTTCAAATGAGAAGGAAAACAAGGGAGGGGAGAGAGGGGAAGGAAGGGAAAAGGAAAAAAGAGAACAGAAGGAAAAATGGAAACAATGCTTTTGTAAATAAGGAGGGGAAGAGGGTTGAAGGGAGGGGAGGGGAATGGGGAAAAAGAAGAATCGAGACATATTACATACAGGTACAAATCCTCTCTGATAAATGTGATTATTATGTGTATCAAAAGTGTGCCAATAAAATTAAATTTTTAAAAAACGAAATGGTACTTTGGCCAGGGATTTAGCTCAGTGGTTCCGGCGCCTGCCTCGCAAGCTCGATGACCGGAGTTTGATCCCAGATACCAAAAAAAAAAAGAAAGAAAGAAAGAAATGGTACTTTCCTTCAAGAACTCAATTCTTTCCACAATTCTGGTCAAAAGCAAATTTGGATGAGAACAAAAAAAAAAGATTCCGAGTAATCTAAATAATTAATTCCCACCAAAACCGAGTTAAAACAAATTCTGGAATAGTCCAGGTGGAACGCTCAGTGAGACTGGAGAAGTTTGAGAGAATGAGATACGGTCAGCAAAATGACGAAAGAAAACAAGAAGGATCTCTTGGGAAAAAAAAAATTAGATAAATAAAAACCAGACAGTATGATCTTTCCGCCAGGATTAACTGAAAAAAATTTTAAATCATACATTCTGGTGAGGTGTTAAGGGACGATTATAGAGTTTTTTAATCTTCCTGAATCCCCTTATAGAAACAGAATATAAATTTTTTTAAAACATGGATAACATCTACAGCAAAATGAGATGAGTTGAGATTCCCGAGGACCTTAAAGGGAAGAAGGAGGGACAGAGAGAAACACCCTCAGACCCTTGTGGAATGAGCACGAAGCGGGCACAGGGAGGCGGAGGATGTGTGTGGCCTGGAGAACAAAAGCCTCAGCCGAACAGACCTCAACATGGCAAGCACGGGAAGCCCCTATGGGCAAGCAGGAAGTCAAGGAATTGCTCTGCAGTCTCTTCCTGGAAATCCCTGGGAAAATGAGCTGCACTAACAACAGGACTAGACAGACATCGATGACAGGATTGGAAGGAACGTAGGAAACAGAAACATGTGAAATGATACCACTGCCTTCAAACAGAAAAAAATCAGACTGTGAGGGACATTAGAGGAAAAAAAACACCTGAATTTTTTTTAAAAAATTAGAAATTAGAGGCAGAGAGGCCTTAACCTATAGATTAAAATATATTTGTGAAACATCAAATAATTATAATGTATGGAATGTATTTATATCCTGACTCAAAAGAACTATTAAAAGATAGTTGGAAAAATATGAACCTTGAATGTGTTGAATGATTTTAAGACATTGTTGTAACTATTACATAAAGGTCATAATGGTATAGTAGTTATGCTTTTAAAGATAGATTCCATGTCTTTCAGAAATGTATACTGAAATATAATATCTGGAATGGCTTCAAAATAAGCCAGAGTTGGTGAGGAAGATGCAGGTATAGATGATATGCAATTGGCTTGGGTGGGGGCTTCTGGATGGGTGGTAACACAGGGTTTGCTGGATGTTTGTTTTAGTTAGATATGGTTTTCCTTTGCTCTAATAAAACTAAAACAAAATAGATACATTTATTTTAAAATATCAGCAGCAAACTATTCAACAAATACCCAGTTAAGAAATATAACAAGGAGAGAGGGAGCCATCATTCTTAATATCAACATGAAATAACTAGATATTAACTTAAGAAATGGAAAAAACCTGTGAGAAGAATAAAGGAATTATAAAATTTGACTGAAGGGCATAGAAGACTAGAAGAGTTTTATCAGTGAAGAGACATTATATGCTCCAAATGGAAGGCAAACATTAGAAGATGTCATCTATCTACAAGTTTATCTGTGAATTTAATGTGACTACATTTTAGCAAAAGATTTTTCAATTTAACTAGTTAATTATAAAGTATCCATAAAATAAAAGATAAGAAAATAATGAAGACATTTTGAAAATAATTAAAAACAAAGGAGATTTTCCTCACCAACTGACAAAATACAATCCTGGAAAAATTAAAATAGTACAGTACTGTTCTGGCCCAGACAAATCAATCAAGGAAATAGAATAGGGATTTTAAAACATAGATGTTTACAATAATTTATTAATGGATAACATGACATTTCAAGTAAATGGGAAAAAGATGGATTATTCAATAAATACTGTTGGGACAACTGGCTCTGCACATGAAAAAAAATGCTAGACTCAAGCCTCGTGAAAATGCTTTCCATACTGATTAAATATATCAGTGCAAAAGTAAAGCCATTGAAATATCAGAAATATAAGAAATTATTTTTATAATTTTAAAATGTGAAAGGTTTTTTTGTCCAGACCCTTGAGAGCTTTAAAGAGAGGAGTAAATCTTATCAAGTGCTCCTATGGAAAGAATTCAAAATGTACTGTTACATTTTTTTAAAACAAGGTGCAGTGCACATGTACAATTTCCTACATTTTATGGATATAAAAGGAGGAGAAATAGACATGTATATTTGTATTTTCTTCTATACACAAAGATAAATTCCAGAAAAATATGCATTAGTTAGACACTAACACTCAGTACCTGTCCTAGTGGGCTGGGGAGTACAGGAACAACATGAATATGGTCACGGGAATAGGAAAAATTTTTCACTCTAAAACTTTGCTTTATTCTTTATTTTCTAACTATGTGAGTGTATTATGCATTGTGAAAATTAGAGAAATATATTTATTTAAAAATTAAAATATTTTCATGGTAACATATACAGTACAAAAAAATTGGACTGGCTCTGACCAATTAAAATGCTCCCCCGTGTATTATCCTGGCTTTTAAAAGCAAGCTTTGTTCAGAGGATAAGGGGCTTGTCCCTCAGGAAACATGCTTGCTAGAAACTATTTCCTGCCTCAGTCCTCTCTGTGGAGCTTCCCCCACATCTCCTCCAGGAGGATCCAAAAGCTGAGACCACCGCACCATGCAGAGCAGCTCCTGGCCCACGCGGACCGCAGCTTTGCAGTAACAGCCACAGCTGCACTGCTCTGAGCCAGACAAAATGATATGCATGTGAAACTGGCAATATTACTCATAATAACTACAAATCGATACATCAGCAGGGTGCAATTTTAAGATGAAGTAACTTTGTGTTTATTCCTTAACAGCACATACTTTCTAGTATGTTAATAGCACTTAAGAGTGACAGTCGAGAAGCATCAAGTCTCTTTAAAAGTTCAATCATTTTTTCAAAATTGGAGAAGCTATGTTTTCTTGCTAAAAGAACAAGTTTTGAGATCACTAAAAGGCTGATTCATTATTCACATCCCTATAAAATGTATTTTATGAACACCGTAAAAGTTGCGATCTTATTTGCTTTACTTCTCTACAAAATTTTGTGGGGGTTCATAAAAATTCAGAAATATACATGGCAATATGCGGTACATGTGAATGTCAACATCATGTGGCCAGAAGCAGAAGAGAGAGAAAAGTTGAGAACTATAGCTGATCTGACGAGCAGAGACCAGAGCCAGACAGCTGGCATCTCAGCCTTAGTACCCATTCCATAGCTGAGCTCAGCAAAGCCAAAAGTCCCCAGGTCCTTTCCCATAATCAGAACACAGTTATAATACCAACACTGCAACACTGCAAGATTGAATTCAAACGTCCTCAAACAGAAGACACGGTATATAACTTGCAAGAAATAGGCAGACCATGTCCTTGCCCTGACCTTTGTCAGGAATCTGGTGAAGAATCAGCTCCCTGCAGGTATGGTGGGAAAGAAAGACACTATGAATGTCATTCTCCAATCTGAGGCCATTTACCACCTGTCTGAATACCTACAGTGATGTCAATCATCATCCTGATTGGTAATTACCATAAGTAATTAAGTAATGTGACTCCAGAGTTTAGGATGAGCACAGTCATTTTTCAAATCTCTGCCTGTTAATACTAAAATTAAGTTCATGAGGTAAACGTCAAGTGTTAGATATGTTTTCTCACAGGTGTATCATTGTCCATTCCTCCTGAAAATGTTATAGGCAATTGTTTTGTTACAATTGCAATCTATTTGCTACTTCCTCCAGCTGCTTGTAATTCCTGAGAGAGAATGGCACAGGGTGCAGGGATAATATATTGTTTTGTGTTTTAGTTCTGTGTTTGTGTTTTTTAAGAAATAATTTAAGTGGTGATGGTAGGAGACTTTGGGGTTATTTATTCACTGGTTACCTCGACTCTGTCCTTGGATAGACGAGTTTGTCTTGTACTGAAATTATTCCTCTGTGGTGAGTTCAGTTCTACTGCTTCATGGACTCCCATCAGCAGAGCCCACAAATGAAGGATCTCCGAATTTAGAACCATCTCAGACTTCAATTTTATCTGCCTTATTTTTCACTCCCTTGCCTGGATCAGCTCTGTCTTAATGGAGCCTAAAGGTCTCAGAAGATTTTGGTTGGTGATGTGGGCTGGAAGTGAGCAGGTCAGAGGTGGCTTCTCAGTCATGGCCACTGCGGCACCAGGTAGCACAAGTCCAGCCCCCAGCTGTGCTCTGGATCCTCTCCAGGGTCCAATGAATCCCAGCCAGCTTCAGCCCCACATCTTCCAAATAGTCTCTTCAATCACACTAATATATCCATTCTTCACATGGATGGACCAATAAAAACCTAAACTCTGAACCATCTCCACATTCTCTTACCTCTAAAATACATCAAGCCTCCCCTTGGACTAAAAGGAAGAGAAAAATCTACCATCAACACCTTCCACTACACAGGTGTTCACCAGAGTACAACTGTATCCCACGCTACTTTCAGCTTTGGCTGATTGGATGGACTCCTACCAGCACCAGGATTAGTGTAGGTGATCCCAGAATACTTAGAACCAGCTCAAATTATGGGGTACAGGTGAGGGTACTAGTTTGTCTAGTGGATCAAGTCACCATGAGCTTCCTTCTCATCTCTAGGGCCATAGGAATACAGAGCGATTTGTCCCCTTGAACAAGACGACAGAAAGCACCTTTCACCCATCTCCTCCCTACACTGAGCCCCTCCATATTCTGGCCATACTGGATGATTTCAGCAAAAACCACATGGTTCAAGGACATGGTAAAAGGGGATGCTCACACATTTTTTAAAATGTGTGTTTTAGTCCATTCCATCTTCCAGTCCTTGGTTTCCCCATCAGAGGAATAAAGTGGAAGAATTAGAATAAGTCGTCTTTGATATCAATTCCCAGCACCATAGAGACACAATCTTGGTGGAAATGCTGGGTGTGGTAACAAGATCTGTTTCTGGAAACTCAGGTCATGAATTCAGTCCAAACTCCTTGTTATAGCACTCTATAACAGTGAACAATCTCTACTACTAGAAAATGTTTTGTTACGTATCTCTGATATTCATAGTTTCCAACTTGAAGCTTTGCAAAATTTTGATGTAGGTGGTGGGGAGAATACATTTAGCCTAGTTTGATCAACTTGAAGATAAGTCTTCAAAAGATTGATTCTGCCATCTCTCTTCCTGTCTTGTAAGAACATTATATGCCAGTCATTCTGGAAAACAGTTCACCACAAGTAAGTTAACCTCTATTTCTATCTGAAATACAGTTAGAACATCCTGGCACCTGGCCTTATGTTTTTAAGATTACATTTTGTTACTATTCTCTTCCTTAGTCAAATGTCAAGAATTATTAAACATTCATAAGAAACTCATCTTGATCCTTGGCTATAAAGTGTTAAATCCAGATAAATCCTATAACCTTCAAGTCTCAAATACTAAAATATGACCTGTATTTTCCAAATGTGAACAAAGTACAAAAAAGGTGGGAAAACTGCCAAAGGTGGCAAAGGGTCTGAAGACTCACTCGGCCCTCACTCGGCCTGTAGAAAAGCCTGCTTGTGCCCTCTTTGTGTGTTGATTGTGTACTAAGTTACACGGCCCCATTATTGACACCTTGTAATGGACCAGGTCCACACTAGTAGCCAGGAGATTTGGTTTAAGTGCCACCATGGTCTCAAAGGAGTTAGGCTTTGGTACTCATGTATCAGTTAACCACTGGCTACTTGTCATGGGCAGATTACCTGGCAGAGAGGGGATACAATCTCCCAAAGCCTGCAGACAAGAAGCGCCTGTTAATGGGGCGGGGGGAATCTCTGGAAATCTGTGGCTATGAGCATCTAGTTAGCCAACACTGACAGCAGCTGGAGCCACCATTCTGTAATAGTGAGGTGAGGAGCACCAACAGCGTCTTCTCCACAGCTGTAGACCACCTCTGGTCCTGCGGGAATAGAGAGACACTTATCCCCAAAGCCAAATCAAGCATTTGTACTCAAGCCAGTGGGAGGCCTTGAGCACTTCCTATTTTGGATCTTTTCGAGGCCACTTTTTAAATGTAGGGAGAGGAAGTGACAATAAATTGCCGCCCTTGGAAACTGCCAAGTTTATCCATTGGTTTATTGATTCAGAAAATACGTATTGGATGCCTAATATTTGCTGAGCTCAACTGTGGAGCTACTTAGATAAATACACCTTGCATCTGCCGCTAAGTTGCTCATGATCTAGTGATGAGGACAGACACCTGAACAGATGTCTGGGAGTTAGGAGATGTGCTATGATAGAGATATGGAAATACCTACAAAGGAAGATTGCTGCCTCATTTTGGATTACTGTATTTCAGGTGCTAGAAATGTAAATACACTATCTCATTTTATTGTCCCAATAGCCTTATTAAACAAACTCTATTACCCCCGTAAATCATATGAGGCAAATGAGTCCCAGAAAGACCGGTTAACCTTAGGGTCACTCACCTGGTAGGTGATAGGTCCTATTTTCTAACTTATGACTGACATCCAGGCATATGCTTGACTGCACGTGTGCTGTTGCATATTAAGCTTGGAGAGCAGAAAGAAAAAATGGAAAAGAATCTCCTAATTGTTTAATCTATAAATCCCACATTTGGGATGTTAACTGGTGAAAAGAAATTGGAATGATTTTTAGGACTGAGCGTAGTGAATATTGTGTGGGTTGGTTTTTGGTTTTTTTTTGCATTCTAAGCAACTGGCATATTTTTACAAGCAATGTCATGAACTGCTACACTACAATTTCAAAGAAGAAGAAAAACGAGGTCATGTGCCAACCTGATATGTCTTATCTGCTGAAACAAGGTAAATTCTTGTGTACATTTTTCCTCTAAAATAAGGGCTATAAATTGTCACTGCGGCTATCAAAGTGCCTGAGAATACAGGATTGTTCATTATTTATATAGGAACATAAATGCATATGGCAATTTACTATATATAGCACCTGCTGAATAAACAGCTCCCCCAAAGAGCTGAGAAAAGTACAACATAGAACAATACAATGCAGGGGAAAACCATCCTCTAGACAAATATAAGATGGTTTGTGGTGTTCATGACCAGAAAGCTTCATAAATGTATTCAGTGATGAGACACTGTATACTATATACTGTATTTGTAAAATATGGATTCACCTAATAATATCTGTTGCTTTTATGTCCTTCAGAAAACCAATGAAAATGTGCCGCAAAAACATCTCTTTGGGAGTCAAAGTTGAAGAAAGGGCAGTGGATTAGGAAACGAAGGTGAAAGGTGGATAGAAAAGACAAAATGAGATGAAAAATTAATGTAGAAATGGTCATGATTTTGGAAGCATTTGCATGAATGATTAGCTTTGTATATAATATGTATCTTGCAAAAATCTGACTGGGTTGAATGATGGACCAGAATAAGATCAACAAATTATTTACTTTTATCTGTAGCCACAGATCAATCACCAGAGTCTACCTAAGAAAGTCAGAAATGTGGCTTTTGTATATTAAGAAGAAATGGGCCAATACATGACCCAAAGGACAGAAGTTCTCTATTGTGGATGTGTTATTCAACATGATTTCATGATTATGGTACAGAGATCAACCAAATTAGCAACTAGTCAGGATTTCTTGGTAAACTGACACCTCTTAGGTAATGAATTTTTTTTTGAGACAGGGTCTTGCTATGTTGCCCAAGGTGGTCTTGAACTCCTGGGCTCAAGTGATCCTTTCACCGTGACCTCATAAATATTCTTTAAAATGGTGTGACAGTGTCATCAAGATACCTAGGTTCTGACTTAGAGCAACATGGCCATCTGATCTATTGTCTAAACCAAGACATTTTTATGTTTTATAAAAGGTACTATTATCAATCACTTAAACACAATATGTCACAATCGTGACTGTCTTAGGCAAACCTGGACATGTATGTGCCCTGACTATTCATAAGTCCCATCCAAAATGAGGAAATCAACCAGGTTACCAAGAAAAATTCATGAAATGAATCCTCTTCATCCATCCTCAGCCATCAAGAAGTCTGTTACCCTCCTGGAAGTGGGATGAATATAAGACCTCATTCAACAGCACCTGCTGGGGGCAAACAGAATTGGGTTTTGAACAAGCTTGAAAAGCAAGTTTGTCCTTATCACTTACTGTATTTCTTCCCCAGTTTTACTGACTTCAAAGAAGCTTTGAAGAAAGAAGAAGAATTTTTAAGATGTGTGTGAAACTACATTGCAAAGGGCATATTTGGCAGGATTTCTGGCTCACTGCTTAGGAAAATGTTTTTTAAAAAAATTATTTTATTGGTACATTTTAGGTATACAATACATTTACATTTATCATTGGGTGCTTGTACCCGTACATGATGGATCTTGGTTCCTATTTTTTTCCCCATTACCTGTGTGCCCTTCACTCCCTCCATCCTTCCCTATTTACATAGATTTCATTTCCATTTGTTTTCTTTTCTCATAATTTTTCCTTTCCCTTCTTTCCTTTCCCCTTACCCTCCCACCAACCCTACACCTTTGGACCTTTTAATATTTCAAATTATCAATTATTCATTTTAATCATTTTAATCCTTATTTACACTTTCAGTTTCTCATAGTAGAGAAATTATTTTGGTATTTACACGTGTGTTCTATTTATTTCACTTAAGAGTATGGCTTCAATATGCATCCATTTATAGCTATAAATGTTTCTAGTTTCTCATTCTTTATGGCTAAGTAGTACTCCATTTTATTAAAAATAAAAACACATCTTCTTTATCCAGTTTCCAGTTGACGGGCACTTGGGCTGTTTCCAAGCTTTAGGTATTACAAACTGTGCCGCTATAACATGGTTGAACATATATCACTGTGGTACGATTCTTTTAATTCTTTTGGAAAAATAACCAGCAGGGGAATAGCTGAGTCAAATGGGACCTCCAGCCCTAGTTCTTTGAGGTTATCTCCATACTGATTTCCACAGAGGTTGCACCAGTCTGCACTCCCACCAACAATGGAGATTGTAGTGTAAGACATTTAACACATCCTTGGCTCCTACCCACTGCAGATCAATAGCACCCTCCCCAAGTTGTAACAATGAAAAATGTCTTCAGACATTCCCTGGGATACCAAAACACTCTCAATTGAGAACCACTGGTATAGACCATGAACATTTTTACTATTTCAACCACTACCAACTTAGCCCCTGTCCAGAAGGTCTATAGGTCCTCGATTCACTCTGCTAGAAGGGATCCAAAGGAAAAATTGTACTGTGCTCTTCTATGTGTTTCTTTAAGCATCTCTAACACCCCTGGCAGGTGATCATCCAGATTCTGTTTGACTTTCCCATATAGGGGAGCTCACTTCCTCATGAGATAATATGTTTCATGGTTAGAAATTTTGATTATGAGAAAGTTTATTGATGCTGAGTTGAAATGAGCTCCTTTGTGATTCCCAATCTCATCCTAACTTCCCAAGGGAGCGCTGTAGAAGATGTCTCCTCTATCTTCTACCACAAAGCCCTTCTAATATTTACTTTGTTCCCAGAGAAGCTTCTCAGTTTCCATCCACAGTACCTCCCTTAAGCAACCCACCACTTTATGTCTGTCTCAGGACTTCCTCAATAATGAAAATGATGATTATACTGAGGATGATGATAGTCATGATGCTGGTGGTGCTAATCATGGTGGGAATGATGATGATGGTGATGACCATGATGGTGGTAACAATGGTGATAATGATGCTTGTGGTTATAATGGTAATGATGGGGATGACAGTGGTGGTGATGTTAATGATGGTGGTGATGATGGTGGTGGCGACAGTGGTGATGACCATGATGGTGGTAGTGGTGGTGGTAGCAGCAGTCCTCATGGTAGTGATGTGTTAGCCACCATGGTGGTGATGATGGTGGTGGCGACAGTGGTGATGACCATGATGGTGGTAGTGGTGGTGGTAGCAGCAGTCCTCATGGTAGTGATGTGTTAGCCACCATTTATGGAGTTCCTCCTAACTGCTATGTGTTTCATTATCCATCACAATGCTACCCAATGTATCAAGTATTCTAACTACCCCAAACAAAGTTGGCAACTTACTCCACCTAAAATATCACTTCCCTCAGTTTCTCTCTACTTCACAAATCTACCTTGCCTCTCCACTGTACAATCCTCTTTCAGGCTTTGATCCTCCTTTCCCCAGATGCCCACCAACTCCCTCTAACACGCCCAAATCTTATTCTTTCTTGAAAGCCAGGTCAAAATATTCCTTCATTCGTTTCTTTTCACTCACATTGTTGGGTACCTCTTTGTGCGAAGTGCTGGGCCGCACACTGAGATGCACACTCCCAGCCCTCCTCCCAGCTAATTCGTGACACAGACGAGATTCAGTCCCCACTGAGACTTCTCAGCCTTTCCTCATCCCATTCCCAACTCCTTCAGAATAACTTTATCTGGCCACCAAATACTCTTCTTTCCTTACCCTCCAAAGCCAGGCTGGTTTGTAAAGCAGATGCACAAGAATGAATAGAGGAAAGAGGAGCCAATTGACAACGAAGAGTTAAAAGAAGCAAATGAGACAAAACAAGGATGTGGGAAGGGGTCAGGGAAGTGATGGGTGTTATATTTGAAAGTTTTTTCAGTAGCCACAGCTTTCAGGGGCACTTGAAGAACAAACTTCTGGAGGCTGCTATTGGAGCTCAGAAATTAAGCCACCTTTAATGTGCTTCTTGAGCCACATGAAATAGTCTTACTTACTTTTGGTTACCAGATTGCACTTATTTGAGTTCAGCAACATAGGAAACCTGGGCTATTTGGGCCTCTGCTTATATTATAATTATATTTATTATCTCTTCAGGGATATTTTGAGATTACAAAGAGGAATTATCAGTAATGATGCTGGGGTAACAACTATAAACCAGGTCACTCAGTAACAAGAGTTATAGTTACAATAAAATGTGGCAAGTGAATGGATGAAATGTGCCCAACATGTCACTGGAAGCCAGAGAGTGAGCATCTTATCCAGCAGGTGGCAAAGAGGGGGGGAAATTCTAGAGAAAAATGTCTTTCCAAGTATCCAGACCTTCAGTGAACTTTCTGTTTTCTAAATTAAACAACCTATATCACCTGTTAAATAGTAAGGTATATCCTATCTCGTGTTATTTGATATTTCCTTCCAGAATGTTGACAAAGAGTAAAACATTTGGAAACCAATCTTTTATATCATCAAAAGAAAAGAATATTTTTCCTTTTTACTCTTACAATGCTGGTCAGTGTGAGAGATTAAGAAAAAAGGAGCACAAGAAATACACATCTGCTCTAAGCTGAACCGGCTAGGTGAGAGGAGCAGCTTGAAGCTACGTGGTCGTCCCGGACCCCGCCCACGCCACAGTGAGGTCTTCTTAGCCGCGTGGGCACCTTTCAAGGCCCAATCCCCCACACACACACCGTGCACCTCTGGCCTTCTGGCTCTTCTGCTACCTGGTCCTACACTACAGAGGCGCAGGAGATTACAAAGACCCTTGTCCTGACCGCCACAAGATAGAGCAGAAGTTAGTAACAGAAAGAGGGCTTCTCAGGCTCCTCGATGAAAACTGAAGCTCAGTGGAAAAGTAAAGAGAATCTCCACAATAAAGGCCCATCAGACCACTGTATTTGGTCTGCTGCTGGCTTGCTGAGACTGATTGACTCGTATATGCACAGGGATTCCTACGTTGCCTATTGTAACAGCAGAGACATACCCTGAAGGAGGCCCATAATTTCTAGGGCTATTTGCAAAAAAGAAAAAAAAAATTTTCTCCTATTTTCAGTTCTTAATTTTTACTTTCTCTCTGCTCTTCAAAGTTTTACTTTTCTTTCTTTTCTTTCTTTTATCTTTTTTTCCCTCTCTCTCACTCATTCTCTCGCTGTCCCATATTGCTCCTCATCTCCTCATTTGTTCCTTTCTGCACTGAATTTGGATTTCTCTCTTACTGTTTTCTTCTCTTTTTCCTTCTCTTGATGATCATTAGGTTTAAAGGAAAGTAAATTTGGTATCTAGCCTCCCTGTTGCTGTTAGGTGATTCTATTCACATCTTTGTTCTTTCATTCTGCCATTTTCTCTTGCCTTTAACAACTTCTTAGAGTTTGTGTGATCTTTCTGTGTCTTTGGGCCTCACTGCTAATCTTACCTGTTCTTTCTACATGTCCTTCCCTCCCCAACTCCTTTCAACTCCCCACCTGAAGGGGAAAGATGCTATATTGAAGAGCGTATTCATTATAAACTTATGTTAGGTTGGTCCTCAGTTTTAATT
Organism: Heterocephalus glaber; assembly: GCF_000247695.1. Next base: position 19,338,599 of record NW_004624756.1, read on the forward strand.
TAAAACACATAGTTAAAATTGATAGACTAACAACTACCACAAATTGTCATTTTCTAAGCTATGCTTGATGCTATGGTATTGCTGACTATGTCTTTTGGGCTAACATGTTGTGATTGATTTAATTAGTTTTCCTTCCTGGTATAAGGAAAATAAAATAGCCAAACACAAGTTATATCTAGAAGACACCTCTGAAAAACAATCGTTCCACAAGGGTTCTAAACACAAGCAATAAAGATACCTACATTAAGCAATTTTGAAATATCAACCCAGGAATTAAACCAAGGGCAGTACCAACAACAAAAATGAGAAGACACTTAAGCAAGGCACAAACGTAGGCTTCCACACCACAAAAAGGAAATTCTGGGGGAAATGAGGTGGAAAAGTCTGACAAGCAACCACTTGGACACCCTGAACTGATAGCGTAGGAAGTAACAAAGCAGATGTATGAGGCTCTAGAAAAATACAAAGCAGAAATAATCTCCCAGATAAATACAGACATGGTGAGCAGAGTGAAAGACCTGATTAGAAGCTCTAGAGCAGAAACAGATAAGAAAATAGATGAGATCAGAAACATGCTGGAAGCCATGAATGCCCAGCATAAGAAAGAAATGGAAAACATGATCTCCCAACATAAGAAAGAAATGGAATCCACGAAACAGATTCAAACAGATATTCAAGACATTAAAAACCCCATTGAAAGCATGCAGAGCAGACTAACAGAATCTGAAGACAGGATATCAGATATAGAAGACAGGATTGCAGTTAAGGACTATGAAAACAGAGATCTCTTCAAAATAGTAAGGGGCCATGAGAAATCAATCCAACAGCTGCTAGATGATGCAAAGAAGAATAACATAAGACTGATAGGAGTCCACGAAAAAACAGGAGAAAGTATAATTGACATTAAAAAACTGTTCAC
>NW_004624756.1:19344200-19414616 GCF_000247695.1 Heterocephalus glaber
TGAAAACTAAGATGCATCATGTTCTGGTACAAACACCCAGTGATAAATGTAAATGTATTGTATACCTAAAATGTACCAATAAATATATATAAAAATTACTTAAAAAAAAGAAATACACATCTTTGAGCAATCTTGTTCTCTTAGATGGGGATGAGCAGGCATTTTCCAATTATTCTGTAATGTTGTTTGAGCAATGCTCAATAGTGGGCCAATGGTATAATGCCAATACCCTCTAGCAGGCAGGCAAGCATTTCTATTTTTGATTAATGGAGAGGAAAATGAACTAGAGGCTCATTTAGCAGTCTTTCCCAATATCCCTAAATGTCACTTAACAATCCAACACATTTATACACCTACATTGCCACATGAAGGTAAATGCTATTTGTCTTCAGCTGTGAAAAATAAAAATCCTCATTTCACTGATCACCACTTTCCTCCCCACCCCGTCTGCCGCTCCAACATTATACCAGTTAGCCTGAGGAAGGAATTTCCAACGTGATTCTGTAACCAGTGGGGAGGGTCCAAGGGAAAATCAATGATGCTGCCTGCTCAATTAAGTTCATAGCGATGTCGAACTGCAGACAGAAAGAAATCCATCCTTCAGCCATGCCTAGCAGCTCGCTTGGGGTAGCAACTCTCAGGCAGAAGGAAGCATCTTGCTGTAAAAATCACCTCTCTGGACCCTCCGGAGCACAAATGGAGTGGTAAAAATTGGGAAGACCAATGAAATGTGCTGCAGTAAATGCCCAGACTTCAGATAGGAGTGCCATGAGCAGGGAAACCAGCATGACCCTAAAATAGGCCTTTTGATTTAGATGTCGAGTTAACCCTGACTTCTTGCTAATGAGGACAAGAATATTCTCTCACCCTGCCAAATCTGAGGTGGAACCTCTACTGACTGGGTTGGCTCTATGATAAAATGATTTCTTGGGTGATTTTATGACATATCACCTACTATGGCATAAATGTCTCCATCCAGACTCATGTTGAAATACACTCCCCATGGTGAAGTATGGAAAGGGGGGATCGGGTTGGACCTTTAGGAGCTGATACAGTCATGAGGGCTGTGCTCTCATGAGTGGATTAATGGGTTCATGGCTTACTGGCTTTGAGGATGGGTCTGTTATAAAAGTCAGTTTGGCTCTGTCTCCTCTGTGTGCCCTTTTGTCCATATGCTGCCCCAGACCACCTCGGGGCTCTGCAGAGAGTTACACCAGGTACAATCCTTAGACCTTGGATGCCTGAGCTCTAGCACTGGTGGCCAAATAAGCATCTATTCTTTATAAATTTCCATGTCTGTGGTATTCTGTTATAGTCACAGAAAATGGGATGAAATATTGCTTAAGATGTATTTCTGGGATGCAACTAGTTTTCCTGAGAGTTGATATTCATTTATTTAAATATGTATATATTTATTTAATATAATAAAACCCAAGCATTATATAAAAGAAAGGACGTTAGTTTCCTTATGACCAAGTTCAGGCTAAAAGAGCACTGGCAACAATTGGTTGCATTCCATAGAAGGTCAGAAACTTGAATAAACTGTTGGGCAAATCATATCATCACCACCTTCTCTCTCCACATTATTCCTTGAGAAACACAAGGAACTCTCATAAGACACATCCTACTTTCCAGCACCGATATTATTGAGCTCAATTTTAAAGGAAAATGAAACACATACATTAATAAAAGTACCTTCCTGCTTTTCCAAAAATATATTATATGCATTGAAATCCTCCCCCAAAATATGAAACTGGGAGGAGACAGTGGCATGAGATGTGGGGGGATTAAAATGATCAAAGTGTGCTATGTGCATGTATGAATCACCCAAAATGAAGCCCATTAATCCACATAACCAATTTTAAAAGAGTGGGGAAAAAACACCATTGTCACTACCACAAAAGGGGACTAATTAGAGGGGACAGAACCTCAAAATCAGGCTCAGTTCATTAGAAACAATCTGGCACAAATGTTGGTACATTTTGACCTGCTTTGTGGTTTAACAACAAATGATTAGGCCAAAAGTAACAGGGAATAAAACTTTGTTTAGACTTTTCCAAGTATAAACAATAATCTATCCTTTTACTTTGCTGCCAACAAATATTTTATTGTTATTCAGAGAATGTGTAAGTGAAAATAGCAATGTCCTTCCTGTGACTATCCCAGTAATGGTAGTAAATTCTTCATGAGCAGAAATAAAGAATGTCTGTTTAGCTGCTTTGCCTGTAAATAATCCCTCACTTACATGTGGCACCTGTATGCATCTAGAAACTGGGTAGGGGATTATTGTACTTTAGCTTATTCATATATCTAAAGATATACAGTAGGGCTTAGACTTTGGGTGGTCCTTGCTGAGAAGATAGTTATTCCCATAGCTGAAGTTTTCTGCAATTTACAGCTCCTCATAGTTATATAATTTAGAGATTAGGCTTCAGAGAAAATATTCAAATCAATTTTAAGGCACTTCTAATTACTGAAATGCCTTGTCTTTCTAACAATGCTAGGAAATGCCTAGTTTCCTACAAAGATTAACTTTCCCCAAACAGTGAATTTAATATTAAGCTTATTTTTTAGGATGTCATCATGTTTGTTGAGAAATCCCCAGAAATATATTAGATATTTGCCTGCTTTCTTAAACAGCCTATAATGTGCATATAATACTGTCCTTGATTATTGGAAGGGCTGCCAAGATTGCTGTAGTTAGTTCCGGGAGAAAGACTAAAAGGAGGCAAGAGACCTAGTACAGTACATTCAATATCCGACCCTTCTGCGGGAATCACACAGATCGCTTTCCAGATTTGTCATGCTTCTTCTGACTCAAGTTTACAAAGCCTCAGGAGAGAAAGACAAATACCCAAGCACCCATCTATTGGCACACAAGCTTGCAAAGAATTCACACAAAGGAAAATCACCATGCCTATCGTAAGTAGGCCAAAGGAACACACCCAAGCCCATAGAAGAACCAGGCAGGTACAAAAAATGAGGCATGTGCTTGGGTACAGAACAAGAGGGTGGGGTGCAGGCTGTGACCAGGGGCATGATGTGTTGTCTTAGGAAAGGGGGAAACTATCACTCAATTCCAGCTAATTGGTGCCAGGCAGAATTGCAGTCCTTGCCATTGCCAGCTTTTCCAAGTTTGCAAGAGCAGTTAAGAATCTAAGTTTTATGTGATTTGCTCCTGATAGGAAAATACTGTCCCCACCAAGTCAAAGGGGGAGCTGAGGGCCATCTCTTGTCAATACGAGTAAAAGACATTAGACTGCAGTCTTATTTGTACACTACTGACTTCACACCAACCTGTATTAGGAATAAGTCAACCCAAAGGAGCCCTGCTGATTCACCCTCCTAATATCTCCATATTCTTAGCCACTACCATCACTTTTCACCTGCCACCTCTATAGAGGTGCGCGGACGTTCTGTTTCCTCACCCCCAAACACATGACCCCACTCAGTCATGATCCACAGACACATCTTTGCTGCAGACACATGGCTGCGCTCACAGGACCCTGCCTTCTCTTAAATCCTGTCATGGCTTCTCATCCTCTTGCAATAAACGCTAAACTCCTTAAGGTAGCCTGCAAGACTGCCTGTGTCCCTCTCTCCTCTGCTTCATTCTGCTTTCACTCATGGGGCTCCTTTAGACTCTCAGACCTTCAGGCTCCTTCCCACCACTGTCCCTCTTCCAGGTTTCATTTTTTCCTGGGATGTTCTTCCCCTGGCTCTTTGGCCAACCTTCCCTCATCTGCCTTCAGGCTTCAATTTAAATATCCCCTCTAATGGTTGAATTGCATCCCCCAAAGGACATGTGGAAGTCCTAACACCCAAGTACCTGTGAATATAACTTTGTTTGGAAATATGGTCTTTGCAGATGTAATTGAACTCAGAAGTCAAGCTGGAACAGACTGTGTCCTAGATCCAATGGCTCATGTCCTTATAAGGAGAAAGAGATCTGAAGATCTATGGACACATAGAGAAGGAAGATGACCATGTGAAGACAGGCAGAAAGAGGAGTGATGCAGCTTAAACTGAGGAATGTCAGAAACCCTTCATAAAAGCTGTTTTAGTCTTATGTATTGTGCGTTATTTGTACTGCTTCAGGCTCCTGATATTTATTAGGTAGTATTCCTAAAATTGACCGACCCAGATTCCTGGCCTGATACCTACTGGTTCCTCAGACCTCCTAGCATCATGGAATTACAGTGCTGGAGAGAATCTTGGAAATCACCTAGCTCTGTGCTATCAGTCCCTACTGGTTTTTCAGGTAAGAAAATTGTGCCTTCTCCATACACTACCAGCTGTCACTTCCTACAGCTGTCAGTATAATCCTCCTTCTGAATACCAGCCCTATATTGGCTACGGCTGCCTAGCCTGAGGGTCCAGAGGCAGCTTTTCCTCCCTGAAGACAGAGGCACATGACTTTGACAGCTATTCACTGCTCAGTGGCATTTTTGTTTAATTAGAATAATAGAATTTTAAGCCTGGAAGAGTCCTTAAACATCATCTGAGCAACCTCATCTTCTCATTTAATTGAGTAAGAAAAGTTTCAAGTTATGTACACTTTAAATGTAGCAAGATTGATTGCTGCGAATCACCCAATTAACCACCTCCAAGGCGTGCTCCAGATATTTCTGAGCATTTCCCTAAGGCCCACCTCCAAAGAGCTGGAAACCTGCCCCTCAGATTCCTCTGCTCAGTACAAACCTGGGGCTGGCTGAGCCTGTGACAGCCCCAGCACAGCCTGTCCTTGTGCCATGTCTGCTTCCTTCTGCTGACTTCTTGTCTACTTCATCTCAAATGTGGGCTTCATTCCTCACAGTACAGCAGACACAGAGCTGTAAACTTTCAGAGGGACTTGCCTGAAGGCTCGCCAATGATAGGAAGCAAAACACAACACAGAAAATGATACAGTGGTCCCCAACTATGTTGGTTTGAGTAGGCGTTTTCACCTTTACCATGGCGTGAAACTGACAAGCATGCAGTAGCAACCATACTTTCAATTTTCAGTTTTGATCTCTTCCCAGGCTAGCAATATGTTGGCAAGATACTCTCTTTCAGTGTCCAAACATGAGCTAATGCACAAGGTGTGATCAAAATATAGAGTTAAGGCTTAAATTTAAAAATATTTATTACAATAAAAGACACATTGCCCTTAATTCCCCTCAAAATATTCCCCTTCATTTCAAACACACTTATCCCATCATTCTTGCCTCTTTCTGAAGCAGTTCTGAAGTCCTCTTTTGTGAGTGTCGTTCCAATGTATGATCAAAAATACAGTGAAGACTGCTGCCTAGCATCAAGCAATGGAAAGATGGGTTAAAAAAAATGTTTTGATGTTCCCTCATGCACCGTATTCACCAGATCTGGCATCATGCGACTTCCTCCGAAGTCAAAGTGACCATGAAAGTTAAACATTTTGAACAGATTCAGAACTGAGAGGCAGCCATGACAACACAATCAAAGACAGCTGTAAGATAGTCAAGGTTAAGCTAGGGTTTTTAATAGGTTAGTTGCAGTAAATGTTTTCTCAGCTTAATGATGGTGTCAACCTAAAATGAGTTTACTGAATGTAACCCCATTGTAAATAGAGGGGTGTCTGTATAGGTCATTGTCCCCACCATTGAACACCCAAGGCTCTGTATGGCCCCAGCCTTCCTTCCTGTGATGGGAGAAGCTTGTGGTCTCCTCCCAAGTGGAAGTGTTTCAGGCTTCCCCAGGGCTCAGATCCTACAGCAAGAAGGCAGACCTTCCTACAGCTTAGCCTAAGTTCGGCCTCCATTTCTGCTCTAGAACTAATGTGCCCAGGAACACTGTTCCCTTTAAGGATAGCCCACTTATCTCAGTCACAGTTTCTCAGGGCTGCCACAGCAAAGTCCACAAACGGGATGGTTTGACAAGGAGAAATATGTTATCGCACCATCCAGGAGGCTGGAAGTCCAAGATGGAGCTCACGGCAGGGTTGGTTCCTTCTGAGAGCTGTAGGAAAGTCTGTTCCAGGCATGAGTTCTAGACGCTGGTGGTTTGCCAGAAGACTGTGGCATTCCTTGGCTTATAAATGCACTGCTCCAATTTTGCTCCCTGTCACATGACTGTCTGTAAAGCACATTCCCTCTTCCACAGATGGAATTCGAGCCAAACTCAGAGGTTCTTGGAAACACAAAAACAGACCATCCCCCAGCATGAGAACTGGCCCCCTTGGGAGAGGGAACTTGAAAATACCAGGCTCCAAGAAAGGAGCGGGGGAGTGAGGGACAAAGAGTACGAACTTCTGGTCTGCTGTAGCTCCCGGAGTCAAGGGAACTCATCCTGGCCTGAAAATGAAGCCGGAGGAAGCAAGGATTTCTTCTCAATTCCACATCCTACAGTGACCTCATAAATCCAGCATCATATTTTTCCTTTTCAACAACCCTCACAGAGTATCTTCATCCCTATTTTGGAGGGAAGGAAACTGAAATCTAAGGACAGCGAATAACTGGGCCGTATTTTCAGAGCTGGTATATTGAAAGAGGAAGCCAGAACTGCATTCCATGTCAGTCCATCTGACTCCAAACTGTGGCCTGGACGCTGGTCTGTTTCCATCATGTGTGAATGAGTGATTCATGATGAGCAGGGCCGTACTGGCTGTGACTGGTGGGGCTGCACGTACTGTCTTCCCAGGGCTAGACAGACTCCCTTCCAAAAAGGTATTCCTAGGAACAGCTTTCTACCCACAAACTGAAAGGAAATTCCTCTAAAAAGTTTTCATAAAGATTGTACCGGAGCCCAGCCTCACTTCAAGGACAGAGAAGGCAGCCAGGGCACCTTCGTGGTGGCTGCCAGGCTGCCAGCTGAGCTCTTTCTGCAGCTTCTTCACAAAACAATTGTTGGCACCCATGGCCATGCTAGCCTCGGTACCAAGCTTGTCTCTGTGTCTGAGCAGCACTGGCTCCAGAAAACATGATCATGCTTTTCAGATTATGGTACGGAGAAGATATTTATCTGATAAAACACACTTCCAACAGATGAACCAGTTGAACTTATTTTATTAAATCGCAGACTACACAGCAGGAAAGATGACACCAGGCCAGGTCTGTTAGAAGTGGCCCCTCTTTCCCCTGGGTGGTGACAGGGTCTCCACGGGCAGGTGAAGCTTTCAGGCTCTAGTGACATTATAAATGCCATTCTTAAGCCTTCCTCTAGGTGTAAAAAATGATGGGATCAAACTCTATTCCATTGAGATAAATAAGGAAGTCTTGCCAAATTTAATGAATTCCCTGAAAAAGTTAATAAGGTTATTCAGCGGGTAAAGTAACAGAGGAAGATGAATGCTGAGCCCTCAGGCTCTCATCTGTACACACGAAAGGGCCTGGTGTGGGCTCAGCAACCTGCAACAAGATGGCAGAAAATGCTGAGCTGAGCAAGCTACAAGGGTCTTTTGGCTGAGAATAAAAATAGTGGCAAAATACACCTGCAGTGGATGAAGACTCTGCAGGGTCTGCAAAGTTTTTGAAGGGAGGTGTGGGGTAGGTAGATCCTTCTCCTGGATTGAAGAATTTAGGGTCCTCTTGGGGTGACTATGATGGGCTCCTCCACTCCAATTCCTTCATCCCTTTCCTGACCAGGGCCCTAAATTTCACTTAAGAAACCAGTGAAGTCACTGCACTCAGTCTGCTAGCTCTAATTCCTTAATGTTAACCCTTGGGCCTTATTTTCAGCATAATCTGAGATACATCTAGTGAACCTAAGGGTCTCTTAAATCTTTAACTAACTGTGCAATGTGCTAGCCACTCAGCGATGTGTCTAATGAGAACTTGAACTGTGGCTATTCCAGACTGAGCTAAGCTAGTCATGCAAAATACACATTGGTTTTGAAAACTCAGTACAGAGTAATATAGCTTATTAGTAATTTTTATATGTGTTACATATTGAAATGATATTCTGGATATATTCTGTAAAATAAAATACATTATTAACGTTAATTTCACCTGTATCTTTACTTTTTAATTGGTGACTACTAGAACATGTATAATTCCATTTATGTATTTCATTATTTTTCCATGAAACAGCACTGCTTTAATTGCTTCCATAACGGATTTCAGGCTTTGACAGTGTGCCTCAGGTTGAGGGTTAGCTAAATCGAGGTCGTTTTTCTCTTTTCTTAAGGATTCTGGTGCTGCACAAGGCAGTAAATTCCAATTTGCATTTGTCAAAATGCACAGAATTGTATAACACAAACAGTGCACCTTAATATATGCAAGTTCTTAAAAAGTCATTTAGGAGGTCAAAGAATCCCGGGATAGGGTGCAGAATATGACAAAAGACTAATTATATTACAAATGTATAAACAATTCAGTGAAAGGGGTAAGGAGAAAAGATGCTGACCTCAGTGGCTTCCATGTGACAAGCAGCAAGAGAAACTGGAAGTAAGCAACATCTTTCAGGTGAGGCTGTTTCTCGGGGGTTCAGGTCACCAGTGTTGAAACCACTCTGTGCACACTGAGAAATGAACAATTAGGTAAATGGTGGCAGATAGTTGGTGTCAAATGTCTTGCTGTTGGAGTGGGAGGTGACAGAGACACGGGGGAGGAAGCTAGAAGAACCCATGTGGTATAGAGTGGAGTTGAAAGCATTTATCCCAACTCATGTTTAACTTAGTACGGCTGGAGATGGCTACAGAGCCAACTATCTACAGATGTGTTTAGATCCACACTTTGTACATACATTTCCTTGCCCAGTTATCTGAGAGTGACAGAAAGCAATGATTGACCTCTGTGGCAACAAAAACACCTGCTGCTCAGATTTTGGTTTCTTGTAACATTCTCCAGTGGAGAGAACAGGAACCCTTGATTCTAGGACTGGAGTGGATATATAAGATGAGCTTGGCCAGTTCTGTGTGCCAAAATGCAAGAAAATGCTCTAATGAAAGAGAAAATAAGTCACAATTATGTGATACATGAATGGGAGACACAAGGACATGAGTCAGCTGAAAGAGCTCCCAATGATCAAAGCTGGAACAATTTGGGCAATAAAATAAAGTAGTATTGGGTTATAACCCATATCATAAAGTGAATACTGAGTCCATATGAATAAATGATTGGATAAATAAATGAAAGAAAAGAGACACCCTGTCCAGAAGAAACACCCCAAAATTAAGTAGTTATTCTCAGGATGTGAAGCACAGCTCCCCACTCCATTAAGTGTGGGCTGTGCAAAATGACTTCTTTCCAAATCACACAGGATAGGAAGAAAGACCCAAGAAAGAGAAACTTACCCAAAAAAAGGAACTTTACAATGCAGAAACCTAACAAACACTACCTAACCAGATAATCAAAGTTAACATGAGCAGTAATAAATCATTTCTTTGTCAGCCCAGGCTGCAATAACAAAATAGCATAGACAGGGTGGCTTCAGCAACATAAATTTATTTATAACTGGAAGACGTATGTCATGTGAGAAGTACAAGATCAAGATGCCAGTGAAGTAGGTTTCATTCTGAGGCCTCTTCTCTTGCCTAGCATGCAGCTGCCATCTCCCTGTGTGCCCATGCGCCCTGTTCTTTCTGTATACACAGGGGGGGAGAGTAAGGGAGCTTCTCATAAGGGGATGTAAAGGGCATTAATTCCACCATGAGGGATTCACCGTCCTGACCTCACGTAACCTACAGGTTAGCTGAGTGCTCAGTCCGTAATGGTGGTATTGATAGAATGCTCTTGATGTGCTGGGATAAGAATGGCACGACCTGCATAGTCTACTTCTCCAAACTCATAGCAACACTTCTGAGAAAAAATATAAGACAAATCTCAATTGAAGGACCTTTACAAAATACCCAACCATTGCTCTCCAAAATCCAAGTAAATCATAAAAACAAGTCTGGAAAACTAGCCACAGCCAAGAGGATCCTAAAGAACATGACAACTAAGTATAATGTGATATCCCGGTGAGAATGCAAAACAGGGAAAGGACATGAGGTAAAAACTAAGGAAATCTGGATGAAGTATAAACTTTGGTAATTATAACACAACTGCTGTTAATATGATGTTACCAAGAGGAGAAACATTATGGGGCACATGAGAATGCTCTGTATTAACTTCACTACTTTTCTGTAAATCTGTGCAAAACTGAAGCCATTCTAAAATAAAATGTTTATCTTTTTTAAAAAAGACAAAAATAGGCTAGGGATTTAGCTCAGTGGTTTCGCCACCTGCTGCACAAGTGCAAGGACCCAAGTTCGATCCCTGGTACCAAAAAAAAAAAAAAAAAGACAAAAATAGAAACCCTAGAAATTTTTCTGTAATTGTCTTCCAAAACAAGGAGTGAAATTAAAATTGAATGGATTCATTCATTGTAGTATAGGCACAAATTAAGAGAGAATTTATGAAATGGAAACCTGACTGAAAAAAAATCCAAACTGAAACATGGTAAAAACCAAGGGGAGAAATATAAAAGACAGATTACAACATACATAAGATACAATGAGAAAAAAAAAAAAAGGCCCACAATGCCCAAAATAAACTTGAACAAGAATAAAACTGAAGACATCACCCTACCTGATTTCTAAATATACCAAAAAGCTATAGTAACTAAAAAAATATGGTACTGGCATTGAAAAGACATATACAGTGGTACCTCAATTCATGAATGTAATTCTTTCCCCAATTCTGGCCACAAACTGAATTGGATGAAAACCAAATGAAATTCAATAATTAGGTTCAATGTTGAACTTATGGGGAAATTTGATTCTGTTCTCATTCAATTCAGTTTGCAACCAGAATTGTGGAAAAAATTAAGCTCATGAATTAAGTTAAAACTGTACACCAAAATAAATCCATGCATTTACTATCAATTGATCTTGGACAAAGTACCAAGAACACACAAATAAAGTAATGAAAACAGAGGAAATAAAGGGGAAAAGGCAGTCCCTTTTATCAACCCTTTTTTCACACCATATATAAAAATCAACTTAAAATGGATTAAATATTTAAATATATGATGTAAAACAGTAAAACTACTAGACAAAAAGATAAAGCTTCTCAACATTGGTCGAGACTATGATATTTTGCATATGATTCCCCAAAACACAGGAAACAAACCTTAAAATAGACAAATGGGCATCAAATTAACAAATTTCTACATAGCAATGTAACATAAAATACAGAAATGGTCTATAGCATGGGAAAAAATATTTGCATGACGTTCATTTGATAAAAAATACATAAGTAACCCAAACACTCAATAGTAAAAAATAAATAAATTTTTAAAATGAGAAAAGGCCTAATACACATTTCTCAAAAGAAGACATACAAATGCCTAACAGATACATGAAAGAATGTTCAACATCACTAATAATTAGAGAAATGTGAACAAAGCCACAGTGAGATATTATCTCACACTTCACTCATTAGAATCTAACAATTATGCAAAGCAAAAGCTGACTAAGTAGAAGAAAAAGAGAAATCTAAAACCTTCATAATATATTTTCAACAACTGATAAAATGAATAAATAAGAAAATCAGTACAGATATGAAATATTTGAGCAATACAATGAGAAAAGTTGACCTAGTAGATATTCATAAAATACTAAAAGCAAAAATTATAGAATATATATTCTTTTAAAGTAAACACAGAAATTTTTCCAAAGAAGTTCAAATGGTATAACATATGGTTTCTAAATATATTACAGTCCTGCCCTAAATAAACATCAAAAGACAACCAAAATATTCTGGTTCTGAATAAGCAAGGCTGCTGGCTCCCAACCCCAAGGCCACTCCTGAAGCAACTGGAGGGAAAATAAACTATGAAAATTTTTGAGGTGATAGGAGTTGTTTTAATGTGTAGTTATTGGGTAGTAGCTTGGGCCAGTGGACAAAAAAATGCTGAAAACTCTGGACGGTGAAATTGAAAAGTTTTGTTCTTGCTTCTCTCTTTCTCTTTCCTTGAACAAGCACACCCCACCCCCCTCACCTGCTGTGATTCAGCCTTCTGGTCCAGTTGTCAACTGAAGTTAAATAAAGGCAAAACAGAAGCAGTGCTAGTGAGGAGCTAACAAAAACATGTGGGGACTCATTAACCTAGGCTATCCATTTTCTCATCCCCTGCTTCCAAATTCTCAATGATAAATTAAAAATCTAAAAATAATCTCTTCGTCATCCTGATAATAAAAGTTCTAAAGTAAAAGAAAAGAGCTACTTTAATGGAGAGGAGAAAATGTGAATAAATTTCCCAAAATAAAAAAAAAATGGAAAAGAAAGTCTCAAATTGAAAATGTGATAGCATTTCAGAGAGACGCAATAAATAAAATCACCAATTAAACACATTTTTGTGAAATTAAAGGACAGAGAAAAAATTCTAAAAGTTTATATAGATGACAGACAATTATCTACAAAGGAACAGGAGGGTGATTGACATCAGATTTTCTGACAATACTGGATACAAGAAGACCACGGAGTAACATTTGTAAAATATTGAAGTAAAAGCCAACCTATCATTTCAATGCTGTACAAATATGCCAAGACAAACAAGATGTCACAAGCTTTTCTCATTAAAATACACAATGAAAAGAGTCTTAGATGGATAATTCGGTGAAAAGATAGTCATGGTGTGATAACAAATGTACTTTTGGTCTTTGCCTTCAGTTCCTGGCATAAAAGCTCCCTAAACCCTTGAGGTCTCCAGAGCAATAAAAATGTCTTTCTATGCAAATGAGATGACTGGTGGCCAGAAGCACCTAGGTAGCTTCATGATGGGAACTGGTAATGGGAAAGATCAAAGCATAATTAGAGACTGGCACTTTCAACCCCATTCTCCAACCTCCAGGGAGGGGAATAGAAAGACAGGTTAAATTGCGTTGAGTTGACTGTAATGGTCACTGTTCATTCCTATATAATAAGTCTTCATAACACACCTAGAAAGAGTTTGGAGAGTTTATTGATGCTAAATACATGGAGGTGACTGGAGTTTGGCACCAAAGGAGGGGTAGAAGGTCCTCATCTCTCCCCATATACCTTGCCCTATGCATCTCTTCCATTTGGCTGTTCATCTGTATCTCCCTTTTTTTTTTTTGTACTGGGGATCGAACTCAGGACCTTGTGCTTGTGAAGCGGGTGGCAGAACCACTGAGCTAAATCGCCAGCCCCATGTATCCTTTGTAATATCCTTTATAATAAAGAGATAAGCAAAAGAAAGTGGTTCCCTGAGTTCTATGAGCCATTTCACAAATTAATCGAACCATGTAGGAGATCAGAAGAACTTCAGATTTATACCCATTGGTCAGAAGTACAGGTGATAATTTACCCCTTGCTACTGGCACCTGAAGTGGGAGTGGCCTTGTGGGACTGAGCCCTGAATTGTGGGACCTGATACTACCTCGAGATAGATAGCATCAGAGTAGAATTGAATTATAGGGCACCCAGCTGACATCCACTGGAAAACTGCTTGGGTGTGTGTAGGAAAAATGCGTCACACCTCTGGTCAGAAATGTTGTGTTGAGTGACTCTCAGAGAGAGTAGGAACAATTTTGCTTTTCCTATCTCTACTAGTCATTGAATAAATGGTCAAGACAAAGGTAAATTAGAGGTGATTAAGTACCTCATGTGAGCTACTTTAAAATAAGCTAATAAAAATAATAACTAAGACCAAATAAAAGAAAATAATATAACTATTACCACCAAAATTAAAATTCTAAACCTTAAAACCCTATATAATATTTAAATGTAAAACTATAAAGTTTTCAGAAGAAAAGACAGAAAAAAATTATTTTGACCTAGGATTAGGTGAAGAGTTCGTGGACAAAATTTCAGAAGAACGATCCATAGAAGCAAAAAATTTGATAAATTTCATTCATGAAAATTAAAACTTTTATTCTGCAAAAAACTATTCAGAAAATGAAAAGACAAGCCACCAACTGCAAGAAAACATCTACCCATTACATATTCAAGGAAAGATTCATCTGTGAAATATACAAACAATTTCTAAACTCAACAGTAGGGGAACAATGTAATTACAAAATGAAAAAAAAATTACTTAGACATGCATTACAACAGAGAAGATATAGGTTAAGCAGTAAACACATGAAAACATGTTCAACATCTCTAGACATTAGGAAAAAGCTCATGAAAACTTGGGGAGCTATCACTACAGATGGATAATAGAAATAGGGAGAGACATTTTTCAAATGGGAAATGGATCAAGCGATGGAGGGAGGTGGAGAGAGTGAAGGAGGAGGGGATGAAAAAGAATTAAAATGTGCTACATGCATGCGCCAACTCCCCACAAGGAGTGTAATAATTACGTACTCAAACACGGAGTAAGAAGAATAAAAACTGGAAAATGACACTGATATGGCAAATGCCAATGGGGGTGCAAGGCAGCCGGATCTCTCACACATTGCTGGTGAGAATGTCAAAGGGTACAGCCACCCTGGAGGTCAGTCTGGCCGTATCTTAAGCAATGAAACCTAGACCTTCCATAACACCCAACAATCACATACCTGGGCCTTTAACCTACAGAAATTAAAAATTATATCCACTTGGAAATCTGTACATAGATGTTCATAACAGTTTTACTTACAGTAGCCAAAATTGTAAGTAGCCCAAATTTCCTTCAAGAAGTGAACACTTAAACTCTGGCATACCCCATCCAGGGAATATTACTCAGCAATAAAAAAGCAAATGATCTACTAATTCGTACAACTTGATGGCACTTAAGAACATTATGCACAGTGAAAACAGCCAATCTTATAGGTTGCACACTGTATGCTTCCTTGTAGATAGCATCCTCAAAACAAGAAAATTATAAAGATGGAAAGCAGACAACTGATTGCCAAAGGTTAGGGGAGGGAAGACAAAAGGTGACTACACAGAGAAAAGCCAAAGGAATTCCCTTGGTGACAAAACACTTCTTTATCTGGACTGCGGGAGTTTGTTTGAGTCTATACATGTAATAAAACATTTGTAGAATTATATACACATGCAACTCCAAAAAATGAGTGCATACAAAAAACTGTTGAAATCTCCATAAGATTTCATTATGACAATTAATTTCCTGGTTTGATAATGTGCTGTGATTATATAAGATGTCACAGTGGGCAAACGTGGGTGATAGTATATGGGACCTCTTTGCAACTTCTTATGAGTCTAAAATTATTTCAAAAATAAAACATTTTTAAAAGCTTACGTAAGATTAATGTAGTAGCATTGGCAGTAGGAGGAACCAGGAAGAGGAGAATGTGTTAAATTTATCAATTCCAAATATTTTTAAATGATTTCTCAAATGTAGCTTAAAGATGGGATGAACTGCAATATAAACAAGAGAGTAGAAACACTCCTAAATAATTGTAATTAATTGATAATTGCAATTAATGTAAATGGATTAAATATCAATCAAAGGTGGATAAATATTGAAAAAACCTGTTTATATGCTACTTACAAGAGCTATGTCGAGAAAGTTAAGACAGGACAAAGTTTAAAATATAAACAAATAAAAACATAAAAAAGAAAAATTATAAGCTTCAAAGAAAAATTTTTAAGGGTGGCCTAATTATATTAATACTATATGAAATAGACTTTAGTAAAAACATTATCAGATATGGAGAAGGCTGTTACTTAATGATAGACGGTCCTTTCACCAAAAATGGATAGTAATTCTAAGCAGGCTCCATGTAATTACGGCCTCTAGTTAAGTAGTCTAGAGAACCAGGATGTTTCTGGGGACAGGGATGGGTAGGGAAGGAAAGCTGGCCCTCTCCCATGGCAGAACTTATTACGAAGGCATACAAGACTTCGGGGCACTGGCACGGGGACAAGCACACTGACCAGTGGCCGATTCCAGAAGTCCTTTGGGTGTGGAGCTCAGCTGTCTGCAGGGAGCATGAGCAATGTTACCTAGGAAAAGAGGGGCTGCCTGGCATGTGGAATCAAGGGAAAACTGACCCGTGATAGAAATAGGTGGAACTGGGTCCCTTCCTGAAGCCACATGTCAAACTGACCCAGGCCATCTTCCTTCCTCTTTGCCCTTCCTTTGGTCTCCACTTTGTTTCCCAGCTTGGAGGAATGGCATGGCGGCTGAGGCCAGGGGACAATAAGATGGAGCAGAGGGACCAGATGAAGCTGTAGGTCTGCGGCCCAGAAGATGAGGGTAGAGACTGCAGGGTTGTGAACGTGCAGGGCACGGGGCGTGTATGCCAGGCCTTGCAGCCGAGAATGCAGACCAGGGAAGAGTGGTAAGAAGGTACACAGTGACAAGGCCAGTCCTAACCCTGGGGACCAAGGACTCGGGACAAATCAGAAGTCAATATGAGTCCAAAACTCATGGGTAATCCAATGGGGGAAGGAGACAGCCAGTATGGTTAAAGATTGGTTACACTGAGCAAATAAATTGTTTGAGCAAGGGCCGGGGATTTAGCTCAGTGGTTCCATCACCCGCCTTGCAAGCACAAGGACCTGAGGTCGATCCCTGGTACCAAAAAAAGAAAAAATTGTTTGAGCAAATAAACAATATGCTGAGGATAATGAGAGTCAAGATTTTCAATATATCTGCACATAGGAGAAGGAAGGCTAGAAAGAACTCTGAGTTATTGGATTGATGCTGAAGGTGTAAATAATAAATTCATAGTTCCATAACATATTTATACAGATGATACAGATATAGACTCAGAGGCGTGTGTGTGAATTGATGGGGTGTGTGCACATGTATACCTGTACATATTTCCTACCTCTGTCTTCCGAGAGCACTGAGAAGCAACGGCACAGTAGTAGCAGTGGGCACTACCGGGCCATGGATCTTAATTTTGAAACTAAAACGAACCAGAGCTGTTGGAGAAAGACTGATGATTCTAGGGCTGAGTCAAGATAAGATAAGCATTTTTGTATCAGAAAGTGAGAATCCTCAAAGAATAATTCAGAATACACCAAAAGGACACTAAAATCAGCTTGAAGGGGCTCTCACTGGCTAAACAGAAGTATGTGAGCATCAAAATAATGATAAAAGCAGGTTGCATGACAGTCCATAATTTGCTCTTTCATTTTCCTTACCATGTTACTTGACAAAGAAGCAGCTTGCCATTTGTCATAGCCAAATGTATCAATCTTTTTCAGTCCACACACTTTGTGCTTATTTAAAGTTTTAAAACCTTCATCTGTATGCTTCACTTAGTATTTTAAAGGTTTGTGTTGGACAATTAGGTCTCTGTAGTTCATTTTGCCAAAATACCTGAGGCTGGGGTAATTTCCTAGGAGAAGATTGTCCTTTTAGCACACAGTTCTGCAGGTCCAAAGTCAGGAGGCTGCATCTGGTGGTGGTCTTGCTGGGAGACACTTGACGGGGTGCAGGGCATCACACGGCAAGAGAAAGGCACACATGTCTAAATCCTCTCTCTGTCTGGCTCTTCTTACATACTCACCAGTATTCAATCATTCAGGTACACTCTGATAGACTTATCTAATACTAATCACCCCAAAGGCCCTGCCTCTAACCACCAGAGTTGAATTAAGTTACCACTGTTTTAGTACTTCACAAAAGATTACATTTACACACTCAAAGCATATCTAAGCCATAGCAACATCCCTAACCCACCTGTAGTTGATTTTTTAAATAACTGACTTAAAAGTAGCTTAAAACTTGAAGGAAAAGGTGCCAGAATAATACAAAGAACTCATGTACACCTTCACTTAGATATTCCCCAACTATGAACATTTTACTGTATTTGTTCCATTGCTATTTATCATTATAGCTATACCTGTTCTGAACCCTTTAGAGCAAGCTACACAAGACAGCACAGGGCTCTCGGAAGTCACTACTGGAACAAACTCAGCCGGAATCCACAGACCTCATTCAGGTTTTCCTCACAGTCCCAACAAACACCCTGCCCCTTCCCCTCTGGGATCTCCTCTGGGAAGGAACATCAGTTGGTACATCTCTTACATCTGTCTTAAAATAGATGCCCACTTCGCGATAAATCCACAAGCAGCACATCCTGTGTGTGTGTTCTGTAATAAAAACGTTTACTTGTTAAAAAGAAAGCTAATCACGCTCATGTATTTCAAATATAGCATTTGTTTCCAGAATTCAAATTTTTCCATTAAAATCATTTCTTCAGCCAGCCATAGATTTCCAGCCTAGAGGTTTCACCTAACTTTGGAAAGAGTCTCATGACCAGAGAGTGAAAAAATCACAGATGCAAAGGTAAACACAGGCCTCTCAACATGGATTTTTATTGTGACTGCTACCCAGGGATTTCTATAAAAAGTTCATCCCTCTCTTACTGTTTATGACTGTTTAACTATGGTACCTTTATTGCAACAAAGAAGCTACACATGCTCACAGTCATATTTTGATTAAAGGTTTTAGTTGAAGGTAAAAAATGACATACTGGATTATGACAGAAGTACTGCTAGACCAATCCATTTTAATATAGAAGTGGATTTTTCTCTGACCTAGAAGACAGAGATGGAATTTCCCAGTGGCCCTGGCAACTGCTCTTGCAAATAATTACAAGGTGGTTTCTGAGATGACAGTTTCAGGAAAGTCCACTTATGATGGATTGATGGAGGGAATTGGGAAATCATTGGCCAAACTGGAACTGCCTGCGGGAAACTGAACTGAGAAGGGAAGTTGGTGCCTACCAGGCTTAACTAAGGTGGAGTTAACTAAAGAGTTTTGCCCTGATCATGCAAATCTGCTTTAGGGGTTCCTTTGGCTCAGTTGAATATTCAGACCCAAGCATTACCAATGGCTTTTTTCTCCCCTAGAATTGTACTTCGTTTAACTTTAAATAAAATTGCTTAACAAAAAGGAATAAACTCTCTGTAAGAAGTTGGCCTATGGCTACCATTCCTGCATGGACTTTATTCTTTGGGCTGTACCTTCCCATTTCTAAACCCATCCACAGTATCTTAGAAAAGCCCAGTTCACAAAATTTCGAAGTTGAAAACAGCCTTGGGGATACATCGCAGTCCCCTTCTCTCTATTTTTCAGATTAAGAAACTGTAACTCAGAGGCGTGGGGGCCCGCAAAGATGATCTGAGTCCAGGTAGATGTGCAGGGAGTTGGGCCCGAGTTTCTCTGCCCTCCTTCACTTCTCTCCCAAGGATCCCTCGCTTCAAGTATGGCAAGGGACGGATTTCCAAATTATTCAAAAGAAAGAGGAAACGTTCTCCGAGGCCAGCGGCCACCATGGATGTTACCCAGTGTCCACAAACAGCGTACTGCATTAACTTAATTAAAGGACTAGGAAGAATCAACTCTGCTTGAAGCCTCTGCTGCAGAACGACCTGTAATTTAAAAGGTAAGAAATTTTAAAAACATATCAGCATCTGCTGTCAACTCTTCTCCCCAAATTTCATCTTGGGTAGCACCAACTCTGCTCGCCTCTTACTTCTTCACTTTTACACGGACCCGGGCCGGCGAGGGGCGCTGGACGCAGAGGGGGAGGCGGAGGGAAGAGGCCAGCGGGGACCCAGGGGCGGTCGAGACCGCTGCCTCCCCACGGGGACCCGGCCGGCGTGCGCGGGGCCGCAGGCAGCTGCTCTCCCGCGCCCGGCTTCGCTCGGCTTTATTTAGCCTTTCAGTCCGGTCTCCGCCTGCGCCCCTAAAGCCTGGAGTTGGTGGTGACAGAGGATGGGGTGGGGAGGACTCCAGGGTACCCTCGGAAAACGTTTAGGAAGACACTGGGTGGGCGCGCAGGAGGAAGGCAAGGAAGTGGAGAGCAAAACAATTTGGAGCCGCGAGCGCGGGTGGCGCGGGACTCAGAGCACAGCCCGCGAGGGAAAAGTGGGGGCCCCGAGCGGCGGGGCGGAGCCGTGGGCGAGGCCGGGGTGCGACAGCCCGCGAGGCCCCACCCCTCGGACCAAGCTCACGCGCTGCCATTGGAGGGCGCCGGGGGCGGGTCCCAGGGCCGCCCCCCTCGCGCCACTGGTCCCCGCCCCGCCCCCTGCCCGCCCTTCCTTTCCCGGAGTCTCGGAGCGCCCGGGTCGGAAACACCGGCGCCTCCGCGGGGCCCCAGGACGCCGGCGGTGACGTCACCGGAGGCGGGGCGACGAGGCTCGGCCCCCCGGTCCAAGCGGTCACCTGGGGCTCTGCGGCTGCGGTACCCCGAGCAGGGGCGGCCTGGGCCAGAGCCCGGCAGGCACCCGACCCTCACCCTGCCGCCTGCCCCGGCCCGCTTTGCCCCGCGCTCTCCTTCGCTCGGTGCCTGCCACTCCTCAGGCCTGCTGCTGGAGACGTCGCTGCCCGGAGGGCCGACTTCGGGCCAGACCCTCGCCCACCGCGTCTGCGTGGCCGCTGTTTGCCCCCGACACCCTGGCAGCCCCTCGCGCAGTCCTGGAGCTGCGAGGGGGTCGCTGTCTGTTTGTATTTCGTCTTCTCCTCCCGCACTCCAGGAATAAACTTGTCCAGAGCCCACTTCGAATTCGAGTAAAGACGCTAGAACCTAGGATTCGGGAGGCGGGGCCGAGGCTCAGGCAGGAACGGACCCGAGCCGGCGGGCGTCTCGTTCCGAACGAAGCGCTCCTGGCCCCTCGCACCTTTCCCAGAGGCAGCGCGGAGGCCCGGTTCTGTGCCCTGTCGTCAGAAGACACTGGGCGCGTGTGCGCGTGTGCAGTGTGTAGAGTGTGTGCAGTGTGTGCGTGTGCGCGCGTGTGCACAGCCGCACAACCCCGAGAGGGGCGTCAGGATCGGCACGAAGCCCGCACTGCGCCTGCCGGGCCGCGTCCCCACCGCGGAGTCTGTAAAGCCCTGCTCTGAAGACTGCGGGGCCCCCTCTCCGTGACCCCCACACCTTCCCAAATAAGTCTCTGCGCCCTGGGAACCCGCCTCTGGCCGGCGGGGCCGCCCGCGGGCTGGACTTCACCGTGGGCCGCGCTGGGAGCCTGGGAGCCCGGGCCCCGCGGGCGCGGACGCAGCCCCCGGTCCGGCGTGGGTGTGAGCTCAGGGCGGGCCCGGCCGGGGCTCACGCGCTCCCGGGGCGCCCAGAGCCCAGCTGCCAGGCGCGCGAAAGAGGGCAGGCCAGAGCGAGGGCGGGCGGCGAGGGCTCCGGCTCCTTCCACCCCGCTGCAGCGTAGGAGCGGGGCCGGGATTCGCGCGCTGCGACCGGAGGAGGGGAGCAGGTCGAAACTACCAAGCGGGCGCGCCAGGACTCCCGCGCTGCCGGCGGGGACGGGAGGGAGCCCCGCTCTGCGCGCGGAGGGGCGGGGTCGGGAGCCCCCGGGAGCGTGGAGGAGGCGGGGGTGGCCGCGGGGATTGGGAAGTGGTCACCCCCGGAGGCGAGGTTTCCTTCGAATCACACATTAATTGGAGCTATCTGATTAATTCCAGCTTCTGATGACTATAAATGGCGATCCTCTACCAAGGTGTCTCTATTAACATTAAAAAAAAGAAGCATTCCGTGTCATCCCCCACGTCAGGCCTGCTCGTGGGCGTGAGGCTGTACTTCCTCCGCCCCCTCCTAATGGAGTGAACCATTCCCAGCTCTTCCCCCCTCTCAGCCTCCCTCCCTCCCTCCCTCCCTCCCTCTCTCTTTCTCTCTTTCTGTCTCTTCCTCGGTCCCTCTCTTTCTCTCCTCCCTCTGCCTTCCCCGTGCATAAAGTCTCGGCCGCTCCGGAACTTGTTGGCAATGCCTATTTTTCAGCTTTCCCCCGCGTTCTCTAAACTAACTATTTAAAGGTCTGCGGTCGCAAATGGTTTGACTAAACGTAGGATGGGACTTAAGTTGAACGGCAGATATATTTCGCTGATCCTCGCGGTGCAAATAGGTAAGTGGCCTCCCGGAGGGGCTCTGCAGACAGCCCGCGCTGGCACGAGGTGCGGAGGGGACCGGCTGGCCAGCGGCCGCCCCGGGGTGCGGAGCCCCGCAAACCCCCTAGGGTTGGGGCACCGCCGCCTGGGGACTCGGGCGTCCCGGTTCGGTTTTTCTTTTCAAAAAGAGAAAGACTTCAAACGTTCTCCAGGGAGTGTGTACAACCGGCCGTTTCCCAGAAAGGGGTTTCCCCCTGCCCTTTTTTCCCAAAGTGCACCTCCATTTTTTGGTTTCCTTTCTGGGCTTAGACCAGGCTCGGTGCGCTCAGGGGCAATCTCTGGGCCCTGCGATCCTGCAAGATCTTATTTGGAAGGGTCGAAAGGCGAATGCGGGAACAAGATGGCCAGGCAGGCAGGGCTCTCCAAAGTTTATGTGCAGACGGAAAAGACATCCCGGGGCTCTGCTCGAACTGCTGCATGTAGAACTTTGTCATTCCCCCCCCTCCCCATAGCCGAGCTGCAGTGTTGGCTCTGGAGCGCAGACCCGGCCGGAGGGGCAAATGGAGAAGAGTGGGGAGCCCCGGACTGCATATTTTATTGTGCTTACAATTGAGGAGGATGCGCTTAGCCACTTGCATGCATACACCCTCTTAAGCGCATTTGCCTATTACGGTACTTTACACATCAGTGTCTGTATTTTATAATGAGAAAAGTGTTAAGAAGTGTTTGCAGTATCATATCAGGTGCTGTTGTTTTTGTTTGTTTGGGGTCAATTATGGACAGATGTTTATAGTCCGTATGTTCTGTTAAGGAATGTGGAGTCCTAGTTACACTGTCAGGGGGATTTTTAAAGTTCACAGGGTTTTCCCCCTATCCAGCATGCAGAAAACGTTGTGGTTTCTATGCACTAGAAAAATCCTCTTCTCTGATGGCGGGTCAGAACATTAATTAACATGGCCTAAAAGTGAAAGGGAAGCAGGTTATTAATAGAATGGACAAGAGAAAATAGAAACTCTTCAAAGATTTTCTAGAGATGGAGGGAATTGTTACCTGCTAGCATCTACTATAGCTTTCTTTGCAGACAGAGGCTTGCAGTATTGGAGGGGGGGGTTGCTTTAGAGAATTGGTTTTGGGCAAGAGACAAAATGCAGAACAATTTTCTTTCCTGAGAAATGTGAAGGAAACAAGGTTGGGTTCTCTGGACATTAAAATGGATTCTTTGCAGGAGGGTTTTATGCATTACAAAAGGTTTTGAAGGTGGGGTATTTTTGCAGAAATATTATAGGGATTTTAGAGCATATGGTTTCAAGATGTGTGGGGAACCACAAATATGTTAGTGTTTTTCCTTTAATTCTAAGAAATGACTTTCAATCTAGTTGTTTTTGCATCTTTGACATTAGTTCAAAGAGCTGCAATGAAGAAAGAACATCTCTAATGACAGCAAAACCCTTTAATGTTGAAAATAAGTGAATGTGGCCTTTTGCAATTAGCCTGCAAATTTTTGAGAGCAAGAAACAGCAATTGTCTTTGACATAGGATTTTTAATCGGAGGTTTAGGATTGTGTTGTCCTGGTGGGAAACAACCTTACTGGGGGGGGGGGTGCTTGAGGGACGCGTTTTTGAACATATCAGCCTCAGCCGGAAAATGACCGTTTGTTGGCTGTGGCATTGAAATTGAGTATATTTGTTCCCGAATGTCTGCCCTTTCCTGCACCAGAGCCTCAGTCTTTATTAATTCATGACTGGGAGCTGTCCCAAATCACTGACATTTGGCAAGAAAAGTGGGGGCTGGGGAGGGGCGGGGAAGTAGAGAGTGGTGAACGAATGAAGATGTGGTGGGTGGAAGTTTGGAGTGAATGAGAGGTCGAACGAATGAATGAACGAATGGAAACCGCACAGAGAGGACTGTGAAGGAGCCTCTGGTCGTCCGCAGAGCCCTGTGGAAACCCAGGGCAGGAAAAACTGTGCGGGGCACACAGGCTACGACCTGCCCGGTCGGGCGCACCTGCAAAATCCATCCCGCCAAGGCTCCGGCCTCCCAGCAGGCAGGCTGCACCCCAAGGAGTCACAGTTGCAAAACACAGATATTTTCACGACTTCTTATTTTACACACGCACACACTCACACATGCGCGGTGCAGCGCCTGGAAAGATAACGTGACAGGCGCGCTTCCTGATCAAGGAGAGCCCCGCTTCCTCTTTTAAAAAAAAT
Source organism: Heterocephalus glaber (assembly GCF_000247695.1). Next base: position 19,368,114 of record NW_004624756.1, read on the forward strand.
TACCAGCTCTTCTCAGGGGCTTCCTTTCCAACACGGAGTTTGGGGAGTGGAAGTAAAGGGTGAGGAGAGACCAGGAATGGGAGCGTGGCGTGTGTTTTGTCTCTCCTGCAAAGGTGCATTTGTAACATGCATTATCGAGGAAGGTGTGCAGGGTTCATTTCATTCTGACGGAGTTCCGTTAGAACAAAGATGCATTTATCCATGAGATTCCAGGTCAGGGTTCGATCTGCTGTTATTGTAGTAGCATGGGTACTTATTCTGAGGGGTAAGAGAAACCAGGAGGTTTAGGAAGGTCCCTGCCCCGGCCCAGGTCGAAGTTAACCTCGGTCCCTCTCCCAGCGCTTCCCGTTCCGGAGTAGAAAGCGCAAGGCCCGCCCGGCTCTTCCTGCAGCAACCTTCGAGCGGCGCGCTCTCGGCCCGAGGCTGCTGCAGCTCGGTCACCTTCCCGCCGGCCTGCGAGCGGCCCTGTGCCCGCCCGGGTGGCTGCTGGGTCTGGGGGTAAGGTGCCAGGTGCCCCCGGGTCCTTTCACACACCGGCGGCAGCGGCGGCGGCCAGAACGCCAGAACGCTGTCCGGGGAGAGGCCTGCGCTCCAGGCTTGGGAGTTGGAGGCCGATCCGGATTCCGACTGATTCCGAGATTCACTCCTCACCTCTCCGGCCCCAACCGCGCAACTGTGCGCTTCCCTGGGCAACCCCCCCCCCCCCGTGCCCGAGGTGCTTTTGGCCACCAGGTACCCAGCTTCTGCCCAGTTCGTTGGCCTCGGGTGGACAGAAATGGGCCCCGCAGTGCGCCCTGGGCCTGGACCATTCTCAGTCCGGAGCCCCGGGGTTTGGCAGACTTCAGGACCTCAGTGCGGCCTGGGTCTTGTCCTCCCCCCCCCCCCCCCAGCGTCTGCCAGCACCCCATCTTCTGGAGGGAGCTCAGAGCTGGAGCCTGCAGCCCCAGGCGGCCGCCAGTTCTGCGCACTGCGTTCTGCAGCCCGGCTGGGGCTTGGAGAGGAAGGGTCTGGGCCGCACCGCATCCGTGCCGAGTAGCAGCGGCCTTTCCGAGGACAGTAAGGCCCGGAGAGGGGCAGGAGAAAGCAGGGGAACCGCGGCTCTGGAGCTGACCCGGCGTCACCCGCGCGGGCACATCTGTGACCTCGCCCGCCCGCCTGTTGTCCCCTGACCTTCCGGGACCGATCCACACACCCCCACCCCCAGGTCTCCGGAGTGTAAGCGGCCCGCTCTAGCGGGACTCGGGAGCACGCGTCCCCGGCTCCCTCGGACAGACTCCTGGCGCACACAGCAGGTTTCGGGTTTCCACGGAGTCTTTATTCACTGGGCAGCGATTGCTGCGCCCCGCCACGGGCGGGCTTGAGGGCTATCGCGTGGGGGGTTGGGATCCGCTGAGCGACCCCACGCCGCTGTGCCTCCACGCTGTCCTTGAGGGCCCCCCCAGTCACCTCAGAAATGGAAGACTGCACCGCGAGAGGAGTGACCGGGCTTGCTGGGGAAGTGCTGGGAGGTGAAGCGGGAGTGAGGGCAAAGAAGTGAAGGGGATGAGGGAAGAGAGAAGGGGGGGCTTTGGAAACAGAAAGATACGGCTCGCTTCCGGAGGGAGCTGACACTGGGCGAGGACTGGCCTTGACTCCCTCCGCCCGCCCGCCCGCGTCCTCTCAGGGTCATTCTTAGGCCACAGCTTCCTCCACTTTTCCAGGCCGGCCGGGCCGGCCGAGCCGAGCGGGGCGGGAGGCCCAGGGCCAGGGCAGGGCGTCCGGGCGCTGCTGACCGCTGTCCCCTCCTCCCGCAGCGTACCTGGTGCAGGCCGTGAGAGCAGCGGGCAAGTGCGATGCAGTCTTTAAGGGCTTTTCGGACTGTTTGCTCAAGCTGGGCGACAGCATGGCCAACTACCCACAGGGCCTGGACGACAAGACGAACATCAAGACCGTGTGCACGTAAGTGCGTCAGCTAGGGCGCTGGGTTTCTCTGGGGAGACCGGGCTGCCTGCGAGGTCAGTGAGCACCAGCCTGTCTCCCTCCCGCAAATCCGGAACTCGCCTTCTGCCTCCCACCCCCAGGGCCACCTCACCACCAGCGCTGTCTAAGGGGCCTTCCTCCCGTGGGGGTCTCAGCCCAGCCCCCCCCCCAGGCCTCCGAGCCACTGCTCTGGGCAGGGAACCTGGCTGCCAGTTCTTGGTCCTGCCAAATCCCTGCCTTGAGGCAGTCTCCACTCTGCCCTCTGTGCACCAGTGACCTACCAGTGATCTCGGAGCAGTTGTCTTTGCTTGGAGGAAAAGTCCCCTGTCTGTTCCGCCTATTTCCGGGAATACAGTGCCCTCTGCTACACAGCAGGAACAGGCAGGGGCGTGAGCATCCCTCTGGGCCCTGGGAGAAAGGACAAGCCAGTGCTTTACTGTGTGCCCAGGACCTTGCCCAAGGAGAGCCACGGAGTCTGGCTAACCAGGGCTGCACACACAGGTTGGGGCAGCCGCACCCCTCATCCCCTCCCCTTTCTTTCCGGTTTCTCCGCGGTCTCCCCTGATGGGGCAGCTGCAGGCCCAAAGAAGATCAGGACTTGATGGCAGGCCCAGGGCTGTTTTCTCAGAGATGAGCTGGAAAGGAAGCCTCTTCCGGCCAGCGGATGAGGTGGACCTCTGACAGGACCCCTGCTATAGACCTCAGCAGGACCCCCCTCCTCTGAGACAGTCTTTTATCTTTCAAAAACAGTTCTATTTCCCCACCCCAATGCCCCTTTCAGTAAAGTCAGAGCAAGAAGTGTCCCTTGTTCCCAGAGGTCGAAATGTCTCTATGGCATTTCTTTTATACTGTGAGGTTCTTCTCTCCCTAGTCGAGGGAAGGGTGTTCATTTAAATTATGACTGACTAGGGACCCACCTTGCTGGCACGCTCCCAAATACCACAGTGCCGCTAGGAACCACAGCAGATAGCAGGCTAGTACTCTTCTACCACGCAAGGGACAAAAGGCATTTAGTTCCGAGTGTCTGATAATAGTTAAGATTAAATCTACAAAGCATGACAGGGTTACAAATAGAGCAGCTCCCACCTCCGCCATCATTTACTGGAACAAGGTGATTTTCATTATTTTTTAGCAGGATTTGGCCTTGGAAAACTGGGGGATGGGGATGGCCCCTTTCCTGGGGTTTTAGGCCATGGCAGGATCCAGGCCCCAAGCTTGGTGCTCAGTGGTGCTGGTTGCTCAGCACCGGGATGTAGCCCGCCTCTCTCAGCCCCAGACAATTTCTTCACGAAGACCTCTTCCTGGAGGTCTTGCTCCTCATCTAGGGGAACTCAAAGAAAGCAACTTGGACACCCTTCTGAGGTGCAGTTGGACAGGAGCTCCTGGGGTACAGTCCCCTGGGCCTCTGGTGCCTGTACACCTTGCTATTTACTATAAATTGGGATCCTGAAATTCCTGTGCTCCAGCCCCCCAGAGCACATTAATTAGAAGTTTTTAGAAGACAACCTGAGTTCAAGGCAGTCCAACAAGCACTTATAACTTCACTGCTCGCCAGAGATGGGGCAGGAGTGGGAAGAGGTAGACGTCAAGCATGGTGCCTGCCTTCAACATGCTTACAGCCCTGCACGCCCGTGCTCAGGCCCAGTTAGGCTGGAGACTTGCAGATCGACCCAGCTCGGAAAGGAGACAGAGCCAGGGCATCAATCACCATTTGGGATTATATTTAGTCTTGGGATCTATTTCTGGTGATTCTCAGAAGAAAGGGGGACAATTTTTAAAACATGGACAGGCTGAATAAAGGTTGTGGGGGCGGGGCCAAAACTAAGCTTTGAGGAGGAAGTGGGAGAATAATCCGGGGCTCCGGGGCTGACTGGGAGGACGGACAACGGTGGACACCGCGCCTGCCCAGGAGTCCTGGCCTGGGGCCATGGGCGCCACACCCCAAGGCCCGGCGGAATAGGACCCCCGCGGTGCAAGGCCGAAGAAAAGCCAGGGAGGAGGGCTGCAGCCCCGAGGTTTACGGAAGCCGGAAGCCGAGAAGGCTGCAGGGCAGGTCCCAGGTGTCCCGACACTGACAACTCACCGACCCGGGAAGGGCAGAGGCAGGCGGCAGTTTCAGGCGGGACGCAATCTGAGCGGCGACCTCCTCGGAGCGCGAGGGAGGAGGGCCTCCGAGGACCCCAGCCAGTGGAGAGGCGGAGAAAGAGGAAGTGGGGAACGGAAGAGAGGTCAACGAAGGGAAGGGGAAGGGAAACAACGGGAAGTGAGGAGAAATGGGAAACAAAAGGAAGAGGCGAGGGTGGGTGGAGGGAGAGGAGGAGGGCGGAGGCGAGATCGCCCCGGCGGGCGAGGAGGAGACGGAAGGGACGGGGGAGGAGAATGTGCGGAGCCTAGAGGGGGGGCCGCCCTCGGAGCGAGCTACCCACCTTGCAAGCTCAGAGGCATTCATGGGCGGCAGCTTGCGAGGCTTAGCACTGTTTTCCTAGCTTTCCCTGAGGAGGGCGAGCAATCTGTTTGCGCAGGCCGAGGTGCCAGCGCGACGCTGCGGGCGCAACCCGGCTGGCGGCTTCGGAGTCGCCTCCTGGCCCCGGAGAGGGGAAACCAGGCCGGGAAAGGTGCGGGTGGCCCGGGCCCTGGACGGCGCTGCTGGGAGGAGGAGGGGCGAGGCCGCGAGGGCGCAGGCCGGGTGCTCCCCGCGCCCAATGAACAGGCTTCTTGTGTTTTGTTCTGTCCCTCGCCAGATACTGGGAGGATTTCCACAGCTGCACGGTCACAGCCCTTATGGATTGCCAAGAAGGGGCGAAAGATGTGTGGGATAAACTGAGAAAAGAATCCAAAAGCCTCAACATCCAAGGCAGCTTATTCGAACTCTGCGGCGGTGGTAACGGGGCTGCGGGGCCGCTGGTCCCGGCGCTGCCGCTGCTCCTGGCGGCTCTCTGGGCAGCTCTGGCGGCCTGGCTGCCCTTCTGAGCGCGGCCGCTCCCCCGCGCACCCGCCCCACTCCACGCTCCCTCCCGGAACCCAGAGGGACATCCATTCGTTCTTTGAGGACGTTGTGATTCTCTGTGATGCTGAAAACACTCATATAGGATTGTGGGAAATCCTGGTTCTCCTTTTTTTTTAAAAGAAAACATTTTTTGTTTGATTTTTTTGGTGTGTTTTATTTGCCAAAGGTTACCAATCAGTGATCGAGCAAGCACAGCCAAAATCGGACCTCAGCTTTAGTCCGTCTTCACGCGAAAATGAGAAAACGGCAAACTTCACCCCCATTTTTTTTTTATTTTTGGTTTTTATTTTGGCAAACGAATCTCAGGAACGGCCCTGGGCCACCTACTCTAGTAATCACGTTGGTAACATGAAAAATGCTGAGCTCCTCCTAACAGGAAAGCGAGGACAGGACAAGGCCAGGGGGTGAAAGGAGAGACATGTCCGCGCGGGAAGCACCCGGTGATAGTCCACAGCTCACGCTCCAGTCTTTCCTCCACAGTTCCTTGCTTTGACCATTTCCACTGCACATTTCTCCCGGAGAAAAGCGAAAGCACACAGTGCTGGCTTTGCGAGTGAAGGACAGGATGAAGAGGGAAGAGGGCTTGGAGGACTGGCTGGAGGCCAGTGGAGGAAATGCTGCGAAGTCACTGAGGGGTTAGCTTTCCCCGCTCTTGTCGATGCATCTTTCAAATCCACTGCCTTTATTTTCCCTCCTCTCTCTGTTTTAGATGTTACACATACAGTAATGCCCGAGTATCCAACGGTATAGCTCACAAGGGGGGGATGTTAAATGTTAGTCTAAAATATAGTTCAAAAGATTTTGACATAAAAGAGCCTTGATTTTAAAGAGAGAGATGTAATTTAAAAAGTTTATTATAAATTAAATCCAGCAAAAAAAGATTTGCTACAAAGTATAGAGAAGTATAAAATAAAAGTTATTGTTTGAAACGGGGGTGTCCTTTTCTTTCCGATCCGGATCCAAGTTCTCGGGGTCTCTCGAGGGGCGACGCTTCCCAAAGCCGCCGCCGCCGCCGCCGGAGAAGCTGTGGTCTTCACGCCGCTCCCACCTAGGACGCTTTGCGTCTCCCAAACCCTTCTCACCCGGGGAGGAACAGGGACGTCGTTTTGAAGTTACGTAGTTAAAACCCAGAGGTCCTTTCTAGGTGCGGGTTGGAGGGAAGGGGCTTGGGGGCAGCTGAGGGCGCACAGGCGGCGGCAGGGCACGGCCAGCCCCCCCCCGCGCCCCCGCCCCAGGTGGGTCCGGCGCGACCACCATTCGCCTCTTCCCGCTCGGTGGCCCAGGCGGCGTGCGGGGAACCACCATTAAGGCTCCAGCGGAGGGGCCAGAGGCTGCGCTCCGGGTAGGGATCAGGTGAATCCTTTCATAATTAATAAGGCAGCTCAGCTGAGAAGGCCAGGAGACAAGGCCCTATTGATCTGGCAGCCGAGCTGCTTCCACCTCTCCTATTTATAGGCCCCGCATGGCCTTAGGAGAAGTAAACATTGCAGAGTAAAGTGGCGCAGAGGCGACCCGGGACGGCGTGCAGGAGAGCCATGGGCTGGGGCAGGGAGGCCTCCGGGTTCGTGGATTCAATGAAATCGAAATCTGATTTCTCGTTGTTATTGGGGTGGGAGGAACTGCAGAGCCCCGGGGTCTCTGGGGGAGGGAGAGGACTAAAGGGGGCCGCGGGCGGCTGGCCTGGGTCCCCGCACTGCGGAGCTGCAGCCCGCCGCGGGGAGGGTGCGCGGGGCTCTGAAATGCAATGTGTAAACAATCGCTAGAGTAACAGTTCATAAATCAACCCCAGTGGGTCGCAGCCCAATCTGCATTCCCCCCACGGATTGAATTCCAGCAACACATGCGTCCCTGCGCCCCGAGCGCTGGAAACTCACGGATTCTCAACGGCAGCGTTGATCACCGCCCCGCGCCACGCACGCGCGGGCCCGCACCGGGTCACGCGCTGCCTTCCCAGCCGCCCCGCCTCCCTGGATCCCGGCTCTACCAAAGGGGTGCGGGCTGCTGCCCTGGCGGTCCCACAACCCAGAATGATCGTTATTTCAGAAAAGAGTTGGATTTTGTTAGTTTCGTTTCAATGATTATTTTCAGTCTGCGTTTACATAAAATAGGATGCTGCTAACCTGAGCCCAACCCTTGGAATTCAAATTTAAAAGCCTGAGCCTCTTGCGGCTACGAATGTGTTAGCTAGGAGGAGGGAAATGAGAAGGGAGGGTCCTTTCGGGTCTTTTTGCAGGAGGGCGCTGCCTCCCACGGGCATCTTCGAGTCTGCAGATTGGGGGCGAACCGTGCGCACCGCTGAGCCCCTTCCTTGCCGGAATAAAACGCCGGGCGCGATCTCCGGGTTTGGGAGACGAAAGACGCCCCTCCCTCGCAGGCGGGCAACCACCCAGAAATCAGCTTCCTGGGAGATTTAGGAGGAGGCCAGGCTGAGGGAGGGGACAGAGGGACCAGAGGGCGGGGGATCGGAGCGCACGCTCCTTTGTGGTGCCCACTGGGTTGCTTTCCGGGACCCTTGTTCCTCCTGCGGTTCCAACTGCTTGGCGGGTGGGACCGCCCTCCGAAGCGGGCGCCCAGGGGCTGCCTCCTTCCAGGCCCCCACCCCGCCTGGTCCCGGGCCGTCCGAGGAGTCTCCAAAGCGTGGTGCCGGGTTCGGTGCCCCCTGGACCGCTCTGAGGCCCGGGGCCACGCGCGCACTTGGAGAGATTCCCGTGGATCGCAGGGCGAGTTTCGGAAACGCAGGCTCCAGTGTCTGGCTCATTCTTGGGGTGATTGTTTAGATTATTATCGCTCCATCTTCGACTATAATTTGCTGTTTAATCATGATGACGTCTCCATATGTTCATGAGTGTTACCGCTGCCAGTTCTGGGAGGTGACGTTAACGGGGTGAGGGAGGCAGAGGAGTGGGTGTCCGGAGCGGAGGGCGACACCACCCCGCCCCGGCCCCACGGGTGGGCTCTCTCGCCCCTGCGCACCGCCCACGGCTCCCCACGAGGAGCGGTGGGGACGGCGGGAGACTCCCTCCCTCCTTCACGCCCCCCCAGACCCAGCCCGAGTCGCTTCTGCAACGATGGCCACTTGAGTCCAAGGTCTAATGCTCCCCCTCGTGAAAACTGTCAGAGGCCAGGTCTCAAGGGAGCGACCCAGGGCAGCTGAGAGAAGGGAGCCGAAGAGCAATGGGAGGGGCGTGCAAATGGGGCGGGGCAGAGAGAGGCGGAAAAGCTGGTCCCCAGGTAGATTTAGCCGGGGAGGGAGGGAGGCGATCCTGTGAAACAGCAGGAAGTAGGAGAACTTAGAGCTCACGAGGAAATCGAAATCGGGACTTCTTCTCATTCGGGGCTCAGAGAGCCCCCAGTTTCTTCCTGTGCATCCTGAGACCCTTTCGTCCTGGCCTGACCCCACCGCGCCCCAGGCCAGGGCCGCAGAGGTCGCAGCGCCTGGTACTGGGTGGGCCGAGGCAGCCTGGGCCCCTTGCCCTGGCCGCCCCGGAAGTGGAATGGGCCGGGCCCCTTCCCAAGTTTCCCTCAAATCCCACAGAGGCCCGGGGTTCCCCTCTCTCCTCCAGCGGCCTGGCATCGGGCCGGGGTCTGGCTGGTGTCAGGTCCCAGCCCCGGCACCGGGGAAGGGTCAGGGCCACCTTCGCTTTCCTTTCCGCAGAACGCCTACCAAGGGAAACCGGGGTGTGGCTCTTCCCTCTGCCCTTCATCCTCTGCCCCTGGCATAAAAACGAAATGAGGGCAGGCTGGTAAGGAGCAGTGAGCGCAAGAGAGAGGTGTAGAGGCTGGAGGAGACCCCGAATTTACTCTCTGTCCTCATTCCCTGTCGCTGCAAACCTAGTGCCCGGAGCCTGCACCCAGCCTCTCAAAGAAAAGAACCGCGAGGAACCCCCAGGGACCCTTCCCTGAGGTCAAAGCCTGGGCAGCTTCAGCCTCAAACCCCAAGGCTCAATTAAGGAAACCAGCAGGGCCCACTTACTCTGGTGATCCTGCTCTGCGCCCGGGGGAGAGAGCTCTTTGTCCCTCTGCACCCTACTGGACTGGTGAGAGAAGAGGGTAACCTTCAGGTCCAGCTCCAGCCTTTCCAGGATTGGGCCTCTGGTGTAGCTTCCAGGAGCAGGGCCCAAGCCCAGAGAGCTCTCTTAGCAGCCATGCAACCAGGGGAGGGTTACAGAGCCCTGGTAACACGCGGGTGACCATACCTGCCCCATAGGTTTGTACTTTGTATCCAGCGAGATTCCAGCGAGATAGCGTAAAAGCAAATTGCTTTCTCACAATATGCCAGTTCGCTAGTGCTAGGTATTATTAATTTGCTTTCTTCCTGTTTGAAACTAGGCTTAAACCAGGGGATCTCACTGAAGTCTTCAAAATAACCTTGAGTAGAGAACCTCATTCTGTCTCTGAGGAAAGCTTTTCCTTTTAATCCAGCAGTGTAAATCCCACCCACTATGCGTTATTCGGGCTCCATGCCTGTCCATGGCCTTCTCTGAGGATAAGCTCCTTGAACTAAGTGAGCCTCCAGACAAGGATGCCCCTAGAAGGACGCCCCTGGGACCCCCGGCCCAGACCCAGGCCATGCACTTCTCCAGCCGGGTCTCTGGGTTCTTCCAGCACTGGATTCCTTCTCCAGCTTCTGCTGGCTCCCTTTCCGTGCCTCCTCACTGTCTTCATTCATATTAAATTCCTCTTCCAACGTTAAAAGTGAAAAAACAAGTAGTTATTGTAATCAATGAAGCAATTCAAAAATACACAGAAGGAAAAAATTAATCTTTCCTCCACTAATAAATGTTAATAGACTGGTGAGTGTTTCGTGCCTTTCCCCATGGGCCTGTAAACATATACTGACAGATGCCCATGGGAGGCTGGTTTGGTTTGTTCATTAGGATATGTATTTCTTTATGGCCAAATTCAGGATCAAGAGCTAAACACATAGCCCGTTCTTCCAATATTTCATAGAGTGGCTATGCCACAACTTATTTAATTTCTCACCTCTTGATAGCTATACAGGTTTTTCCAGGGTTCTTCTTTATTTATGCTCTACAAATACTGTCATTAATATTCCTGATCCAACAGCATTCTGTACAATTATTTTTATTTCTTCAATAAAATAGATTCCCCCAAAGTTGGGTTGCTGGACAGAAAGGTGTGTATGTGTGCTTTTAATATAAAAAGATGTTGGATTACTCTCCCAAAGGATTTGGAATGCCAGTTTCTCTGCATCCACCTCAGTGTTGTACGTTGACACTTTTTAAAAGTCTTTGTCAACCTAGCAGGTAGCCTTGGGTTTTCTGGAAGGCTGGGCTTTCCAAGATCTGGATCCCTGTCAGACCCTGATAGCCACCACAGCACACATGTCACGGGTGGGAAAGGTCTTCCTAGGGTTTGGTTCTCCCTCCCCAAGAGAGTGGTGTGGGCCCCACAATCAATGACTTTCATTCAAAGCTAGGAGTAGTTAGTTTAGGAACACCCTGGCTCTCCATTGCTAACCTAATCAACATGCCTCAGGAAGTTAACAGCTTGGGGCTGGACTGATGGTGGAGGTGGGCAGGTGAAGATGGGGCCCCACTTGAGTTCCCTAGTGGCACCTGCCACTTCCGGCAGAGCAGTTGTCTCTACTGAGGCTGCAACCTCCTGGGCTGTCTGCAGGGCAAGGCATGCAAAGAAAGGAGACAGCACAGGAAAAAGAAAAAAAGACACCACCCGGGAGCAAGGGCAGCAAACATGACAGCTGAAATTTTCTTTTCCCTGCCCAGTGAGACCACAGGCTTCCATAGGTGGGATCCCACCAAGGCAAGAAGAATGTGGACTGAGCCATGTGGAGGGGATTCGGCATGCACAGGATCAGGATCCTGCTCTGCTCCCTCTCTCTCACCACTTCTCCTCCCTTCTGTATTTATTCTGCCTAACTTTTTTTTTTTTGGTACTGGGGATCGAACTTGGGTCCTTGTGCTTGCAAAGCAGGCAGCGAAACCACTGAGCTAAATCCCCAGCCATTCTGCCTAACTTTTTAAAAATTAACTTACACTGAGTACTTACTACATGCTAGGCATCATGCTAAAACTTCGCAAACATCATACCGTTTCCCTGGCAACTTCTCTAGGAGGGTTGTACATTCCCATTTTACAGATGAGAAACTGAGTTTTAAAGACAGGTTAGTAGCTTGCCCAAGGTCAGTAGGTACCCACAGAAGGAACTGAAACTGGAGCACAAATCTGTTTTAAAACATCACCTCACTTTGCTTATTCTGTTAATATTTTCAGCCAAAAGAAAACTAAGACAAGTAAACAGACAACAGTGACAAAGAAATTTAATTTTCTAGTAGGCAGAATAATGACCTAACAAAGTGCTAATTAATCTCCAGAACCTATGTTAGTTGTATGGCAAAAGAGAATTAAAGTTGCAGTTGGAATTAGATTGCTGATCAGCTGACTTAAAGATAGGGAATGACCTTGGATTGTCCCCAGGGTCACAGTGTTTACAATGTAATAACAATGGTTTTTTAAAAGTGGAAAAGGGTGACCGAAAGGGTCAGAGTCACATGGTGGAAGGAGGACTCAAGCCATCACTGTTGGCTTTAAAGTTGGAGCAAAGCAGACACCAAGCCAAGAAATTTGGGAGGCCTCCAGAAACTCAGTCAGGCAAGTGAACCTTTCCCAGACCCTGCAGAAAGGAATGCTGATGATGATTTGAGCCCAGTGATGCCCACAGTCAGACTTCAGACCCACAGAATAACTGTAAGATAATACAAGGTATTATTCAAACCACCAAGCTTATGGTAATTTGTTACAGCTGCAAATAGAAAAGAAGTAAAGTCCTAATTTGCATTGTGCCTGCTCAGTTGAGGGAATGCATGATATCCAGCAGGGACAGTGTACAGAGGACCTGAGCTGGGGATTTCTCAGGGCCCTGCTTTGTCTGCCTGGGGCAATGTGTTACACAGAATAAGAGGGCATGGAAGCAAGCAAAAAGATGTGTTGATGTTTACAGTGTCTTGGCATAGAAACTTTTTCATTATTTTTCTGTCCTTTTTTCTCCCCTTTCAGCTGCAAGAACCTCCTTTTTACTTCCTTTCTCTACAGTAATTTAATAGATATGCCTGGCTCTGTAATAGTCACAGCCCTACCTACCCAGATGTGAAAAGTTCATCATCTCAGTGATAGATGGTGGGTGATACAGTCATGAAATACATCACCTGTTAGTTATTCCCTCGATAAGTCATGGTGACTAATATTAGCTGCATACCTCATCACCTGGAAAAATCACACTTTGGATTGATTTTGGTGGTGGTGGCATTTCTAATTTTGCACATTACCCAGAGCACAGGAGGAGGTGGAGGTGGTACCTGGAGTGAACCACTTACTAGGGATGCCCTGAGATGCAGGGATGACAGGAAAAAGCAGAGCCACACAGACCTCCAGCAGCTACCACCTTCCACACTGAAACTCCTTAAACAGCCCAAACCCAGTAAACAGAAGGGGGTAAGGGCACTTCTGTCCACCCTGAGTTAATTAAGTCACAAAGTGCTTTGTTTACATTAAGGTACCACCAGGAGTGGCCTCTTGACCCAGAAATAAGACCAACCAGGCCAGCTGGGGGTGCCAGGCAGGGGTAATTAACTCCCTGCCTGCTGGTTCCTACACCCGCCTGCCAGACTCACTGCCTTCTTGGAGAGCTCAGTGAGCTTTGGTGGGAGACTGTGAAAAATGGCTCTGGGACCCTCCCAGTCCTCCTGTCACCTTGTCTGGCTGTCACCTGAAGCACACTGCTCAGTTGAGGGAATACATGATATCCAGCGGGGACAGGGTATCTCCCTTAAGCACAGAAAGAAATCCCAGGCAAAGTGGCTTATTTAACTTTGGCCAAACACAAATTCTTCAAAACAGGCAACTCTGAAGAGGACAAAAAGCATGCTCATTCGGAGCCGCACCCATGGAGCCCAGTCTAGGGCTGTGAGGAGCAGGCCCAAGAGCCAGCCAGGGCTCCTGAAGTTTGTCTACTTCCAAGCCTGGGACTGGGACTGGCACCAAGGCACCTTCCAACGTCTGCACAATAGGCTTTGAGCAGTGTGTTTCCCTTAGTTTTTACCCTGATTTCTGCTCTTTTGAACAGAATAGGGGGCAAACTCCATTTCCTCAATCACTTTGTTTACAATGTTTGTTGTAATTTTTCTTATTTCTGAAAAGCCCTTGGATACGTTCACAGACAGCAAAGAAAGATGACTCAGTCTCTGCCCAAATTTTTGTCTTCAGGACTTGCTATGCATTTAATTTCAAAAGGTATATGTCCAACCTACTCGGATGCTCACAATTAGAAAGTCTTTAACTGGGGCCTGGGATGTAGCTCAGTGGCACCACACCTGCCTTGCAAGCCCAAGGTCCTGAGTTAGATCCCCATACCAGGAAAAAAAAAAAAAAAAAGGAAAGAAAGCCTTTAATGAATATGTCATTTGTTTGTTTGTTTGTTTGAGGCAGGGTCTCACTGTGTAGTTCAGGCTGGCCTTGAACTCACTATGCAGCCCAGGCTGACTTCAAACTCATGCCAATTTTCCTGCCTCAGTCTCCCAAGTGCTGGGGTTATAGGCATGAGCCACTATGCCTAGTGGATACACCTTTCAGTACACAGAGATTCACACAGACTCCTGTGCGCGAACACACGCGCATGCACACACACAGTACCTTGACCTTAACTTGTTGCCTGACTGGCTCTTGGATGGTACCGCTTGTCTTCTAAACTGTCTTTAACACATGGTGTTCATTCTCCACACGCTTCTTCCATTCAGCTTACAAACACACTTGAGACTCTTGGAGGCTAAGGGAAAATTCCCCTTCTCGGCAGTGTTAAGTCATATTTCCCTTACTGTGACAAAATACGGAGATAGACAACTTAAATGAAGGAAAGGTTTACTTTGGTTCACAATTTCAGAGGTCCTGGTCCATAGTCACTTGGCCCATCGCTTTGGACCTGTGGTAGCTCAGCACATCAGGGTGGAGCACACAGCAGAGCTCTGTTCACCTCCTGGAAGCCAGGAAGGAAAAGGGAGAGAGAGGAACAGACTTTCTGGTCCCCATATCTCCTTCCAGGGCACATCCTCAAGGAGCTAACTTCCTCCCACTAGCCCTAGCCTGCTAAAGGTTCCATCATCTCCAGACAGTGCCACCAGTTGGGGACCAAGCTTTTAGCCTATGGGCCTTTTGGGTGACACTTAACATAACAAACCAGAGCACTGTCCATCCTACTCCAAGCTCATCCATTTCCTCATAGTGCTCCAAGTGCCCAGCCTGAGGTGATACTCAGTAAGCATGGGAAGATTAGGGGCAGGGGTGTGGCTCAGGGGTATGCACAAGGCACTGGGTCCAATCCCAAGCACCAAAAAAAAATGTGTGTGTGTGTGTAAATGCATAAATGGGAATATTAGAGTACAACTACCTATATGTGAGGCATAGGGACTGGAAATGATCTTTGTTCAGTTAACATCTGTGCCAGGCACAGTGCTAAGTATTGTGGGAGATTCAAAGATAAATGAGACATAGTTCCTAACTTCATGAACTTATATATACATATATAGATAGATACACATATATGTCATACATGTGTTGAATATACACACGCGTGAATATATAATCTATATGAAAAATACATGAATGAAATTTTCTCTTTCCCTTTTGTCTTAGTCCATTTCTGTGGCTAGTAACACAATTCCACATACTGAATAAATCAGAGAAATTTTGACTCACAGTTCTGGTCCAGTGTCAAGGAGCTGCATCTAGTGCTGGCTCTTCTTCCTGGTAGAGTCCCAAGGTGGTGCTGAGAACCACATGAAAGACAGGGATCGGGTGAGACCTGACCAAGCTGGCCTTATAAAAGGCTTACTCCCGAGCAAACCCATTTTCCATTCATCAAATGGGTAGATAAATGCATTCCTGAGGGCAGAGCCCTGATCACCTCTACAGCCCTGCCTCTTAGTGTCACAGTAAGGGGATTAAATTCCAACACAAGTTTTGTGGGAGTCCAAACATGTTCAGACCACAGTACTTCTTTGCTGGCAGCTGCTCATGGCCTCCTGAGCCAGGATCTTCCCTACCAACTGTACACATTGCATTCTTATTGGCCGCCTCCTTCCTTCCCATTTGTATCTTACCCTTTGAAAACTATTTGATGTATTCTACTTTTTAAAAAAATTACCAAGAGTCCACACTCACTGCAGGAAAATTAGAAACTTGGAGTGAGCTAAAAAATGAAAAATTAAAATAGTCATGAATTCTTCAACCAAAGGTAAGCATTTTGGTCTTGGGCCCCCTTGTGCTCACCGTCTTCTCTCTGCCTGGGGTGTGATGACATTGTCTCTCTCCTCAGAATTCTTTACTTCCTTCCCATTGAGGAATCACGGTGGAGTGGTTCCGGCTCCCTGCACTGCACTGAAGATTCGCCAGATCTAGTTTCATCTCGTCTTTCCAGCCTCCGCCCCGTCCATGCCTTCTGCACCCCAACCCTACACTACCGCCATATTGAATCTTTTGATCCTCCTTGACTGACACCCTTACTCCATGCCTTTGCCCATTTCGTTCTTCCAGAGAAAAACACACTGCACCCTCACCTATTCACTCCTCTCCTTCTACGGAAACGCTACTCCCTCAAAGGTCGCTCAGGTTCCTCCTCTCATCCCCTAGCTAGAATTATTGGGTTGCCCCTCTATTGGCCCTTGGTCTTAATTTTGAATAGCAATTAGTATTTGCTGCTATATTTTGTCTTTAAATCATAAGGTCCCTGAAGCCAAGGACTGTGTCTCTCTCATCCTTGAATCCCCCACAATAGTTAGCACTGTGCCTGGCACAGATGTTCACTGAACAAAGAACATTCCTGGTCCCTACTGCCTCACACATATGTAGTAAGTAGCACACTCTAATTTTGCCTCACACATATGTAGTTACACATTCTAATTTTGAAAAGGTAAATAAGAGGATTGCTGATGCCAACTCTTCTCTGGTCTTCTCCTTGCTGATGCCTTTTCTTCCTCAGAAGCTCTTCCTTGGCAGCCTGGACGTGTACCCTTGGAAGAGTAGAGGCATAAAGTTTTGGGATGTGTATTGTGTGGAGTCCAAACAGTGGTTAGAAACAAAAGGATAGATGTAGCCACAGCAGTGCAGGTAAGAGAAGAGGAACAGCTGATGGCTAAACCATGAGAGTGGAAAGAAAAAAGAAGCATTTTCCACTTTATGTGGCTTGGATCTTAAATATCCTCCTGGAAGTTCACGTGCTGAAGGCTTGGTTCCCAGCTACCGGTGCTATTAAGAGGTGGTGGACTCTTTAGGAGGTAAGGTCTAGTTGGAGGAAGGTAGGTCACTGGGGACAAGCCCTTGAAGGAGAGATCGGGACCACAGTCCTCACTCACCCCTCCACTGCTCTCCTCCCTGCCGAATGTGCTGCCTCACCACAGGCCCAAAGCAACAGGGCCAAGTGAGCATGGGTCGAAACCTCTGAAACTAGGCCACAAGAAGCCTTTCTTCCTTTAAGTTGATTTATCTCAGGTATTTTGTCACAGTGACAGAAAGCTGTCTAACACATACTTGGTATATTCTTCCATGACTTTCAGAACAACTCGCTCAGTCAACATTCACTAGCTTGTTATATTTTCTGACAGACTACAGGGAAACCTGAAAGATTCATGTTCCTCCGTTCATTCTCTCCCTCTGGTTCAAGGAACTCTTGAAATCTTTGACTTTACTGCTCCCTTGTTTGAAGAACAGTCTTTTCCATGTTTTAACCTCACTCAGATTATGAATATATCACCTAATGTATACACGACGATGAAGCATGTGGTAGCCAACCTCCAAAATGGCCTCCATTGATCTTTGACTCCTGGCATTTATGCCTCTGTGTGGCCATATTGCACCATAATTCAGGACTGCACCCAAGTGACCAATAGAATACAAAGTAAGTAATGACATGTGACTTCCAAAACTAGGTCATGAAATGTATTGCAGCTCCCTCCACGTCCTCCTGGATTGCTTTCTTTGGGGAAGCCAGTTGCCATGTAATGAGGACTCTTAGGAAGCCCTGTGAAAAAGTCCACACAGAAAGAAACAGAGACCGCTTGCTACTTCTTTTTCAGAGCCATGAGTGTGCCATTTTAAAAAGCAGTCAAGGGCCAGGGATTTAGCTCAGTGCTTCCACTGCCTGCCTGCCAAGCATGAGGTCCCGAGTTCAATCCCCGGTACCAAAAAAAAAAGCAGTCAAAACTTCAGATACCTGCATCCCCAGCTGACATCTGACTGCAATTTCACAAAGACCCTAAGACAGGACCATGCAGACAAGTTGCTTTCATACTTTACCCACAGGAACCATAAGAAATAATAAATGATTATTGTTGTTTAAGCTACTGTTTGAGGATGCTTTGTTATACAGCAATATATAAACAATAAAATGCCCTGGGTATATTCTTTTATTTTATTCTTTATTGTTTGTTCATTTGTCTGCATATGTTCACATGAATTTGGATAGGTTTTGTTTGTTAATCAAAGGAAAAAAGAGAACCTCATAAATTTAACTCACTTTATATAGTGAATAACAAAATACCTTGAGTATCTAAGCTTGGGGACATATCAGTAAGTATGTATATATATATATAGAGAGAGAGAGAGAGAGAGAGAGGAAAACAGAAAACAGTCTAGACATTTCAAGCAGAGGTAACTATACAAAGTACTAGTTACAATGAGTTAGAAAGATTGGAAGCGTAAAAAAATAGTAATGTTACCCCAAATTACCATGAAGACTTAGATCTGAAAGAGCAAATGAGAAAAATGACATTAACCAGAGCTCATGACCCTCACTGAACTGCTGCAGCAGCACAGTCAGAGATATTCCCAGAAGTTGGAGGGAGAAAACTTATTTTAACTTTTCTCCTATTTTCCAATCTCCTGTTAGAGTCGGCCCTTGGCCTACATTGACAGGGGCAGTAGGCAGAGGATTCTGGGAAATGCAGTTTGTAGGATTCCTGCCCTTGAGATAAAGAAAAGAAAGAACAAGGCAATTGAAAAGCTGAGAGTTAATAGACCTTATTTATCACCAGGAACAGGAACAGAGATAATGAAAATAAAGGTGTACTAAAACATGAAATATCCAACACTTGGTACTTTTAGGGGATTCAAGATATTCCAATGCTCCCCATTTATCTTCTAAGATATATTCCCTAGCCCATCAAAAGATGGGGACCTCACCAGATGTTCAGACCTCTAAATTCTCCAAAGTGGCTGCCCCAACAAAACCCTCTACGGTAACTGTAGAACACTCTGGATAAGAAGAGTAAGCCCCTGACCACATGCCACAGAGCAGACTCTGTTCTCCCTACTTTTCAGCTGTGAACTCATTCACCTCCCACAACATCTCCATGAAACCAAACCTACTGTGTTCCACTTTACACATGAGCAAATCCAGACCCAGGGAAGTTAAGTCACACAGCCAGTGAGAGGCAGAGGCAAGGTGCTAACATGGCCCTCTCCTTTTGAGGCTATGTATCGAACTCTTCTGTTATTTTGCCTCTCAGCCTCCTATCACTTCACCTGAAATGTGGTAGCTGCTTATCACTGGTTACACTTATGCCTGACTCATGAAGAGATTAATAATATAAAAAGAATAGGGCTTATAGAAACAACCCTTGAGCTACAGGATCAACCATTGACTTTGTCCAAATGTTGGCTCTACCATAGCACAATCCATTAATTCCTGTAGAAAGGTTATGGTTATTGAAATCCCTGGGGGCTCCTATCTGATGCTCTGAATTGGTCTTCTTGGCTGGAAATACCCCTGCCAAGCCAAGTGGGGGTGGACCTGAAAGGGCAAGCCATATGCTTGGGAAGAGATGAAACCCCATTGAGAGCACTAAACTTGGGGTGCTGCTTCCTGCCAGCCTGTACCCATGCCCAAACCAGAAGCTAGTGAGTATGGTAAGCTTAAGTTCCTTCCCTTGGATAGAAAAGCGGAGAGGAGGAAAAGATGATCTTCAGAAATTTCATTCCAGCCTCTCTGACAACTGTATTTTTCATATTTGGGGGATTTATCTTGGTTCACAAACAAAAGATGATTTGTATTATTTTGAAATAATCAGTGCCTTTCTCATCATAACTTGAGACATGAGGCTAAAGAGATAGAGAGAGGGTGAGGGAGAGGGAGAGCGGAGGCGGAGAGAAACAGAGAGGGGAGGGGGAGGGAAGGGAAAGGCAGGGAGGACAGGAGAGGAGAGCAAGAAGGTAGAACACACCATGTTACAGTACCAAACCCTTCTATCAACTGTCTTCGTTTCCTGAAGATGCTCTTTTGTTCTTGGAGACTGCACATTAGCCCTGCCGTAAGATTTTCAAAGAAGCAGAAGGGCAGTAGTGAAATGCATGAAGTTTCAAATACAGTTTCTCCCTGGCAACCGTGGAGGGTCAGCTCCAGGACCTTGTAGATATCAAACTCCGTAGATGTTCAAGCCTCTTCTACAAAAATAACAGCATTTACATAGAACCTACACAATCCTTCCATACATTGTAAATCATCTCTAGATTATTTATACTATCTAATACAGTATAAATGCTATTTGATTTGTTGTATATTGATGACAAGAAAAAAGTTTGTACACGTTCACTACAGAAAATTTTTTCTGACTAATTTCAGGTTGAGGCTGGTTGAATCCATGGATGCAGAACCCACAAATATGGAGGATGAGCCATCATTTTAAACACTAGAGCTCAGTCTTGCTGATTCTAAGACCAGAAGTATGTGTGCTTCTTATGTGCTAATACAAATAGCCATTGGAGGTTTGAAGGGCTATGTTCCCCTGGGTCCAAAGCTGTTACCAGGCACATCAGGGCATTTTTGTGTGTTAGGTTGTAGAGTCCAAGGCTGACCAAAATGGATTCAATTCCTGTCCTCCAACAGGGGCATCTGAGAATGAACACTGCCACAAAAAAGAATTACAAAGGTGTAACTATAATGAGAGACAATGGTTGCTGTATAGCCTACGGAAATAATGTTCATATTTTATAATCATCCCATTTACAGACTTTCCTAACAGATCAATCAGGTTTCCCTTTGCTACATTTAGTCTCACTCATGGCCAGAGGAGAAAAATTTGGGTACCCCAAGTCAGAAAAAGATTTTTTATTTCGAAGCTTACACAGGCCTGTGTCTATGTGTAGTTACAGATGCAGGGACAAGGAGAGAAAATGAATACACAATACCTTTCTCAAAATGAATGGCTTGTCTTAGAAAACAAGAATTTCTTTCTTTGCAAATGCAGAGCTCCTAAAAACAAGCCTTTCTGCCTACACCTTGCCTGCCTAGAGGAATAAGCCACCTTCTCTTCCTCAAAGGATAGGCCAGCTGGAAACTGGTCCCTCCGGCGCCCAGCTCAGGGGGATGTAACTCCAAAGCTCACTGTTTTGGGTTTAGCCCCTGTCTCTTCACGGCCTTTTTATAACACAGATGTCAATACATGGAGAAAGAAATCAGCACTGCACTGCACTGGTGCACCCCAAGGGCTGGCTGATACCTACAGTGCTTCCCGAGTGGGTGCAGTTTTCTGAACAGGGTACGAGGCCCAGTCACTAAGGTGCATCTGCCAGAGAGGGAGAGCAATGAGGAGCAAGCCCACCTGGGCATGCGTATTCACGTGCTGCTCTGGGATGTCTGTGACCACAGTCCATCTGCCCTGCCTTGTTCTCTTATCTCGCCACCAACCAGCTCTTCCTCTGTCTCGGATTTCCCAAGCTTACTCAGCCTCAGTGCCTCGGTGCTCATGATTTCCTAGGCCTCCCCTCAAAATTTCTGCATGGAAGCCCCTCTTGTCATTTAGCTCTAATTTCAATATCGTCTCCAAGAGATAGCCTTTCTGACCTTCCAGTGTAAAGTGATAGCCTCTCCCCAAGTGTTCCCCAGCAGAAAGGCACTATCACAACGCCCGGCTTTGTCTCATTCATAGCACTTCACATTTGCACAATTGTAAAAAAAAAAATCACACTTAAATATTGTTGCATTCTGTAAGATTTGGTGCCCTGGGCAAAGCTATGGATGAACAGACATTTTCTGTGTAGTTCTCTGTCTCCTAAAGTCCTTGAGCACTCTCTGGGTCTCTCCTCTGCTCCCAGCCCTGAATTTGTACTTCTGCAATTCAACATCCAGATTTTATCTCCATCATCCACCTCACATTATGTTCTCTCTTGGATTTAACTGTAAACAGATCTCAGTGTACCTGTAGTTTCCCTTATCCATGGTGGATACATTTCAAGACTCCTAATGGATTCCTGAAGGCACAAATAGCAACCAATCATATATATTTCTTCATGCAAATATACCTATGATAAAGTCAAGGACTTTCACCTTTTAATGTAAAGTAGACATTTTTCCTGTTCTCCTTGGCATATCCAAATTGCCAACATCACAACTCTTGCATTTTTGGCCACTATTATGTAAAATAAGTATTACTTGGACACAAGCACTGTGATACTATGCTAGGCAAAATGATAACCAAGATGGTCAGTAAGTGACTAAAGGGTGGGTAGCACATAACATGTGGATACACTGGACAGAGGAATGATTTGGAATGGAGTGGGATGAAGAGATATTTCATCATGCTACTCAGAATGGCATGTGATTTAAAAATCTGAATGCTTCATTCCTGGAACTTTCCATTTGATATTTTTGAACTGTGGTTGGCCGCTGGTAACTGAAAACATGGAAAGCAAAACCAAGGATAAGGGAAATTACTATGTCAAATAATGGGTTCCTCTGATCTCTCAGAGAATCCTGTGTGGCCTGCCCTTGATTTACAGGACAGCCTCTGACAGGTACGGTGAGGCCAAGGGGAAGAATGGTGCTGGGGCAAAGGTGGGGGGTCTGTCACCCCACAAGTCTGTTGACTGCACCCCAGCTGCAGCCAACACCCCTCAGACATTCATGTCCATTTATCCTTACAACAATCTTCAGTGCAAGCCACCCCTGGTCCGAAGCCCCAGTTCAGCTGTCTGCCTCAGTACAGAGAGAGGTCGAGGATAAAGTGATATTTATATCCGTATTAATATTCACTTTGTAGGAAACCCTGCCATCTTAGAAAGAACTCAGGCAGCTAGTTGTAAACAAAAGTCATTTTCTTGAGAGATCTCATTCTCTTTGTGATATGACACAATGTAGGTAAAAAACGGGCACTTTGCTAAGTAAAATCAAACCTTGGCCCTTCAAAGTTGGGAATGGAGGGGAAATTTCCATGGGAGGGAGCTGTCAACCCCACCCCCACCCCCATTTCTACCCCTGCTCTTCCAAGAGATCCATCACTCCCTTAAAGATCTGGGAAGCACCTCCATCACTACCCAGCCTGGCCTTAGGGGGGCGCTGCTAAGGCTGTCAACTCTGGCTACCCCCTCAGTGTCTTGGGAGAATGCTTTGATTTTTTTTCCAACACAGGTTAGCATGGCCACCCTATCCTACTGGATCCAAAGTCAAGTGAAGAAAATGTAGTTTAGGAAACTCCACAAATGATTCTGGGCCAGAACCAAAGTTGATTCTCACTAAAATGTGCAGTTACAACCCACTAACTCATCCCTTAGTTCCGAATTAAACAGCATGGACCAGACAAGAACATTTTCAAAAGATGTTACGGAACACCTGGGGAGAGGTGTCTGAATACAGAGAGGAACAGCCAAATCAATGAGCCAGATTACAACTTTCTGCTCCGAGGTCCCTGACAGCACCAGTTGGAAAGGAACCGTAACCTAGAAATTGTTAACAAGAGAAGTTTCCATGGTAAGTTTGGAACACATGACTTACAGCACTTGCTCCCAGTCTTGTCAGTCACCATGTACACTGCACATTTTTCTAGAAAAGCCTTGTTGAGATCTGTTTAACCAGTAGTCTCCTACATGTACACCACTGCAGAAACCCTACAACCAGACATTCTAAAGCACTTCAAGGTTTTTTCAAAGCCCACAGCTGAGGCTCTGGGAGCTACTGGTCTCTCTCCCCATCCACTCAGCCCTGCTAGAGTTCTGTTACCAAGGTAGCCTCCTCCTTGGACTGATTATTCTCCTTTGATGAAAATCCCACCTTGTTATGGTTCATACCTAGACGTCCCTCAAGACTGTCATGCCCTCACAGGCAGGGCTTTTGGGAGGTGACCAGATTCCAGAGGCTTACAGCTGACTTGCCCTTAGGAAGTGGGGTCTGGTCAGAAGAGGCGGGTCACTCAGGGTGTGATCTGGAAGGATTTATCTCCCTTTCTGGCTCCTCCCTTCAGCCTCTGCTTCCTGCCATGATGTGAGCAGCTTTCTTCCACCAGGTCCTTCCACCATGTGTTCTTTCCTTGGAGCCAGCCAACTATGGACGAAAAACATGAACCAAAATAAACCTCTCCTCCTCTAAGTTGTGGGTATTGGGTGTTTTATTCCAGCAATGAGGAAAGTGACTAGGACACACCCTTAGGCTGGAGGTGTAGCTCAAGGTGGGGCACTTGCCTAGCATGTGTTAGGTCCTGAGCTCAATCCTCAGCACTGCCAAATATGTGTGCCCCTAAATGCAGGCATATCACAGCTCCATGCCATTGGCCCTTTATATCCACAGGTTCCACATCCTTGGGTTCAGCCAACTAAGACTGAAATATTTGGAAGAAAAAACTCCATCTGCACTGAACATGCACAGGCATTTTTCTTGTCATTTTTCCTGAATAATATAGTATAACGACTGTTGGCATAGCATTTACACAGTATTAGATACTATAAGTATTATGTAATGCAAGGTATTAAAGTATGCAGAAGGCTATGCATAGGCTCTGTGAAAATACCACATCATTTTATCGAAGGGACAAGAGTGTGATGGCACACGCCTGCAATCTTAGGGGCTGTGCAAGAGGATAGCAAGTTCAAGTCCACCTGGGCAATTTAAAGATTTAGAGAACTTGTCTGGAAATTACTTTTTTAAAAAGGTAATCATGGGTTTGGTAACCAGAGGGGGCTGGAGCAAACTCCCTGTGGATATTGAAAGACTACTGTTAATAAAATTCAGTTCTCTTTAAGAGAGGATACACATGATACAGTAGCAAGGAGGTTTTTGTCTCCAGAATGCAGTCAGTTGTCCATCCAGAAGAGCAAGAAGTAAGTGATCCAAACCTATGCCACCTTCTTGTGGCCTGCAGTGGGCTCCTGTGGTCATAACTGCACAAGTAACAGTAGGTGCCAGTCTGTGCGGAGCATGTGCCTGCAGGTTGTCCAGATTCCTGGCAACATGGAGTAGGAGACAAAAGTTCTCACCTCAGCACCTTTACATGCCCCCTTCTGCCATGAAGGGATTGATTTGGGCTTGTTGGATCACAGCACCTCTGGGTTCTGTGCCTGCCTTCACCCCCAGACAGAAATGAAATTCATGATGCAGGGCTAAGACTAGAGAAGCACAAAGCTAAGAACAGGGAAAAGGGGCTGGGTATGGTGGCTCAAGTGTGTAATCCCAGCACTCTGGGAGGCTAAGGCAGAAGGTTCATAAGTTTGAACCTAGCCTCTCTAACCTGGTGACTTGGTGAGACCCTGTCTTAAAAATTAAAGAAAAGAAGGAAAGGAGAAAAGGAAGGAAGGAAGGAAGAAGAAAGAAGGGAAGGAAGGAAGGAAGAAGGATGGAAAGAAAGAAAGAAAGAAAGATAGATAGATAGAAAGAAAGAAAGAAAGAAAGAAAGAAAGAAAGAAAGAAAGAGAGAGAGAGAGAGGAGGAAGGCAGGGAAGGACTGAGGATATACCTTGATGGCAGAGTGCTCCTGGGTTTTCTCTCCAGTACTGTAAATAAATAAATAAAGTAAAATAAAACAGGGAATAAAAAGAACTTCCCTGAGAGTATGGGTGAGGATATTGGGGACAGAGGGAGTATGCTTCCAGGGTCTCTGGTTGAAATTTGGAACATTTCCTCCCGTAGAGAGGCATTTCTCAACCATGGATAATGTTCCCCTTGAAAACATGTGGTAACATCTGGAGACAGTTTTGACATTACCTCTGGGGAGGCAGGTAGAGGCCAGGGATGCCACTAAACATCCCACAGTGCACAGGGAGTCCCACAAAAATGATCTGCTTTAATAACTCAAAAAATAAGAAAAAGATACAAAAAAAAATTAAAAATAAGAACCAAGATATGTCATGTAAAGCTACAAGATCCCAATGATGAATGTAACTGTATTGTATACCTAAAATGTACCAATAAACTTAATGGAAAAAACAGTGACAAGATTGGAGAAACTTTGCCATAGATCAACAATACATTTGAAAATTTGATTCAATAACTCAGCTATGGTTGAGGCAGGAGATTAGGGCATGGCAAATTGGCTGGGCAACTGGGCGTGACCTGTCAATCTCGGAGATCTATCAATTATAGAGAATGCTCATTTCAATGCTTCTGACATGGGACTGAGCCTAGCCCTGCACTCAATACCAACTGGACAATGCTGTCTTCAATTCTTCTGGCACGAGATCAAGTGGGTTTAAGATGGGACAGCTCAGAACTGACATCAGACAGGATTTAAAGAGTGGCCTTTAAGTTGTGGCTGTTGTGAGCCTTTTCACCAGCTCATTCTCACTCTCTTTTCCTATTTTAACTGCCTCACATTCATTCTGCAGAGCACTTCATTTTTTTTTTTTTTGCTTAAATTCTTTTATTGGTACATTTTAAGTATACAATACATTTACATTTATCATTGGGTGCTTGTACCTGTACATGATGTATCTTGGTTCTTACTTTTAATGCATTACCTGTGCATCCTTCCCTATTTACATACTTCATTTCCATTTTTTTTCTTTTCTCATAATTTTTCCTTTGCATTCCTTTCCCTCTCCATCTCCCCCGACCACCCCTACCCCTTTGGACCTTTTCCTATTTCAAAGTATCAATTATTAGTTATTAATCCTTTTAGTCCTTATTTACACTCTTAGTTTCTCACACTAGAGAAATTATTCAGTATTTACACATGTGTGTCTTATTTATTTCACTTAAGAGTATGGCCTCAATATGCATCCATTTAGCTATAAATGACTCTAGTTTCTCATTCTTTATGGCTGAGTAGTACTCCATTTTATAAAAAAAAAACACACATCTTCTTTATCCAGTTTCCAGTTGATGGGCACTTGGGCTGTTTCCAAGCTGCAGAGCACTTCTTTTCAGAGCACTTTTTCTGTGCTTCTTTTTATTCTTCTTTCACCCTACATAAACATTAAACTTCCACATTCATTCTTTGAATGGGACAGTAAGGGCCAGGAAAGGATCGCTGCCACTGGTCATTACAATAACCAGGAACACGGTGGCTTTAGTAGGTTTTGAATGTTAATTTTACTACCTTGCTATGCATCTTTGGGAGACAATCCACTTTAAACTTTACTTGGTGGAATAATAGCAACTCCATGGCTCACATAGCAGGTACACAAGGTGCATGAGAGACCAATGAATGAACAAGCAGATTAAATTCCTCTGTGTCCTGTTGTGAAAAGTGAACAAACATGTGTGCTAGTGTGGAAGATGTTTAACAACATATAGTGACATTGGAGCCTTTGTTACTCCTCTCTGCAGATTCTCCTCTCTAGAACTGAGAGAGGAGACCACCTCTCCATATGGAATTGGGCAACTATGGGTTATTGTGTTATTAGGCAACTATAGGTTAACTTGGTAACTATGCTCTCCATAGAATGTACCTGAGTAACTATGATAACTTCTGTAATCTGTCACCAAAGGAGCATAATGGATTCGGAGAGTCTTGTCAGAACTCTTTGCTCTCTCCCTCTTCACTGCTCTGCTTTGTGTAAATCCTGCTTGCTATATTCCCAGGGAAACTCCAATGGAATTAAGCTTCATAGATGTAAAAAGAGGTACATAAGGAAGTGCAAACTTCTATTCGAGGCTTTTGAGACTGACAAGAGTCACTCGCTGAGCCGCCGGTATTAAAAGCCACTTTTTGCTCCTATCTTCATGTTAAGAGTGGTCTGTCCAGAGTCCTCACAGTTTCCTGCTTCATAACTATCTCCTCGCTGGAAATGGGGGAAGAGTACACAGTTGGCCCTCCACATCAGTATGCTCAACACCTGAAGATTAAAACATCTCAGAGTGAAAATATTCAACAAATACAGACTCTGCACCTGTACTAAATGTGCACAAACTTTTCCCCTTGTCATTATTCACCTAAAAATATAGTGTAGCAAATGTCTATGTAGCACTTACATCCTGTTAAGTACTATAGGGAGGCTGTGTGTTGGTTCTTGTAAATACTACAGGATTTTATAGAAGGGACCTGAGCATCTATGGCTGCTGGTATTTGAAGAGGATCCTGGTGTCAACCCCACACAGATACTAAGAACAACTATAGATTGAGTGCTAGGGACAGTGGCTCCTAGCGGGAGTCTGAATCTAAATAGGATGTGATGACACTTCTCCCTCCCAACCACTTTATAACAATGTTTTGGTGTTCTCCATCGAGGGATGAATGCCTCCCATGGTGTAAGTTAGTAATATGGGGAATCTGATCACTCAGTGGCTTAGGGAAGGCAGAAAAAGTCATTGTTACATAGCTCTCCTTCCTATTCTTTTTATGCATAAAGTGTTGATTATTAAGAACTGTTAGATTTTATAAACTCCCTTTCTAGAGTGATTTATCAGTGTCAACCATTACTACCATCCTGTAGTTCCCAAATTCCTCTCTGGTGGGCAGTAATTTAGCCTTATTTTTTTCTCTGCAATAAACATTTGCATGATTAGCAAGTCTCTAATTAGGGATGACAGTCACTGTGGAGGTCCCAGCAAAGAAGCAGCCAAAAACTGCTGGTTAGGAGACTAAACACAAGAGACAAAACAATTTCTCAAACATCCCAGTAATTTTTTCCCCTGTCCAGGAGCCAGGGTAGAATCACGGACTCCACATAGTTGTGGGTCCCTTTGGTGCCCTGTAATCTAGAGCAGTTGACAGAAGGATCTTGGCAACAGGTTCCAGTTAAACAGTACCTGCACTCTCTGGTCACATCTGTGTGGTTAATTAGAAAGCTTTCAATAATCATTTTGGTACAGAAAATTAAATTTCCATGAGAATCATAGATAATGCAATATTTTACTCATAATAATGAATGTTTATACATCAACTGATGATGGAATTTCGACATGTGAAACACATAAGGACATTTTCACCCCAAGTTACATGCTTACCTGTGTTTGAAAGTGACTATTCAGATTTGACAGTGTAACCAGATGGTGTCTTATCCCCATTACTTGCACTGTTATTCTGATTCATTGGAATAATGCAAGTTCTCACATGCTTATTGATCATACACAAGAACACCAAGATAGACATTCAATTATTTTGCCTTCTAAAGGCCAAGACTAGAGCCAAAGAACAGGTTTTGGTGAAGACTGAGATTGTAGCTGATGCTTTCACAGCTGTGATGTGTCAGTCACAGGTAGGTTTACTGTGAAGCTCTAGGAATTTAACCTGCACCCTAGCTAGGTGCTGGCTTGGAGGGACCTTAATTAGGAGTGTGCTCTTCTAAAACACTGCACTCCTCCCATGCTTGCCCCACATTTAAGCCCATTTTTGTTTCTGCAATGCACCCATGGTCACCTTCATACAGATAGAACAGCTGCCACCAAACTACAAATCTTCTTCCACCCCAGGGCTTCTCTGCCTCAAAAGGTGTTACAGGTGAGTGAGTTAGAACTATAGAGATGCACCACACTCTGAGCCCGATTTTGAGTCCATTTTATTTACAGATGGTGACAGAAAGGGGGCTAGTCCCCATAAAGTTCTCTTGGCACTGAGAAGAGGTTTGATTTCTCCTTTTAAACCATCCTTTCAGTTGGGGAGGGCTCAAGGGGAGAGCAAGTGGAATTTTACAGAAGCAGAACCGTGCCAGGTTAGTGTAAGGCTCAACATGGAGTTGGGTTGGCTATCACATTCCCAACTCAAGATGGAGCCGGGTTGGTTATCCCAAAGGGAGGGATGCTTTCTAGAAGCTGGCTCAGTCAGTACTCGTGTGCAGCCTGGAAGTTCCAGAACCAGCTCTGTGAACAAGTGTTGACCAATGGAAGAAGGGACGCTGGTGAGTAAATGCTCTCCTCTTCTCCGCTTTGGGTGGGCAATGCTGGCACACATTCCACATGTTTCCTCAAACAATCCTGGCATCAGTGAGACGCATTTGCTCACAAAGGTATCATCTTAATTTGCTTGGGCTGCAGTAACAAATATACCATAGTCTGTGTGGCTTATACACAACAGAAATTTATTCTGTGCAGTTTCAGAGGTGGGAAATCTGAGATGAGGGTGCCCGCATGGTTGGGTTCTGGTGAAAGTCTCTTTCACATTCACAGACAGCCTCTTCCAATTGTGTCCTCCCATGGTAGAAGGGAAGGGAGAGTGAGCCCTCTGGGGCCTCTTTCATGAGGGCACGGATGCCATTCATGAGGGCTCCACTCTCATGGCCTGGTCACCTCTCCAGGCCCACTCCCACAACCATCACATTGGACATTGGTTCAGGGTGTGAATTTGAGAGGACACAAACATCCGGTTCATAACAGATCACATGAAGAGCTCACCCTTGCAAGGGTCCAGGGAGGAGGAAGGAAGGAAGGAAGGAAGGAAGGAAGGAAGGAAGGAAGGAAGGAAGGAAAGAAAGAAAGAAAGAAAGAAAGAAAGAAAGAAAGAAAGAAAGAAAGAAAGAAAGAAAACAAAAAGGAAAGTAAAAGATAGGAAAGAGGGGGGAAGAAAGGGATGGGAGGGAAAGGAAGAGGAAGAGAATGGAGAGGGAAAGAAAAGAATCAAGTCACTTGTGTACAATAAAAGCAATTCTGGGCCAGGATGTACCTCAGTGGCACCGCACCTGCCTGACAAGCACAAGGTCCTGAGGTCAATCCCCAGTACCAAAAAGAAACAAAAAGCAATTGTCCCCGCATTTTACAAGGCGACACCAAGGCAGCACGGCAATGGTTTCACCTTGTGGGTAGTCCAGTGTTTCCGTTGTTGTCAGGGTCTGGAGTTCTCTGCAGCTCAGCTTTCCTATTTCCTGGGTTCTTAAATCAGGAAGTGTCTCCAAGAAAGAAAGTGAGTAAACTCACTTCAAAGTGTGCGTCTCAGATTTCAGCAGAAGGAAGCATAAACCTGGAGCCTGGACAATGCCGGTGCCGGACTGCGCTTGCTGCCCCGGTGGGGCTCTGTGAATTACGGGGATTATTTCACAGCTTCGCCTCTCCTCTCCGAGCGCGGAATTTCCCAGGCTGGCTCCTCCGCTGGGCGCGCCTGGAGCTGCGGTTCCCTGTTCGTGTCTTTACACATCCAACCCACCCCGCTCTCTGTGTTCTTTCTGGGAATGTCTCAGTATTTTCAGCCTTTTGATGACGGCTTAATTCACATTTTCTTTGGTTGTTGTAAATTTATTATTTAAAAAAATATAGCCTTTTATGTTGATAGATTCAGAATTAGAGGGAAGTGACAGATAGTGTTCAGTGCGTCACCCGACCCAGGCCCGTCATTTGTGCACGGTACACAGGTGTACATACCTCTGTTTTCCATTTGATAGTCACTATAGAAAAAGTATATGTATAAATCATGCTGTATGTGTTACTGTGTCATCGCTTTTTCACTTGAAATTATACTTAAAACACTTCACAATAGAAAAATTTCATTGAATTTTTCTCAGATGTAAAGGACAACATCATGGGTGAATTTAACAGGTGACCAGAAATAGGAAACTGAACTTCAAGGTCTGCAATTAACTAAATTAACAAATGCATCATGTATTCTTTTTCTTTCTTTAATGTCAGACCTTAAGACATGTGGATCTTACTTAACCAAAAAAAATGGATTCAATTATCTAGGTATTTGTTAATGCAGCTGTTATGAAGTCCTATTGTTTCAGTTTTTTTAATGGCCAAATTGTATCAACTGTGGGAGAATCCAGTGATATAAAAGCAAACACTCATTCTAATTGAGTATTTAAAAAGTACATTCAGACAGCCAGGCATAGGTGCACACCTGTAAACTCAGCACTTGGGAGGCTGACGCAGGAGGATCACCATGAGTTTGAGGCCAGCCTGGGCTACACAGTGAGTTCAAGCCCACCCTGAACTACACAGCAAGACTGTCTCAAAAAAACCAAAACAAACAAACAAACAAAAATTCAGATTTTAAAAGCTATTATCTAGACACATGAAATGAAGATGCAAGGAAACTGCTCTGACATCTCTGTTTTTCAAAAAAAAATTGTATATGAATTTGAAAGTCCTAGGGAAATGAAATAGGAGGTGAGTAAGAAAACTCTTTTTCTTCTCTGGAGATGTTTTGCTCTCTGAAAAACAGAAAATTTATGATCTAAGCCTTCTCCAAAAGACCAAGTAGAAAGAAAATGCATGTGCGCGAGAAGGAAAAGAAACTTACACAATAGTTGAGGATTCTGAGAACAAAGGAGAGCTTGAGAAATAAAATAATAATATTGAGGTTCTGCATAAAACTCAGTGGAGAGCAAGAATGTTCTCTGAGAGTTTGCTAAAATATAACAGAGTTCCTCAAGAAAGCCCAATAGCTGAAGCCCTTACATACAGAAGGGAGTGTCAGAGACTAAATGACCATATCTTTTTGGTTCACAGAGAACCTTACTCCTGTTCTAAAGATCTTTTAGGACTCATTCTACCTAAATCAGGTGAAAACATTTAGGGTAGCAGAATAATAACCGGTGGCCAAAGGGACTTTGTAGATGTGTTAGGGTTGAGAGCCTTGAGATGGAGACATTGTTCTGGATTCCTGGGTGGGCCCAACCTCCTCCTAGAGTCCTTAATGGTGGAGAATCTTTCCCAGCTTCAGTCACAGAGGTAAGAGACGAGGGGAGACTCAAGGCATGAGAGGCGCTCGACCCATCACTGCAGGATTTGAAGACGGAGTAAGGAGTCATAACCCACCAGTGCTGGGAACAGCCCTCAGCTAACAATGGCAAGGAAGTGAATTCTGCCCGCAACTCCAATGACCAGGGACCAGATTTCCCTTTGAGGTCTCCCAAGAGGAGTGCAGCCTGCTGTTGCCTTGGTTTTAACCCCGGGGAGACTCATGTTGATCCTCTGATTTACAGACCTGTGAGAGAGTACACTGGTGCTGCTGAAGCCACTAACATTGTCATAATTTTTTATGGTAGCAAAAGAAAGCAAATGAAACTTTTGGCAGCTATTCTCAACCTAGAAGGCCCAGATAAAAGCATGTATTTGAAGCATGGAGATTCCACATTCAGATATGTCTACTTGGCAGTAAAAGGCATTCTTTAAAACTGCAGAAATTCACGGGCCATTGCCCTTCATAAGGGTCAAGAATCAAAGCCAAAGTAGAGGCAAATGCTGGGCCTGCTGTCTCCCCCTGCTGCGTCACAAACAAGGACATCTCTGTCCCTTGTCCTTGCAGCAACCTTGTACCTCAGTGTTCTGCCACCAGATGTTTCTGCACCTTGTTTCCTCCCCACACAAAGGTCACATTCCACTTCTTTTTGTAGGGATACTAATTTTTAGATGGAAGTGCTGCTGACCACACAGTCACATTTGGTCTGGAGGTTAGGCACCATGACAAAGCCCAAGTGTTCTTCAACATCCTTCCTGGCTAAAATGTCTACCCATTTTGTTTTGTTGGACTCAAGGAAGAACACAAATCCCAGAAAACTCAATTTTATTTTTCTTGACTGCTGAGCTTTTCTCGTATTCCTGAGTGTTTTGCCTCTCCCAAACTAGGGGCTATTAAATCATCTAAGTTTAGCAGTTTGTGGCTGCATTTGTGGATATTTTGATTAGCACATTCCTTAGGCCTGGTCAGGATAGAACTAGTTTCCAAATTCAATGTTTCAATTTTAAAAAATACAAATCCATGCTTAAATTGTACCTCTGCTGTACATGCAGACCTCATTCTAGAGCACTGGTCATTTCTGCAGTTGCCACTCAGCTTTAGGAAGATAATTGTGTGCAGGGAAGATTTGGTATAACAAACCCTTCCCATGCCTCCAGGGACTCACCATAGGAAGTGGACTTGGTGGAGATTATCAGCTTCTTCCTTCACACCTGCTCTTCTCATTCTTTTTCTTTATTTATCAGATATTTAGTCCCCATTGTGTTACAAACAATATTAGTGCTAGAAATTCAATGATTAGCAAGACATGTTCGTGTCCTAACAGGGTTTAGAAGCTAAGAAGTCAATCAAAAGATTAAATAGCAGTGCCAACATACACTGAAATAAAAGTGGTTAAGTAGAAAATACAGCCGGGGGCCAGGAGCAACTCTGCTGGTGGAAGGAGACTCCCTAATGATGCAACTCCTAAGCTACACTGTGAAGGATGCAAAGAGGCAGCTAGGCAAGAACACCCCATGCGGAAGGCCTGACAAGGCAGGAAACATCTGAAGCTCTCGGAGGGTCCTGGTCAGCAGGGCTGAGGGGAGAAGTGGCTGGTGTGCAGGCAAGGGTGCAAGTGGTTAAGATCCAAGTCCACATGCCTCACAGGCCCTGCCAGAGGGTTTAAGCTTGATCCAAAATGCAAAAGAAGATATTGAAGAATTTTAAATAATAGATTTGGGAAGCCAGCGTGGATTAGGTGAGAGACGATGGCCCACTGAAGTAGAAATGGGGAGCGGGGGAAGGTGTGTGTTGAGACCCCCCATGTCCTGAGCACAGGATGGGCAGTGGGACCTTACTCGAGAGGACACGGGGACGAGATGTGTGGTCACATGTGGCTGCTGTGGAAATGCCAACAGGGCAGCTGGGGCTGAGTCCCAAGCACAGAGAAAATACAAGTTTGAGGACCATAGACAAAGAATGTCAACTGAAGCCACGGATGCTGATGAAATGAACTGGAAGGCAGAGAGGGTTTCAACCCGACCCTGGAGTACAACTACATCCACTGTCAGGGCATGGGCCAGAATTCCTCCCCCAGCCTACCTATCTCATTCCCCTGCACCAGGAAAGAGAGAAGACTCACTACCATTTCAAGTTTCTCCCCACCCTGCACTTCCTGTGGATGAGACTAAGATCTGCTGCTTGATTAGATTCCGGTCCATCTTGATGGTTGTTCTGAAAAAGTTAGCATATGTAAAGTAGGATAGATACTTTGTGTAATAGCTAAATCTTGGAAACAACTCAAATGCCCATCAACTATTTAATGGATAAAGAAGATGTGGCTTTTCTACACCACCGAGTACTACTCAGCCATAAAGAAGGATAAACCTGAGACATTTGTAGCTAAATGGATGCACCTTGAAGCTATACTTTTTTTTTTTTTTTTGGTATCAAGGATCAAACTCATGACCTTAGGCTTGAGAGGCAGGCGCAGTGCCACTGAGCCAGATCCTTGGCCCTTGAAGCTATACTCTTGAGTGAAATAAACTGGACACACATATGTAAATATCACACTGTCTTTCTGGTGTAAGGAATTGAAAATGTAAACAGGGACAAAAGGCATAACAGACAATGTGAAAGAAGAAAAAATCGTTCAGTGGGAAAGAGGAGGGAGAAAGGAAGAAAGGAAAAAGACAAAATGAAAAAAGAAGGAAAAATAGAAACAGGGCTTTTGTAAATAAAGAAGGGGAAAAGCGGCTGAAGAGAAAGAGAATGGGGGAAAATGGAATCAAAATACATTATGTAAAGGTACAAATTCCCTAAGATGAATGTGATCATTATGTAAATCTAAAATGTACCAATAAAAAGAAAAAGGAAAAAAACAGGATAAATACTTCATTCTTCTCTTTTATTTCTCAAACTCTAGCATAACGAGTTGGTACCCTGAGAATTTCTAAAGGTAGTTAACCAATGAGTTATATAGAATTTTGTTGTTTTGTTTTGTTGGGGAGAGGGCAGCATATTATTGTGAGTATGTGGATTTTTCTACACTTGTCATGTTTCTTTCCAGTTTAGTGATCACTGCTTTTTATCCAAGTGGTCTCGTCTTTGGAAGTGGATGTCCTTTCAAGTTGATGTCTATGTCTTTTTGATGCCACTCCAGTAATTTGTACTTCAATTGTTTCTTTTCTTTCTGTCACACTTTGTACAGTTTTTGCTCCAGACCTAGAAATGGTCACTTTTCTAAGGAGGCCCAATTCCTTTTAGCAGTGAAAAGTATTTATAGAGACCACAATCTGCAGATTGAGAGTTTTCCAACCGTAGTGTTGAGCCTCCCAAACTTGTTTTCCAGGTTCTTTATCTTCCTTGTGGATCCACTACAAGTAGCATTGCCAGGAGAATCTTCCCCACTGTTAAAGAATTTTCACCAACCCTTGCTGTCAACAGGACACAAGCCATTCACGCCAGCCTGGAGCCCAGAACATTAAAGATAGTAAAGAATACTCCCCTGCCCTTCCCTGGGTCATTTACCCTCTGTTATATAATCAGATGGTTCTGAATCTAAAAATTCTGAGTTCTCCCTAAAGTACTCCAGCTATTTTTACCTGTCCTTTCACAAAAGGTTACAACCCTGTCCTGTTGCCGGGGACAGGGCAGCCCTGAGTCACTTCCTCCCTCCCTGGGCTGCTCCTTCTGTGCTGGGCTGGCCAGGAGCCAGGCTACTCCCCGAGAGCTGCCCATGCCACCAGGATCTTGCTCAATGACATTCACGAGGATTTTCCTAAAATCACTGGGAGGCTGGGCCACCTCCTGCTCCCTGAATGGATCACACCTTTCGCATCTCTGACATCTTCTTCCTGAAACTGATCAGTCTTCTTTTCCAGATCAGCAATGATCAGCACATGGTTGATGTTAGAACGTCAAACGAGATGAGATTCTCTGCTTTTGTTCTTGTTATTTTTCCTTTAAAAAAATAGCAATCGGTATATGGCTATAATCTGCCATCTTGGCTGCATCCCAGAATGACCGGAAGAACTTAAAAATACTCATGTCAGTAAAAATACCGATGGTCTGGGGTGTGCACCGGGCATCAGTTTATAAATGCTCTCAGTGATTCTCACCCACAGAGAAAGGCGAGGAATAGCAGGAAGTAAATATTTAGGTAGTGTTGCTTCTCTGTCCCCAGGCAGGAGTCTCAGTGGCTGGAGAGCTACAAAGTCACAATAAAGCTGGCCCTTCTCTGACTTCCAGGACTCTCCTGTGTGGAGAGTCTGTGGGGGCGGAAGAGGCACTTGCAGTCTCACAGGGCTTGCGGGCCCGGCTGAGGGGTCTGGGCCACGTTCCAATGAAGTCCTTGTCAAAGGTATGCGGCAGGTTGGCAGCTGGGGCAGGGCTGCACGTGAGGAAGGCGCCCCAGCAGCGTGGGGAGGGAAGGATGGGTGTGGGGGACTGGAGAAGACCCAGAGACTGAGTGAGACGGGAGAGCCGGAAATCCGCCAGGAGGATGGCAAGTGACCAGCACATGGGAACCAAGAAAGGGGGGCTCCACTGCCTCCCCTGGCCTCTCTGTGCTGTGCCCGCCTGACCTGTTTGTTGTGTCTTGGTTTGTTGAAGCTTTTGTTTGGAGGCCTCAATGTCTTCACTGAGTTTTCCTTTAATCGTAGTAATGACTTGTATTTGTTACGCTTTTGCTGTGGGCCAGGCATGTGGCTAAGAAGCTGAAGCTCACAGAGGCTGAGTGGCTTATCCAAGGCCACACAGCCAGTAGGAAGTAGAGCTGGGCACAGGCGCGGTTTCTGACGTAACCATTTCTGTGCCTCCTTCCGTGCTTGGGCCCTCCTCGGGCCCTCCTCGTGGCTACAGCGTCTACTTTTGAACTGAGCCTCAGAACCTGCAGCAGCCACAGGCTGCCCCTGATTTTCCATCCTGACTTCGGAGTCCTACTGTCTACATGAACAACAGGCCCCCACTTGTGGTTGTACTGGTTAGAGGGACCAACCTTCTTGAGATAATTCTAATCTACAAGGTGTGATCCAAACCTACGGTGAATATTTAAATTCTATGTTTCTTACAGTAAAAGATATACTGCCATTACTCCTCCTCCTCCAAATCTCCCCCGTAACACGAACGCACTTTTGTCACTTTCTGAAGCAGTTCCAGAAGTCCTCTCTCATGCCTTTCTGTGGCTGCCTCCATGTCCTGAATAGATTCAAAAGGTTTGCAGCAATTTTTGTCAAATAAAAACGTTACAGTGTGTCCTCGTGCTCTTCCTTCACTGGATCTGGCACCATGTAACATCTG
This sequence comes from Heterocephalus glaber, assembly GCF_000247695.1. Next base: position 19,405,196 of record NW_004624756.1, read on the forward strand.
GCCCTTCCCCAAAGTCAAAATGACCGTGAAAGGGGAACATTTTAAATCAATTCAGAACACTGAGACAGCCACAACAGCACAACTAAAGACACTCAGGAAAGAGGACCTCCAGAGCTGCTTCAGAAAGTGGTGAAAATGGTGGGATCCGTGCATTTGATGGGAAGGGGAACTAGGGCAATGTGTCTTTTAGTGTAGTAATATTTTTTAAATTTAAACATTCACCATATTTGTTGGTCACACCTGTACATCCTCATAACTAAAAACATCCTCTAGCCCTTTAAGTTTTCTGCTTGCTAAAGTATTGAAGCTCCATAATTCCACCATTTTCCTTTTTGGAATATAAAATTAGAAAATGATACGGGTAATGAACTTAACCTTTGTGAACTGTCAGAAGTTTCTAGTTAAGACTTCGTTCCCAGGTTGCCTAGAGAAATCCAGAGGGCAGAAGGCTGACATTTTAAGAGCTTTTGTGTCAACACTGTTAGAAAGGCTGCCTGGAATTCTGCCCACAGTCACTGGAACTAACTTCTTAAGAAGGAAGGCTCTGTCGGTTCCCAACCGTGGCATTCACTTAAGCTCTGTCCCGTATTTTGTGGGTATGATGAAGAGTTAGGAAGCACATAACTTATTTCAGTGCTGTGCTAAGTACTTTGCCAAGGTTATCTCTCATTCTGACAGTGCCGTTACACTGCAGGGGAAACTGAGGCTCAGAGAGATTAAGTAACATGCCTGGCTTTCCAAGGTGGTATGAAATAGAAACTGTACATGAAACTACACCTGTCTAAACCAAACTCCACATTCATAACCATTATCTAAGTTGTCAGGACTCACAACAGTAAAAACTTAGAGCTGAATTTGTGGTTTAAGGCAATGTTTTATACATCACATCTATTAGCAATTTCACTGAGCTTTGTTTTCAAAATTCATAATGTCGTTCTTCCTATAGGTAGTATTGTAAAAATTCTATGTAATTCCATCCTTTCATTTTAAAATTATAATTGTTACTACGTATCGATTGTCCATGTTAACGAGCTTCACTGTGACACTTCCATACATGCATGTGTTATAGGTTGATCACATCCGCCCTCCCAACTACCCCCATTGACCCAGTCTCCTTATCCTCCCCTTGTGGTCTTTTTACTATTTAGTTTTTCTACTATTTTCAGGTCATCCTTTTTAAAATTCTATATTCCACATAGGTAACTTTATTCTTTTTAAAATGACATCACTGATGTGTTTTAAATAGATGTGCAATCAGTGATTGTTAATAAGCAAACCAGTAATGATCAGAGTGTCATTTCTTCTCAAGATCTCTAAGCACCAGCTAGGTTTTCCCTTGTCATGTGGTGCATCAGGGTTGAAGTCCCCTGGGGACCTTGTCACCAAACAAGGGTTCACTCAGCCTCCCACCCAGTGTGACCAGGGTAGATGTCCTCCCTCCCAGCTTCGGCTTCCTGCTTTAAGACACTCTTTGGCCAGCTGCTGGTGCTGCAGTATTGGCTTTCTGAAGAGTCCTCTGGCTCCGTGAGTTTACAGCTTTATTGTTGGATATATTATCTGTCCTCTTTTAAAAAATAGAAACCCAGCTATATTTTGCAGAGCTAACATTTCCCAGGCTATGACATTAATTAACATCAAGCTCTTCTTAATAAAAATGGAGTAACAATTGATTCCATGAAAGGGGTCTCAAAAAATGAAATAATTAGACCCCAGGAATTTATGTCCACCACAGAATAGGACATCCAGTAGTTGGTCTTTACCAATCACCTTGAAAAGCCAGGCAACTTGGAGGAGGCCTGAAGGGCATTGGTCCTGAACTGCTACCACCTGCCTCTCCCTCCCCTCAGATGGCTTTTCCAGGGCCACCTGCAGGCAGCATCGGCCTCCTGGAGTTGGTGAGTGGATCTCTAATTTGGGGAATTCCATCTCATTATGTGTTGGAAAGAGTTTTTTGGTGATTCTTTTAGGAAAGCTAAGAACTCTTTGATGATACCCATAAATTCCTCAACTCAGGGAGAATTTTGCATACAAGATGTTATTTGAATGCAGCAGTTCTAAGATTTTGGTAATAGAAAAGTAAGCTCCTCTACTTTACCAGGAGCCCCCTGGGTTGGGGTGAAAATAATTGTTCATGATTATTGATTTTTTTTCAGTAGGACTTATGGGTAGAGGGCTTGATTTTCTTTGGCATAAAGTGGCATGTGATCAAAGATAGGAAAACATAAAGTAGTGAAATAAATCAGAATCATTTTCCTCATCATTTACATAGAACTGAAAGAGGAGGGTTTTTTCAGATTTTATCATAAATGAAAGACTTGCAAAAACTTCAATGTGATAGCCTATTGTTTTCTATTGAAATAAATTAACCCCAGCAAAATTTTAAAACTATATACAATTCAAGTGAAATAATCCATTAACTATGAATATGGTTCTTCATTTGGATAAATGGATGCAGCCATGTGCCATTTAACAACAAAGACAAGTTCTGAGAAGAGCATCATCATTAGGCAATTTTGTCATCACCTGGACATCACAGGATGCACTCACACTAATCTCCTGATGTGGCCCCTCAATTCAGTCTAGAGATGCAGTCAACTCAAGATGCCTGACGTTGTCACCAGTGTCACAGGGCAGATTGTTTCACCATAAACATCTTTTTACAAGGAGAAGGAGTATACTGTAAATGGATGATAGAAAGTATAGCGCAGTAAAGACATAAACCAGTAGTATCAGTCATTGATTGTCATTCTCTTAGTCACTTTCTTGTCCTTTGACACAATACCTGACACCTGCAACTTAAAGTAGGACAGGTTTATTTTGGCTCATGCTTCAGAAGTTTCAGTCTCTGTGCAGCAGGCTCAAACAGAGAAACTCCATGGAAAGGCCGGGTCAGAAGAAACTGTTCATGGCATGGTGGCCAGGACGCAGAGAGAAGAGAGGGGCCAGGGAGGGAGGTTACACCCTTCCGGGTCACACTCCTAGTGACCGCCTCTTCCCACCAGACCCCACCTCCTAACGGCAAGTCAGCTGTATCCCTCCATGGTCCAGTCCTCTTCCAAAAGCTCCTTATGAGTACATGAGGTCTTGGGGGACATATAGATAAATATCACAGTCATTATCAAGAATTAAGTACTGTATGTAGTTGTATTTGCTATATTTTTTCATGATGGGCACTGCAGTAGGTTTATTGACACCAGTGTCACCACAAACACATGAATAATACAATCCACTACAATCTTATGATGGCTATGATGTCACTAGGAGGTAGGCTTTTTCAGCTCCATTATAATCTTATGAGATCTGTGGTCCATCACCAACTAACCACCATTATGTGCACACGACTGTATGAAAACAGATCTACTGAGGCTAAGCAGGTTCTACAATTAACATTATCTGGATGATTTTTTTTTTGTACCGGGGATCAAACTCAGGAGTTTGAGCTTGTGAGGCAGGCAGCGAACCACTGAGCTAAATCCCCAGCCCCTGGATGATGATGATGATGATGATGATGATGATGATGATGATGATGATGATTATTTGGTACCAGGTAACAAACTTGAGTCCTTGTGCTTGTGTAGCAGGCGGTGAAACCACTGATCTAAATCCCCAGCCCCTGGATGATTTTTTAAAAGTCACCCTGTCTTGGTCAAGACAGAGTCCTACAGGACTTTGTGTCTCTCCATTGGGTGAGCAAGATGAGTACATTTTGATAAGCATGACTCACGACTGTCACCAGATCATGGTGTGGTGACGGTTGTTGTTAGGAAGTTTAGATATGGGAAGAAGGTGTGATGGATTTCTGCACTGTCTGTGTCAACTCAGCACTTGCCCTGACCTCTTCTACACTGTATTCTGCATTGCTGGTGAAATGTCTGCAATTTGTCCCAAGTATGACTGCGTTATGATTTTCCAACGAAAAGCAGAGAAACAGAACTCTGCCGGGCAGCTAATTTGCTGCTGCTTTTTGGAGGAGGTCCCCCAAGAACCATGCGCTGCAGGCCGGCAACTGGATTCATTGGTGGCTTCTGCCTTGACTTTGGGAAGCCCTTCCGATGATCTCCCTTTTTGGTCTCCAAGGCAGCTGGAGTCTTGGTGACAGTTTCCCTCTAGTTCCTGATTTCACTTCTCTAATTTCAGGTCTCCTGAAAGCAGATTTTCTGTCCTTGACTTCTTTAGTCCTGCTCAGTGCTATACCCTTCCTTGGATTAATCTGTCTGAAAAAATTCCGTGTCTCTTTTTTTCCTTTGAATGAGTCCTGATCATTCATCATCTTCACCAAACTCACTCCAAAGTCCCTGAGTCCAAGGTTCTGTCAGTCTCACAGCGACTTGGGGGAGGGACAAGGAAGCTGTCTGGTTCTCACTCTAGTTCTAGAACCTTACTCTGGGCTGCACCACAATAAGGGGCCTGAGGAAATGGTGAAGGAAACAAGGTGGGATTGGTAGGAAGGAGAAGAGTCAATGTGTAGTACCAGAAGGTTCATCAAACAATGTCTGGAAGGGAACAGGATCTTTTACAGGGCCTCGGGGTGGGAAGGTTGGCTGTCAGGTCAGTTCTTAAAGACATTTCTCTGGCCAGTAGAAGGCATGTGTGATAAACACACGGACCCAAAGACTGAGCAAATACATTATTTTATGGAGAAAACAGCATCAGAAACAGATCTAACTTGAACTGAATGAATTAGGACCATGTCTTTAATATAACTAAAAATACCATAAGGATTTGAGGAACACTGACAATGTGTTCATTTTTTGGAGAAGTGCCTGACAACCAAATTGGGATATGGCCTCATGGTGTAAGACCTGTACTTCACAGCCCCTTGATTTTGGACTTGAGCATGTGGCTTGCTTTAGCCAAAGCAGTGTCAGCAATATTGATACTAGGAGAGTTTTAAAATATACTTACAGCTGGACTCCTTCTCTATGCATCTGCTGTCCCCATGGGAAGAAAACATCCACGTAGCCAATTCCCCTCTAGCCAGGGGCCTAGAATGAGCACATGGGACAAAGGCCTACGAATCCATAGGCAGAAGAGTGGTAAATAAATCCTTACTATTTTCTATTGAGATTTTTGGAGTTGTTTGTTACACAGTGAGATCATAGCAATAGCTGCCTAATACAGTTTGTGTATTTCTTATCATAGATGTTGTTCTTTATGACATAAGTAAATGATTTTCAAGAATTATTTTGACCACATTATTACAACCAATGCATTGACTTTAGTCTCAAGTTTATATGTAAGATGAAATTCTCCCCTACCTTCAATGACACCTTTGTTTCAGTTTTGTTTCATAAATACAAGTTGTGTCAATTTGTCCAGCAATTATCCTAGCTGGCTTCTTTATCATTTAGGTAATGAGTTATAGGACAAGAATTTAAGTGAACAAAAAAAATCTATAGTTAAAACTCCATAGAAATTCTTTCTTCTTATTATCAGCATCTGCAACCAGCAATTCTAGATAATTTATAATTGTTTTCATTTCTCTGTGAAATTTATACAGCAGAGATACATCCTTAAGTATAAACACACTGGGGAAAAAAAGGCATGAACAAACTGAGAAATACAGATGATCATTCATTTGGCACCATCTTCCAAGATTTCACACTTCAGGAATAAGCAAAATTAGTATAATTCGCTTCTTATATTACTTACTAACATAAGTGAGGCAGCTGGAAAGAGGGAATTGTAGCTCCCAGTGGGCTGTGACAGGCACATCTCCTGAGGGTTTAATGACTGGGGTGAGGCTGGCAGGTGTCAAACCTGCTGCCCTCAGCACTGTGGCTCCTCAGTAGGAGGCCTGACCCAACTGACCCTCTGCAACCACTCTACCTACAAATGCCTGGAAGCTGGATGGTCACAGGGCAGTAACTCAATCACTAACATTTCAATCAGTAACATTTCTCCACTGGCTTCTTGCTGCTCAAGTTGAATGTCAGTGGTCAGTTATCTTGGAAGTAGTTTTTAAGGAAAAATGCTCTTCTTTCTTCTACGGGAGTGAGGATTAGGGTAGATCTTGGTTGCCATGGTTACCTGCTCCTTCCTTGAGTTCAGAGAATGCCTTCCTCAGTCTGGAAGAGTAGATTGAGAAGTCTCCCAGCTGCTTCTCACTGCCTGGGTTGAGGAGGAACATGGGTCACCTCTGACCTGGCTCCCGTGGGTGCCCTGTGTCCCCTGGCTCCACTTGTCTATACTTGTCCCTGCAGCCCATTATCTTCTGTAGATGCAGGATAATGTGGTAAAAAGCACAGGACAGCATGACTTTCAGTCCCTGCTTCCTTGTTTATTAATTTAATATCTTGGTCTGTTTTTTTGTTGCTATCACAAAATACCTGAGACTGATTACCTTATTAAAACAACTTTACACAGAGGTTTATTTATCTCTCAATTCTGGGAGTCCAGCATCAGCTTCTAGTGAAGGCCTCATGCTGGATAGCGTCACATAGAGGGAGCTGGAGAGAGAAGTCACATGGAAGAGGGGAGTAAGAGAACAAGGCGAAAGAGCTGAGCTCCGTCATAACAACCCACTGCCCTGGTAACCAGTCCAGTCCTGAAAGAGCAAGAATTGCCTCCCAGGAGAAAAACATTAATCCTTAAAGATGCCCTTCCCAGCATACACTACACAGGTGACCAAATTTCCTGCATATGAACCTTTGGGGGACAACCACATCGAAAGCACAGAGTTGAGTGAACATGGGTAGATTGCTCAACTAACTTAGGCCTAATCATCTCACCTGTAATAGCAGACAATAATAATACCTACTCTGTGAGATTATTATGAGAATTACATCAGAGAATCCTATGAAGAGCCTAGCACAGTTCCCGGCTCATAACACATTCTCAGCTCACATTAGCCACTGTAATAGAAATGATAATTGCTGTCATGAAGAGAAGATGCTTAGTCATGCTCTTCCTATGGACCGTGGGACACAGTGACAACAAAACAGAGTTCCACTCCCACTGTTAGGGTTTACATCTGAATGTCCCCCCAAAGCCACATGGGCTCAGAGGTGGGGCTTTTGGGAGGTGATGGGATCATGAGGTGTGGTCCTCACCCGTGGATTGGTCCACTGATGAGCTTATAGACAAATGTGATGCTGGGAAGTGGAGCCTGGTCAGAGGAGGTGGATTCTGGGGGTGTGGCCTGGAAGGGCTTCTCCCCATTTTCTGTTCCTCCCTTCAGTCTCTCTGCTTCCGGTCCCCATGCCATGCGAAACTATCCTCCTTCATGTCCCTGTGTCCTGCCATCATGCCTAGGAGCCAGGTGACTATGGACTGAAACAAGAGCCAAAGTAAACTTCTCTTTTAAATTGCAGGTGCCAGGTATTGTGTCCCAGTAAGAAGGGGAGTAACTAGGACACCTGCCACCTTATGTTTTTATTGACCTTCAAAAGTTCCAGACAAGATGGCCCCGTGTGGGAGGCTGTGGTGTCCAACATCCTCTGCCCCACCAGGCTCCCATGGGATCTCTACACACTCATCGGGACTGGCAGGTCACAGCACTGTTGTGCACGGGGTGGGCCTCCAAGGTCACATGTGCCTGCTAGAAACTGAGTCCTGCAGGCAGGACACATGCCCAGCTCATGGAGGCTGAGTCTGACATCTTATTTCAGATCCACTGAAGCTGCCCCAAGCTCCCTCAGGCTGTTGTCTTTTGTGGTTTGACACACATGCCTGTCATCGGGTACATGCCATTTGGGGCTGCAATGACAGGCAGGGCCATGTCATCCATGAGCCACGCTGTGACACCGCCTCTGGGAGGTACCACACAGAGAAGCATGTGCATGACATGCCTCTCATTTCTGTGATGTGTCTGGCACCTGCCCCTGCTTTTTAGTTCCTGACACTGGGAAACAGATCTAATCCAAAATGCACTGCTCTGAGGTCTCCCAGCTCCTCTGGTAAATCGCGGCAAGGACTCTTCCTGGGGCCAGCTCTCTCACAGCATTCTTTGGAAATCTCACTACAGGAGCCCTCTTCACTCAGGGGAGGCTGGCTCCCAGCTCTTCACTTTCACAGACTGACCTTCAAGTTCTGTTCACTAATCCCTTCACACTCAGTGCACAGGTAGGTATGGCTGTCCCTCGGTATGTGTAGAGGTTTGGTCTCAGGATGCTCCACCCACAAATAGCCAAGATCCACAGATTCTCAGTCCCTTCTCTAAAATGGTATAGGATTTACATAGAACCTACGCGCATCCTCCTATACATTTAAAATCATCTCTAGGTGACTTTCAATCCCTAATACAATGTAAATGCTATGTCAGTAGTTGTGGTGATGTCAGGAAAAAACAACAAGGGGAAAGTCTGTACATGTTCAGATTTTTCCCTGATGTTTTCCACGCTTGGTTGGGTGAACTCTCTGATGGCGACCCAGGGACACAAAGGGCTGGTGGTATCGTGATCAACGCTGGGACACATAGTCTAGTACCAATGAGCTGGCAAGTCTACCAGAGGGACTGCCAGGAAAGACGAGTTGTGATGCTGCATGGTGCCTACCATGAGGCAGTGATGGACTGGGAAGGGAGGTCAGATGAGGATGCCTCTGACTCTTCCTAATGCACTGGTGGGCAAGGAAGGGTTATCTCAGGAACTGACATGTGAGAAGGTTCTAGAAAGGAATCCCTACATAGAGAAAAGAAAGAGCAAGGAGGGGCAGTAGAAAGATATTTCCACCTGATATAAGAGCAAAGAAAGTCAGAGTAAGGAGAGGACAGGAATGACACACATCCCCGTGGATTTTCCATTGTGGCTGGATGTAGCTTGTGAAGAAAAAATCATTTAAAAGGCTGGTAAGGGCAAAATAGTGAAGAAGTTCAGATTCTCAGAACAGTGCATTTAGAGAAACTTTCAGAATTATTCTTCTTTATAGTATCTTCAACACACACTTTTAAAACTAGTCAGATGCCCCAATTTCATATGGAAATTTCAGAGAGAAAAAAGAAGAGTGGGGAAAAATTGGAAGTACACCTTCCTTCAAGATTAATCATTTTGCTGCCTTAGAAGAAAAATCAAAATAGGAGGAAGCTTCCAGGTAAGTGTTCCACAGTTCCGAGCCCAGAGGAGAGCTTCAGATCAGTACACCATGGCTCCCAGGCAGGATGAGGCTTCTGGGTAGGCGTGCTGCAGCTCCCAGCATAGAGGAAGCTTCCAGGTAGGTGTGCTACAGCTCTGAGCCCAGAGGAGGTGAGCTGCATGGGCACCAGGAACACAAACCCACCTTACCACCACCACCACCACCACCACCACCCCTGCCACATCAAAATGAGAAGACAGGTAAACAAGCCACAGAACCAAACTGCCAGATCACCTACAGCAACCCCAAAGGGAAACAAGATGGAACACTCTGATACTCAACCACCTGGTCTCCCTGAACTGGCAACAAAAGAGGATCTGGAAAAAATGAAATCAGAAATAATTTCTCA